>JAKSZU010000009.1:95257401-95670384 GCA_026018925.1 Tupaia tana
AATATATTACAAAGCTGTGAAAATTTAAACAGCATGGCATTGGCACAAAAATAGGCATATAGATCAATGGAGCAGAATAGAGAACCCAGAAATAAACTTCCAAACATAGAGTCACTCATTTTTGATAAATAGCAAACGACAGTCCAGTGAGAAAAAGAAAATCTCCTTAGCAAAAAGCACTGGATATACTGGATATTCACCTGCTGAAAATTAAACTGGATCCCTGTACCTCACCATGAACAAAAATCACTTCAAAATTTCCTTTTTTTTGATATTGTACTGCCATTATATATTACTATCATAGAATACTAGATAGAGTTCAAAAGACTACTTTTGCAACTTTCTGTGAATCTACATTCATTTCAAAACAAAAAGGCATTATTATTATTTTTTTTAATTACAGAGGGTACATGAACTCACCAGAGAGAGAGAGAGAAAGAGGGGAAAGGCACAACCCAATGCAATATGATTGCACTGCAATTCCTTCTCCATATCTCTATCCTGGTGAGATTTGGGGCAAGTGAACATATATGCCTGGCATGTTTTTCAAGCTATTGGGGCCAGGATTTGAACCATGTATCAGCCACAAGGGATCCAACTCCTTTAATCACTAAGTTATGGGGAAAGCCCCACTCAAAAATTTTTTAAATGTGATTTTTTTTAACTTTAATTAAGCTCACACTTCCACTATTAAATTAAAAGACTCATTTTAAAACATTACATGTTCTTTGAGAAAGAATTCACATACCATAAGATTCACCATTTTAAAGTGTACAATTGAGCCATCCAGGTAGCATGGTGGTTAAGGCAACTAGATCCCACACCGCTGACTGTGTGGTTTGAGTCCAAGACCCGGTGGATTGAAAAAAATATGCTGGGCACTTGTATGTGTATGCCCCAAGTCCCTGGAGACTGGAGCAGAAAGGACTGTAGTAAGGTCATCCTCTCCCAGGGGGTGTGTTCTTGCTTTCCATCTCTCTGTCTCTCTCTGGTGAGTCCACACACCCTGTAGGAAACTAAAAATATAAAATTAAATGAAATGACATGTACAGTTTAGTGGTTTTTAGCATATTCATGTTTGTGCACCATCACCACTCATCACCATTATCAAATTTCAGAACATTCTCATAATCTGAAAATGAATCCCATACCCATTAGTAGGCACTCCCTTTGTTCTATTTTTCTTTTATTGTTTTTTAAGAGAGAGATTTTTGCTATAGGGCATGTACACTCACCAGAGTGACGGAGAGAGAGAAAGACAGAAAGCAAGAAATCACCCCCAGGGGGGATGGCCCTTCTCCTCCATTCTCCTCTTGGGATTTTGGGCATGCATGCACACACACCCAGCATGAAGTTTTTTTTTTTTTTTTGCTATAGGGCGCATGCGCTCGCCAGGCAGAGAGAGACAGAGACAGAAAGCGAGAAATCACCCCCCAGGGGTGATGGTCACGCCACAATCCCTTCTCCTCCATTCTCCTCTCGGGATCTTGGGCACGCACGCACACACGCCTGGCGTGAGTTTTAAGCCACCGGGTCCGGGGCGCGAACCGCGGTCGAATACATGGGAGTCCAGTGACATAGCCATTACGCCAACTGCTGGTCCCAACCCAGCATGAGTTTTAAGCCACTAGGATGGAGACTCAAACTGTGGTTGACTAGGTGGAAGTCCAGTGATGTAACCATTATGCAATTTGCTGGTTGCCCCTTTTCTTCTCTTATCCCAGTTCTTAGCAAATCTTGAACTAGGTTTAAATACTTTCTTTAATCCATGAGCATGAGAGACATAGAGAAAGCATCCCCAACAAGAGCCCAACACTGTGATCCACCTGGATCATGAGCACCAGGTGTACTCAGGGAGGGCTTCTGACTTAAATCAGGAATCCCTCAATGTGGGATTACCTCACAGAGCATTACATTTTACCACTGCACCACCATGTGCCTCATCACCCCCAGAAACCACTAATCTATGTTGTCTCTCTCTCATCTTTGTATATACTTATTCTGGGCATTTCATAAAGATGAAATCCTGCAAACATGGGAGAGGCAAGGGAATAGGCCTTCTTGAAGACACCTTCATGGCTCCTGAGAACTAGTCATTTCAGGGGAAACAGAGAAATGAAGATTTTACACTGATAATTCAGCCTCCAGCACACGAAGACCCCTTTCAAGTCTCCTGTCTCTGTATCTGTCTCTGTCTTCTCAATTTTTGTAACATTTCCTTTAAAAATTTTTTTGAGAGGTTTTTGCTATAGGGCACATGCGCTCACCAGACAGACAGAGACAGAGAGACAGAAAGCGAGAAATCACCCTCCAGGGGGGATGGCCACACCACAATCCCTTCTCCTCCATTCTCCTGTTGGGATCTTGGGCACAGACACACATGCGACCGGCGTGAGTTTAAGCCACCAGGTCCGAGACTCGAACCACGATCGACTACATGGGAGTCCAGTGACATAGCCATTACACCAACTGCTGGTCCCACCTTTTTAAAAATTTTTAAGGCAAAGCATTTTCTGGGCTTTCTGTCCCCTCCTTTCCCTTTACCTTGTTAATAATTTCCTCTCCTCCTCCCAACCCAGGAGAGGCAAGGAAACAGGCCTTCTTGAAGACACCTTCATGGCTCCCGAGAACTAGCCATTTCAGGGGAAACAGAGAAATGAAGATTTTCCACTGATAATTCAGCCTCCAGCAAACACATTTTTGCTTTTTATTTTTAAAATATTTGTTAAATATTAATTTTTTAGTTTCTTTTTTTTAGTTTTCCTATTAGTTTTTTTCTTCTCTTTTTCTCTGTTTCCTGTTTTTTTTTTCTTTTTTTCTTTTCTTTTCTTTTTTTTTTGTTGTTGCTGTTGTTGCTCTCTGTTTCCTTTTCTGCATGCTCCTCGACGCTCAGATTGAACTTCAAGTTTGGGAAGAAACACACCATCCATCAGATGACTAGAAATCACCACAGGGCCACATGAAATATGAAAAGGTAGGAAAATGCCTCTCCTCCAAGGGAAAAGAATAACTCCTCTTCATCCACAGACAGTTAAATGGAAATCATGGAAATGTCGGATTAAGAATTTAGAACATTCATAATGGCAAAACTAACAGAGACATAAGAGAAGAGAGACAATGAACTGCGGAAGAGAAAGGATAAAGGAGCTGACAAGTTCCAGGAGGTGAGGAAATTCATGCAAGATCTAAAAGAGTAATTGCACACTTTACAAAAGAATCAGATGGAACTCTTAGAGATGAAGGCTATAATACAGGAAGTCAAAATCTCCCTTGAGAGCATTAAAAGCAGACTAGATCATACAGAAAATAGAATCTCAGATGTAGAAGAGAAAATTTCTGGCCTAGAAAAATCCACCACGAAGACTGAGAAAATTGCCCCAAAATTTGAGAATAATATACGAGAAATACTAGATACCATCAAATGTCCAAACATCCGGATAATTGGCATTCCAGAAGGTGAAGAGACCCATAAGGGCATTGATAATCTATTCTATGAAATCCTGCAAGAAAACTTTCCAAACCTAGAGAGGCACTCAAAGATCCAGTCCCAAGAAATACAAAGGACCCCAAATAGAATCAGCCCAAGAAGATCTTCTCCAAGACACATTATAGTCAGACTGAGCAAAACCACAGACAAAGGCAAGATACTAAGATTGGCAAGAGAAAAATGGCAAGTTACCTACAAAGGATATCCCATCAGACTAACAGCAGACCTCTCATTGGAAACAATGCGAGCAAGGAAAGAAAGGGAAAATATATTCAAAGTGTTAAGGGAAAAGCAATTTCAACCAAGAATACTGTACCCAGCAAGATTATCCTTCATATGGGAAGAAAAGACAAGAACATTTTCAGATAAACAAAACCTAAAAGAATTTACCAGCACCAGACCAGATCTCCAAGAAGTTCTCTTTCTTTTTTGGAGAGGTTTTCGCTATAGGGCGCGTGCGCTCGTCAGACAGACAGAGAGAGACAGAGAGACAGAAAGCGAGAAATCACCCCCCAGGGGGGATGGTCACACCGCAATCCCTTCTCCTCCATTCTCCTCTCAGGATCTTGGGCACGCACGCACACGTGCCCAGCGTGAGTTTTAAGCCACCGGGTCCGGGACTCGAACCGCGGTCGACTACGTGGTTCTATATATATATATATATATATATATATATATATATATATATATATATAAAACTTTCTGTCAAAAGCCAGGGTTTTGTTGGTTTTTATGGCTGAATAGTATTCCATTGAGTATATGTGCCACAGTATTTCAATCCATTCATCTGCTCGTGCGCATTTGGGTTGTTTCCATGACTTAGCTATTGTGAATAGTGCCACAATAAACATCGATGTGCAAGCACTTTTCTAATTAAGTATTCTTCTGTCCTTTGGGTAGATACCAAGGAGTGTGATGATTGCTGGATCATATGGTAGTTCTATTTGTAGTTTTTTGAGGAACCTCCAAATTGTTCTCCACAGAGGGTGGACCAATTTACATTCCCACCAACAGTGTAAGAGAGTTCCCCTTTCACCACATCCCCGCTAGCACTTATTGTTTTGTTTGTTTGTTTGTTTGTTTTTTAATCTTAGTCATTCTGATGGGTAAGGTGGTATCTCGTTGTTTTGATCTGCATTTCCCTTACAATGAGGGATGTTGAGCACACTTTCATATGCCTTTTAGCTAATAGAATATCATCTTTAGAGAGTTGTTTTTTCAACTCATTCTCCCATCTTTTAATAGGATTGATCGTGGTATTTTTTTTTTTTTTGAAGAGGTTTTTGCTATAGGGCGCGTGTGCTCGCCAGACAGACAGAGAGAGACAGAGAGATAGAAGGCGAGAAATCACCCCCCAGGGGGGTTGGCCATGCCGCAATCCCTTCTCCTCCATACTCCTCTTGGGATCTTGGGCACACATGCACACGCGCCAAGCGTGAGTTTAAGTCACCCGGTCCAGGACTCGAACCGCTGTCGACTACGTGGGAGTCCAACGACATAGCCATTATGCTAACTGCTGGTCCCATGATCATGGTTTATTTTTTTGAATAACTGCTTGAGTTCCTTGTGAATTCTGGTTATCAGTCCCTTATCTGACATATAGTTTACAAAAATATTTTCCCATTCTGAGGGATGTTGATTCACACTAATTACTGTGTTCTTGGCCATGCAGAAAAATTCTTAGTCTGATGTAATCCCACTTGTCTATTTTTGGGATTATCAACTGTGCTTTGGGGGTCTTATTTAAGAAGTCTTTCCCTACATCAATGTCTCCCAGAGTTTCCCTGGTGTTTTTCAGGAGCAGTTTTAGAGTTCGAGGTCTTAGATTTAGATCTTTGATCCACCTTGACTTGATTTTTTGTCAGAGGTGAGAGGTAGGGGTTCAGATTTATCTTTATGCAAGTGGAAATCCAATTTTCCCAGCACCGTTTGCTGAAGAGGTTTTCCTTTTCCCACTGAATTGACCAGTACCCCTTGCCAAAGATCAGTTGACTGTATGTTTGGGAATTTATTTCTGGGGACTCAATTCTGTTCCATTGGTTCCCATGTCTGTTTCTGTGCCAGTACCATGCTGTTTTGATTACCACAGCTTTATAGTATTTTTTTGTGTCAGGGAGTGAGATGTCGTCCATTCCAGTCTTTTTGTGCAGAATTGCTTTGGCAATACGGGGTCTTTCATGATTCCAGACAAACTTTATGATTGTCTTTCCTAGATCTGTGAAGAATGTATCTGGTACTTTGATTGGCATTGCATTAAATATGTAGATTAATTTGGGTAGAATTGCCATTTTGATTATATTAATTCTTCCAATCCAGGAACATGGGATATCCTTCCACTTTTTTGCATCATTTTCCATTTTTTTATCTTCTCATAGTTTTCCTTGTGAAGGTCTTTAACTTCTTTGGTTACATTCATTCCTACATATCTTATACTTTTGTGGCTATGTTAAATGAAATAACTTTTTTCAGTTCTATCTCAGTCTGTCTGCTGTTCGTATATAGAAATGCTGTACATTTCTGGATATTAACTTTGTATCCTGCAAATTTACTGTATTCATGTATTACTTCCAGAAATTTTTTTATTGAAACCATTGGGTCTTCTATGTATACAATCATGTCATCTGCAAATAGAGAGCGTTTCACCTCTTCTTTTCCTATTTGAATGCCTTTTAGTTTTTCCTCTTTTCTGATTGCATTGGCGAGGACTTCCAGTACTATATTGAAGGGGAGTGGAGAAAATGGGCTAAATAACATGATTGAATGTATAAAAGAAACTGAAATAAAATAATAATAATAATAATAATAATAATAAAAGAACTCAATAAACCTAAGAACAACAAAAAGTCAAAAAATTAAAAAACAAAAATCCTGATTACAAAAATTAAATAAAGACTTAAATAATCAAAAAAAAAAAGAAAATGGGCATCCTTGTCTTTTACCAGTTTTTAGTGAAAAAGCTTTCAGCTTTTCTCCATTGAGGATGATGTTCGCTATGGGTTTTTCATAGATAGCTTTTATTGTGTTGAGAAATAACCCTTCTATGCTGATTTTACTGAGAGTCTTGATCATGAAGGGATGTTGTATCTTGTCAAAAGCTTTTTCTGCATCAATTGATATGACCATATGGTTTTTACCTTTCCTCCTGTTAACATGGTGTATTATATTTATGGCTTTGCGTATGTTTGTTGAACCAACCTTGCATTCCTGGAATAAAGCCTTCCTGATTATGATTTATAATCTTTGTTTTATAAGTTGTTGGATACGATTTTCCAGTATCTTGTTGAGAATCTTTGCATCTATATTCATCAGGGATATTGGTCTATAGTTTTCCTTCCTTGTATTGTCCTTTTCTGTTTTAAGGATAAAGGTGATAGAGGCTTCATAGAATGAATTAGGGAGAGATTCACCCTTTTGTACCTTTAGAAATAACTTTAGCAGAATGGGGGTTAACTCTTCTTTGAAAGTTTTGTATAATTCAGAGGTGAATCCATCAGGGCCAGGGCTTTTTTTGTTGGGAGGTTACTTATTACTGATTCAATCTCCTGGCTTGTTATGGGCCTATTCAGACTTTCTATATACTACTGACTCAATCTAGGTAGATTATATGTGCCCAGGAATTTATCCATCTTATCCAGATTATCTTGTTTCTTGGCATACAGATGTTCATAATATCCTTTAATAATGTTTTGTATTTCTACTTTGTTGTTATGTTGCCTGCTTCATTGCAGATCTGATTCACCTGGTTCCTTTCTCTCTTCTTCTTAATAAGTCTTGCTAGTGGTGTATTGATTTTGTTTATCTTTTCAAAGAAACAACTTTTGCTTTCATTTATCATCTGTATAGTTCACTTATTTTCTATTTCATTTATTTCTGCTTGTATCTTTATTATTTTCTTTCTCCTGGAGGTTTTTGGATCTTTTTGCTATTTATTTTCCAATTCTCTGTGGCATGATGTTAGGTGATCCATTTGCCTTCTTTCCATCTTCCTCTTGTGTGCAGTAGTTGCTATGAACTTTCCTCTTATGACTACTTTAGCAGTGTCCCAAAGATTATGGAAACTTGTGTACTCGTTGTCATTGGCTTCCATGAATCTTTTGATTTCAGTCTTTTTTCTTTCTTTTTTCTTTCCTTTTCTTTTTTTTTTTTTTTTTTTTTTTTTTTTTTGGAGAGGTTTTTGCTATGGGGTACGTGTGCTCACCAGAAAGACAGAGAGAGACGGAGAGATAGAAAGCGAGTAATCACCCCCCCCAGCAGGGATGGCCATGCCACAATCCCTTCTCCTCCATTCTCCTCTCAAGATCTTGGGCACGCACATACATGCACCCAGCGTGAGTTTAAGCCACTGGGTCCGGGACTTGAACCGCGGTTGGCTACATGGGAGTCCAGCGACACAGCCATTACGCTAACTGCTGGTCCCTCAATCTTTATTTCTTCAGTAGTCTTGGAGTCATTCAGGAGTAGGTTATTTAGTTTCCATTTATTTGAGTATTTTTGAGGATTTCTTTTGCAATTAAACTCAAGTTTAATTCCATCATGGTCAGAGAAGATGCTGGATGTATATCCTTTCTATGCCTTTGACTCTGTAGAGGCTTGCTTTGTGCCCTATGATGTGGTCAATCTTCGAGAAGGTCCCATGTGGGGGTGAGGAAAAAGTTTATCTCATGGGTTTTGGATGGAAAGTTCTATAGATGTATGTTAAGTCCATTTGTTTTATGGTATCGTTTAGATCCTTTATCTCTTTACGTATTTTTTTGTCTAGATGATCTGTCCCAATGGGATAGTACAGTGTTGAGGTCTCCAACAATTAGTGTATTGCAGTCTATCTCCCCTTTTAGATCTAACACTCTTTCCTTCGCATACTTGGGTGCTCCTGTGTTAGGCACATAGATATTAATAAGCATTATATCTTCTTGATCGATTGACCTTTTTACTACAATATAGTGTCCTTCTTTGTCTCTTTGAACAGTTTTTGTTTTAACGCCTATTTTGTCAGAAATTAGTATCGTGACTCCAGCTCTTTTTTGGTTCCCATTTGCATGGAAAACCTTTTTCTGACCCTTCACTTTCAGCCTATATGTCTTTATCCATGAAGTGGGTTTCTTGTAGGCAACAGATAGAGGGTTTCTGTTTTTTTTAATCCATTCAGCCAGTCTGTGTCTCTTGATTGGAGAATTTAATCCATTCACATTCAATGTCATTATCGATGTTACTGGACCGGTCCTGACGTTTAAGTTGGCCATTAACTTAGTTGCGTTTTACTCCTTTTTTCTGGCTTTTACTTCTTTTTTTTAAAATTAAATTTATTTATTTACATTCATTCACTGTACATCATTACAGCATACAAAGTGAGATTTTCCAACCCAAATGCCTCCGTATGGAGGAATGGATTGAAAAACTGTGGCACATGTACTCTATGGAATACTACTCAGCCATAAAAACCAACAGAGCCCTGGCTTTTGACAGAAAGTGGAAGAATATGGAAGATGTACTGCTGAGTGAGGCAAGCCAGGCTATGAAGGAGAGACATTGTATGTCCCCACTTAACATATACCATTTGTCTGCATTCTATGTCTGAAACTGATTGACTAACAGTTGAACAAACACAAGAGATGGGTGTGAATGTCAGATGAGGTGTATGTGGAGGAGTGGGGCCTAACGAAAGACATTTGGAGAAGGGATACAGAGGCAGAGCATTGACGGGATGGGGAGGTGTGGTGTTATCTGTTTGTTACTTCTTTAGTTTTCCTGGAACAATACTTTCTTCAGGGTTTCCTGAAGAGCTGGCCTGGTGTTGGCAGACTCAGGTTTTGTTTGAGATTTTAATCTTTTTTTTCCCATATGAAGGATAATTTTGCAGGATATAATAATCTTGGTCAAAATTGTTTCTCTCTTAACACTTTCAATACATCTTCCCATTCCTTCCTGCTTCCATTGTTTCCGTTGAAAAGGCCGGTGTTAGTCTAATGGGGTGATCTTTGTAAGTTACTTGTTTCTCTCTTGCCAGTTTTAGTATCTTATCTTTATTTGTGGTCTTTGCCAGTCTGGCTAAGATGTGTCTTGGGGAAGATCTTCTTGGGTTGATTCTATTTGGGGTCCTTCGTATTTCTTGAGTCTGGATGTTTGAGTGTCTCTCTAGACTTGGGAAATTTTCTTCCAAGATTTTATTGAATAGATTTTCCATGCCCTTACTAGTTTCTTCATCTTCTGGGATACCAATTATTTGGATGTTAGGGCATCTAATGGAATCTAGTATTTCTCGTATATTATCCTCATGTTTGTTTTTTTTTTTTTTTTTTGTTATTTTCTCTTTTTGGTGGTTTTCTCTAGATCAGAGGCTTTATCTTCTACATCAGAGATTCAATCTTCAGCATGGTCTAATCGACTTTTAATACTTTCGAGAGAGTTTTTGATTTCCTGTATTATAGACTTCACCTCTAATAGTTCCATCTGATTCTTTCTTAGCGTGTCAATTTCTTCTTTCATATCGGGGAAGAACTTTCTAATCTCCTGTAGTTCATTGTCTCTTTTCTGTTCCAACTCATAGAATTTGTTCACTATGCATGTTCTAAATTCTTTCTCTGACATTTTGGTAACGTCCTCTGTTTGTTCAAGAAATGGAAGGGAGTTACTGTGTTCTTTTGATGGAGACATATTTCCTGCTTTATTCAGACCTGAGGCTCTTCTCTACTTCTAACCATTGGGAGATGTGTTCACTTTGGAATACCTTTTAAGAGAACATTTCCTTGAACAGGAGCAAGTGTGTTTCCCTTTTGCTGTGGACTGAAGACTGCCGAAGTCTCTCTTCTCTTGTGTTTAGCAATGTGATCCAAAGAGGAGCATTTTATTCAGGTGTATGAAGAAAAGTATCTCCTTTTTCACAGGTGGTTCAGTAAAAGGGAGGATCCCAGAGAATCTTAAAATACTAGAATATTTCAGAACTGTAATTTTAGAGCTATCTAGACTGTCCAGGAGGGTGGAGATAAAGGAAGATATGACCAAATTAGTAGGAAGAAAATAATAAGGAGAATAAAGACAAAGTCACCGGGGTCTGAAGATGGAAGTGAGGTGGCTGTAGAGCTGAGTGCGCTCCTGTGTGGTAAGGAGAAGTGAGAAATTTACAAATAAAAGAAGAGGAGAAGGAAAACAAAACGCCTACTTGGCTGACAGAGATAGGGGTCTCTGGCTTGGGGGTCCTGGGGCTGGAGTTGGGGTGGGGAGCCCTGCCTCCATGTCCCTTATGCCAGGGTCTGAAGATGGAAGTCTATTTCCATATTTTTGCTATTATGAATAATTCTGCTCTGGTAATCTATGTACAAGTTTTCATGGGGCCATATGTTTTAAATTCTTTGGGTATGTACCGAAGAGTAGAATTCCTGGGTCGCGTGGTAACTCTATGCTTAATTTATTGAAGTATTGCCAAATTGTTTTTGAAGTGGCTGCATCACTTTACATTCTCATCCAGCAATTCCTGAGGGTTCCAATTTTTCCACATCCTAACTAACAGTTGTTATTGTCTGTCTTTGGGTGTTAAAAAGTATCATGGTGGTTTTAATTTTCATTTCTCTGATGATTAATGATTTTGAGCACTTTTTATTTATACATCTTTTTTTAAAAAAGTCTATGAAAAAACTTTGACCATTTAAAAAAATGAGTTGCCCTTTGGTTGTAGAGTTGTAAGAGTTATTTATATATTCTGGCTACTAGACTATTACCAGATACATGATTTACAAAATTTTTTTTCCTTTCCATGAGCTGTCTTTTCACTTTCTTAATATTGTTCTTTGAAGCACAAAAGTATTTAATTTGAATGGAGACCAACTTACCTATTTTGTTGTTTTTGTTGATGTTGCTTGAGTTTCTGGTGTCATATCTGTGAAATCATTGCCTAATCCAAGATCATAAAGTTTTATACCTATGTTTTCATCCGAGAGGTTAATTGTTTTACTTTGCTTTGATCCATTTTGAGTTAATTTTTATATGTGGTGTGAGATAAGAGTCCAAGTTCATTCTTTTCCATGTAGATATTCAATTGACACAACATCATTTATTGAAAAGACTATTCTTTCCCCCTTGGTGAAAATCAATTGACCATAAATGTGTAAGTTTGTTTCTGTATTCTTAAATCCAATTTATTAATATAAAAAGTTTTTTTAATTATTTTATTTAACTTTATTTTATTTATTTTAATTTGTTCAGAGAAGGACAGAGTGAGATAGAGAGAGAGGGAAAGGGGTAAAGCAAGCTGTCAGGTCTGGGACTTTAGCCTCAGTCGGCCATGTGGGAGTCCAGAGCCTCTAATCACCATTTCACCTGCTGGCCTCAATATAAAAAGTTTTTTTTTAATTAATTATTTTGTATGAGGCCTAACCTGGGACTATTATGAATAGAATCCATGCCATTTTTGTGGAATGCAATGGAACTTCATTTAGAAAAATGAAGCAGAGAGGCCAGCAGACAGCATAATGGTTACATTGCCTACATTGTTGGACTCCCACATAGTTGACCATGGTTTGAGTCCTGGACCCAGTAGTTTAAACTCACATCGTGTGTGTGTGTGCATGCTCAAAATCCTGAGAGGAGAATGGAGGAGAAAGGATTGCAGTGTGGCCATCCTTTCTGGGGGGGGGGTGATTCCTTGCTTTCTGCTTTTCTGTCTCTCCCCTGTCTCTCTGGCAAGTGTACACACGCTATAGCAAAAATCTCTCTGAAAAAAAAGAAAGAAAGAGAAGAAAGAGAAATGAAGCAGATAAATAGGTCTCCAGAAAATGAGAAATAGAAAATGTTGTCATGCTTGGAGTTCACTTTGATTTCAAATTAGTAAGACCTGGGTTTGGATGCAAGTGCTATCCAAAATTGCATAGCTTTGGGTACGTTGTTTAACCTCTAGGATGTT
Source organism: Tupaia tana (assembly GCA_026018925.1). Lineage (NCBI taxonomy): Eukaryota > Metazoa > Chordata > Mammalia > Scandentia > Tupaiidae > Tupaia > Tupaia tana. The sequence goes on from JAKSZU010000009.1 coordinate 95,269,782, forward strand.
TGGCTATTATGAAATGGAGATTATGCTGATCTTAATCTCACTGGACTGGTGTTATCAGTAAGAGACAAAACTTGTGAAAGTAATGACATAGTCCATGGGACTTGACATCAGGCAAACTTATACCTGGTACATAGTCTTGTGTATCCCTCCCCTCTGACCCAGGGTTATGTGGTATCAGGGAAGGAGGATAAATCAGTAGATACTCATTATTGTCTCCATGGTTGTACTCCTGTCTCCTATACTGTGTAGAAGCTGTGGTTTTGTTCTCTTACCTTTTCTGTCAGGGGCAATATTAATAGAAGAGGAAAATGGCTCTTCGCAGACCAGCTTTCTGGTTAGAAGGGAAAATATTAGATTTGAAGGAAGCCTATTAGTAAACCACAGTATAATTAGGAAATAGTCATATACTGTTTTATATATTTAGAATTTTATTTTGATAGAGGAAATCGTAACTGCATTGTCAGTCTAGAACTCTGCTGCAACTGAAGGAATCTTGTCAGCAGGGGTCATGAAATTTAAGTCCCTGGTTTACATCGTGACAGTCCGCAAATTGTAAGGAAAGAGCTCGAGAGGAAACAAACCATCCCTGATCTAAATAACGCTTCTAAGCCTAACCTAAATAATGCTAGTGTCATTAAGGTTCAAGAATAAGGGGCACAGTGTTCTTTGGCTTCTCATTACACTGATCAGATAGTTAGCTGGAGTGGCTCACTAGACTCTCAAACTGGGTTGATACCCTAGAATAACTAGGGGTGATGTAGTCACTTACTTTTCTAGCTAGCTCTCTCCAGTCCTCCCCTCACTTTTGGTTCCTTCCTTCAAATCTTCTTTGGCCATTTGGGAGATAATTCCATTACTGAAACCCCAATTTATTAAGTACTTCCTGCTTGTTTGGCCTCCCCTTTCATCCTTGAAATCCTCCCCTTTCCTCCAATTCTTTTTTCCCTGTGGCTTTACATGGATTTTTTATGGCATTGGGGATTTAGTAAAGGGAAAATGGTCCCTGTTATAGGATTGTCAGCTTCTGGGTCTCAGGGAGGCCATATTCAACTTTGTGTTGGTCAAACAGCTTGCACAAAGCACTGACATAGAGGGCATGGTACTCATCCACGGTCTTCTTGTTTGGCTTCTTAATCTTGGGAACTGGCAGGGGTTTTCCAACTATGGAAAAGGAGAAGAGATAAGCATCAGAGTCTCCCCCCTTCAACTCAAATTACCCATCTCTCACTGAGGATCACACACTAAAACATGGAATTTGGGTTTCCTCTTCTTTCTTCATCCTTTCCCTCTGCTCCAGCTCCATTCTGGCCCTCATTTTCTGATCATCTGATATCACCTATGCTTGAAAAAAAAATGAGCAAGCACATAAGAGTGCTGAAGGAGTGTGTGTGTGTGTGTGTGTGTGTGTGTGTGTGTGAATAATGATGCTTTATGGCAGCTGTCCCACAAATGAACAGCCACAACTCATCTATTTAGAATGACCTCCCCTCCCAGCTCTCAACCACATCCAGTGTAATTCCCATTGCCCATTCCAGCTGTAAGCCAAATTCCCTGAGACTTGATGAAGGATTTGGTGAAGGTTGGGATCCAGGACTGGGGTGGTCCAGGGATGCTGGAAAGCTTACCAACAGTGGTAATTGGCCTATTGAAAGGCAGAAAGCCCCAGGATCCACGAGTGAGGCCCCGACCATGAAAGATACAGAAGTTTAGTCCCAGGATTTTTTTGCCGGTGTACTGGAAGATGTTTTGGAGGAACCTTTTCCATGAGCCTTCAGGAAAAATCAACTGATTGTGAACCTCATTCTCACCAAAGGAATAGGAAGGGACAAGGTATGCCCTAAAAAGAGAGGATCATAAGTGTGAGCTTTCTAGGGAAACTGCCCTAGCAAAACCCTCTCCAAGGTGAGAAACCTTGCCAATATCCCCATTATAGGCCAAGACCCCCATCACCCAAACATCTCCAGTGTTGTGTCCCATTCCTGCCATGCACAATCCTCTCAACTGAACTCTCAAGGGAGCTGCTGTGCCTTGTCCTCTGCTGGAAAGAAATTAATCTCAAGAGATCTAACTGCCTTCATTATATCAAGAATCCAGAGTGATCTTCCTAAACTGCATGTCTGGACATGTCACTTCTCTCTTTAAGACTCTTCCAGAGCTCCTCCATGTTGCCTAGCATGGCCTTAATGCTCCAACCCTCTTTATCTGGCTAGCTTCCCCTTCCGCACTTCTTCCTTGAAGTCATACCAGGTGTGCCAAGTTCTCTCTCATCATGTGTCTGTGCATTCTGCTCCCACTGCCAGAAGTGCCTTCCCTCTGTCTTCTTGTAGCTAGTTCAATTTTTCTCTTCAATACTCAGTTTGAATGTCACCCCCTGAAGAAACTTTCTTTGCCCACCTCCAGTTCCCCCAATGTGGGCTAGGCACCTCTCATCTAGTACTTAACCCTCTCCTGCACTAATACTACTCCAACTCTGTATTAGAGTCTTCTCCTCGCCTATCTGACTCTTTCAGTAGACAGCAGACCAAATGTGGGACTTGTGTCTCATTAATATTTGAGTCCCTGGGGCCTGGTATAGAGCCTGACATGTCATAGGTTCTCTTGGAATGCCTAAATTCTTTTTCCCTTTCGATCTGACTGGCAACTCCTAGTGATATTTCAATTCACATTTCATATGTCATCCACTTATGAAATCTCTACTCTGAGTCAAGGTCTAGTCCATAAAGGGGTGCTACCACAGTGCTTTGTACACATCTCCATTATAGCACTTCATTCAGTAAGTAGTTATAAAGTGACTGCACTGTTTTAGGGCCTGTACTATGCCTAGTACTATGCCTTACACACAGTAGGTGTTTGGTAACTGCTGAACGAATGTGTTCTACTTCTCAAACCAGATTGTACACTCTTTGGGGGCATGTCTTATTCTTCTTTGTCATCTTCATTTAATCAAGGCCAGTGTATTTCTTTTTCTTGGTAGGTTCTCAGGACTTTTTAGTCAGTAGATTTTTATAGAGTGAACTCTTACTTTCCCAGGCCCATAGACTACTAGGCTAATAGGCAGAAACCAAAAGGTCTGCTGCTGTTCTTTGTCTAACTTCAAATAAGAAAAGTGCTCCCTCCAAATATATCTGGAGACCCAAAAAGCCTCAAAACACTGTGTTAAGGGGTAGAGAGAAGCAATTAGGGTAAAAAAAAGGACCCCCTATTACATGTTTCCCCAAGAGGGCACCATTCTGGAGAGGGCTATAGAGGGCCTATACACTTGACAAGAAAACACCAGAACCTACCCTGTCTTCAGTGCCAACTTTACAAAACCTTTACGCTTTTTGAGGTAGATGGTGGAGGCTCCTGGATGGCACAAGAGGGCTTCGGTAGCTCCACCCACCACAATAATTATGGCATTGCCTGAGCCTTTCTGGGTCAGCACATACTTCAAGGCCAACTTACTCACTGGGCACACACCTGTGAAAACAAAGAATCAAATGGTAGAACAAACATGGCGCCTGAGGATAGGGTGAGGAGTTCTTCCAGATTCTCTCTGCTGGATACAGTTCTGCTGTTCAGTGACTATTGCTTTCTTTCTACCTTTAACCTCTATATTCCAGGTTAGCTCTAGCCTGAGGTTGGTCTATAGGGTGAGCTGCTTGTCTGGAGTATTTAATACTATAGTTGAGACTATCCTGAATTCCTCTGACTACTTCCATCAATAGCCTACTATATTTAGATCAATAGTATTTAAGTCTAGCTCTTCCCACTCTACCTGAGAACCACAGCTTCTTCCTCTCTGCCCAGGATGACAGCACTAGAGAACCTTCAGAATTATCTCCCTTGGGGTTATTGGGACTTGCCACCACTAAGCTACTTCCTCCCTAAGAGTAATGTGGTAAAGGTAAGATATTGGCTAAGATTTCTGGAGAGTAGGAAGACCTGGGAACCCACCTAAGACAAATCAAGATGGAGACAAATGATAAGATGTGGATGATACTCTGTTGTTTAACAATAATCAGAGTCTTTCATCACGTTGTGTACAGTCTTTGTTCTGCCCTCACCTTCTATTCTCTACCAAGGTGGCAGAATATTACTTCCGAGGTCTAGCTATGAGAGACAATCCTGCTCCAGGGTCAAGCCAACCTCAGAGGGGCACAGAAGTATCCTTAGGGACTCTAGTGGTCCCAAGTGACTCCTTCAGATAAATGTATCTTACTTTTTATGTTTGCTTTCAGTTGTTTTCTGGTGTCCAGAAAGATAAATGTCTATTCATGGAGAAGGTTATTGTCACAGTGCTCTGGCTTGAAGCCTGTCATGAGGGATTTGCCCTGGATTCTGATGGGTGCATATCTATCCTTTATTCCTAGCTACGTTATGCAAGGGTGAAAGAGTTCTCAGGAGGTAAAGAACATGGATTAGTAAGAGAGACTCTATGACACTGGGATGGGAGCTGCTCTGCTGTACAAAGAAACCAATGGATATCCCAGAAAGAGTCTGGTAAAATTTGTCTCAGCTACCCTGTTGATGCCTGATTTTTCCTGCATTTGTGTTTAAAATCGGCCTTTTCCTTATGCTTTCTATTTTTGTTTTGATCCTGAGTTCCAGCCTTCTGGTTCCTCCTCTGAAAAAAATCCCACTGACTCTTATAAATGCCTATTTCTCCTGTTGCCCAACTGAACTCCACCTCCCAGATCTTGGATAGAACCTGTTGCTTGGCCACAAACTCTTGTTATTGGTCCACCATGCTCTGTATTCACTTTCTACAAAGTTTTCCTCCAGCTGGGATTCTGTCAGTATTTATTGGGTTATGATCCTGAAGTAGGTCAAAGAATGGAGTAATTTCTTATACTCACCCATTGACATCACATATTCTCGCACAATTGGGATCCAGAAGATCCCTTCCAAAGTCCCTAAAAAGGGAGTGATGGATGGGAAAATCTGAGAAAAACCAGTGGCCTCAGTGGCAAAGTTGATGAAGACACCATAAGAGACAATACCATGTGGGTGGTTGGCAATGATATAGTTGTGTTTGGGAGAAAGGTCATGAGTCTTCACCAGCTGTTAGAGGGAGATAGAATCACAGCAATTGTTAGGAAGAAGGAAAAGAGAACATGTGAACTCAGACTCCAGCAGGAAGGCTATATTTCCCTCTGGAAGCCCCAAATCTCTGTTAATTGTGATGTCATCAATGTCATAGGATTGCCAGGGATAGTGATGGTCATAGAGGCTGACCTGTGTTTTGTGCCTTGGAAAAAGCTGCTATCCATTTGTCTCCCCAACTGACCACCTATCTTGTACCCTTCCCCTGCATTACCTCTCTGGGCCTTTGACATACACTGCTGGTAACTAAAGCCTTTGAAAACATGGAGTTGAGAGTCTGGGTAACAGGGACAAAGAGCACCCCAGAGGAGAGATAGTCACCTTTATTGGGAAGTAATTTTGGAAATACTTCCAGAGGGTCCAATTTCGTACCCAAGCTGAACGCCTACCACCTGTGGGTACAGAAGGAAAGAGAAGGGCAGATGGGGCATTGCCAAGTGTCTCTACCTTTCCAAAGGTGGAGTTCTGCCTACAATTTTCATCCACAGGAGGGGCTTCCTCCTCAGACCTAAGAACTGTAGATACTGTTTCTTTTTTCTTTGGAGAGGTTTTTGTTATAGGGTGCGTGCATTTGCCAGACAGACAGAGAGAGACAGAGAGACAGAAAGCGAGAAATCACCCCCCAGGGGGTTGGTCACGCCGCAATCCCTTCTCCTCCATTCTCCTCTCGGGATCTTGGGCATGCATGCACATGCGCCTGGCGTGAGTTTTAAGCCACCGGGTCTGGGATGCAAACCGCGTTTGACTACGTGGGAGTCCAGCGACATAGCCATTACGCTAACTGCTGGTTCCCATAGATACTGTTTCTTAACCTAATCCCCAAGACATAGGAATCCCCTGTTCCTCTGGAGTGGAAAGGAGATATAGAAACAGATTGTGACTGGAGGCATCTGTCCAGAAACCTAATGATTAATGATTTCTGGAAGAGTTGACAGAAACCTTTGTCCCTAAAAGGTTTGGCTCTCCCCTCTCTCTCCTTTACATCTCCCCATCTCTCTCTCCATGCCCCTCTCCCTGTGATGCCATTCTTGGCACAGACACGACCACCGTTCTTCCTCTATCTCTTACCTTGACTGTGGGTGTTCCAATCATAGGCGAGCCAGGCTAAGGAGAGCACAGCCAAGGACCAGAATTTAGTGAACACCAGAAAGTAGGGTATAAGGAGAATGGGAATAGCTCCTGAGGGGATACAAAGGGTTTGTGCATGTCAGTTACCTTCAAGTTACCTCTCTCATAACCCCAAATCTTTGCTCTACACTGAAGGATCAGGTTAAAGCTGGTGTTGGGTCATTTTATTCCTTTATGCTCCCACATACTGCCTGGATATGTTATGGGCCACACTGATCTCTGAGTCCTTGCATCTGAGTCCCCTTAATGGCTGAGATCTCAATCGAGGAAATAGCAGAATTATGAAGTTCTCAGAGAAGGCCCTCAGCTAAGGTCAAAGGACAGCACTGCTTGGCCAATAGAAAGAACAGTGTATTGGGCTGGTGCTGACATCCTTATTCTGGGATCCCAGGAAATTATTTCTAAAAGCTCAATCCTTCTTCCTTAGTTGAACTAAGTCTGCATATTCCAAAAGAGAGGGATTGCCTGCAGCATTCAGGCTGTTTAATGCTGAGGAGAAAATACATATTAAAAACTGTTTTACTGTGTTCTGTTTTGTCCTATTCAAAAGTATTGAGAAGGTTCAGAAGGAGAAAAATGTGTCTCTGTTAGCAAAGGGCTACAATAGGCTGTGAAATGCAAGCATGATACTTCTTACAGCAGTGGTAATTGAATTCCATTTTAAAATCTGCATTCATGGGGCCAGTAGGTGGTATAGTGGTTAAGGTGCTGGATTCCCACATGGCTGACTGCAGTTAAAGTCCCAGACATGCTGGCCTGAAACTCATGCTGGATGTGTGTGCATGCATGTCCAAAATCCCAAGAGGACAATGGAGGAAAAGGAATTGCAGTGTGGCCATCCCTCCAGGGGGTGATGTCTCATTTTCTCTCTCTCCTTTACTCTCTGTCTCTCTCTCCAGTGAGAGAGAGTAAAAATTCTTCAGAAAAGCCCCCCATATTCTTGAGAAAGGGAATAAATACACATCTTGTGAATTTTTAAAAGATCTAGCTAAGGAAGTGACTTCTTTGATCAGGGTCATCATGGTAGGTCAAAGTTTCAGAGAAAGAAGAAACGTAAGAGTTACCTACTAGTGGGTTTGTCTCTAACATTTTTAGACACTGATGAAAATTGAGGGAGAAAGGATGAATGGATATTGCTTTAAAAAATCATGTTAGGACTGTTCTGGAAGTTTGGGAGCAGCCCAGCTGACTCTAAGGACCCAGTAATAAGGACTATGGGTTATTGAGAAGTCAACATCATATTCAGACTCCATACTATCAACATGATTTCTGACCACCTGGTTGAGGTAGTGTTTGTCAGGTTTCTTCAATGTAAAGATTGTGCCACTGAAGGAGTCCGACCTGGTGGGGCCCCAGGATCTGTTTGAGTCTCGACATTTGAGCACAGCCTTGGTCGGCTCAGCATGTTGGCAAGGCTGCTGTTGTACGCCCCCCGACCTATGAGCAAAGCTTGGGTCAACTCAGCATGTTGGCAAGGCCACTTGCTGTATGCTCCGGAGACTGCAGTAGCCTTGCTGGGAAGCAACCCCCCTCTGACTCCCTGATACACTATTATAAAAGAATTACATAGCTCTCTCTCATACATCTTGAGTATGTGGTAAGACTTCCCGAAAGTCCACCAACCGCTCCCCTTTGCCCTGACCACCTACTGTTAATTACAATGCTTCATCCCTGTGGTCACAATGGAGGGTGTGCTGAAGTTCCATCTAGGCAGAAATCTTCTTGACCTTTGGAAGGCCCTTCAAGACACATTTAATATAAGGTTAAAAATAACCTTTTCTTTATATACAATAGGATTAGGCCAAAACTAGCCCAGGACTCTCTCGCCCCACAGTAGCTAATGATCTAGCAAAATACATAACAGTGGTGCCACAGGCACAACAGAACATTTAGGTATACCACAAACCCATTTTAAAGTTTTTCATTAACTTTTTAGTCATTTTACTTTTGACTTAAGAAAAACCAGTACTGCCAGTTGAAGAAGCTGTTTAAAGTATCCCCGCCCTCACCAAGTGAACAATAGGTTCACCCCTTTAGAATAGATAGATATATTAGGATTCCTTGAATTAAGTTTTAGATCCCTATAAAACAATATAAGTATCATTCTTTATTGAGATCCATAAGAACTAATACCTATACTTGAAATTTTCTTTTCTTAGCATCGTACTTAGTAATCACAAGACAGCTGCTGCCAAGCATCGGCTGATAAGTAACTCTATTTGAAGGAGCTGTTTCCCGAAACTGCATTCCTTGAAGTTCCCGAAAACCTGCTTACTTCAATCAAACAATTGCTGAACTGTAATAGACCCGCCCTTAATCTAACCCTGAATGGAATCTATGACCCCTATTGTTAAACCTTTATGAACTAATAATTAGAACATGTAGCCCCTCACCCGTTTACTTGCATGTATCACATTTTCAATAAAAAGGCATGATGATTCCTAGCAGTTGTCACTCTTCAGAGAGCAATCTCTGAGGGTGTCCGACTGAGGACGTGCATGAAAAAAGCACCGAGGCCTCAGTCTTTCCTTCCTGCGCTGCCTCTGACGAGTCAACCCACCCCTGCCAAGGCTGGTCCCCAGCATGCCACCAGGATTTATCCAAAGAAAGACAGATGGCTGAAACAAGTGGAAAAGAACAAACAAAATGGACAACTACTGATATTATGAGTTCATCTCTTATGAGTTGTGAAGTTGCAACTGCTTAGAAAATCAAAGCCACAAGGTTCGGTATTCAGATTCAATGGAAAATGGAGCAATTATATTTTCTCTTTCTGGTGTTGCATTTTTATTGATGGATACTAAATAATGTCTGATGTCAGCTGAAGAAGCAGTCTTAGCCAGAATTGAAAAGTTTATTAATATTCACCAAAACAGTTTTTTGATTCTGTCTGCCGCCTTCCATGGGCTTGAAGAATGGAAACTAATGTTCAGGATTCAGCAGAGATTCCTGGGTAGCAACTTACAGATAATTTCAGTACATAACACAGTAAATGCTATTAATCTGATGTGCACTGTAGCTAAGACTGCTTCCAAACTATACATAGATAGCATCTGCTACATAATGGTCACAGCTATAGCTTACATCATTGAGCAAAATCCCGTTTGGAAAACACTTCAAAAGATAAAACTGAGTGGTAACTTAATTAACTCAGATTAGCATATCAATTATAAATGTACTTTTGGAAGAACATTAAAACTATTAGACCCGTTAAATCACAATATTCAAATAATATTTAAAGATGTTGATAACAACATGTATACAGTTAAAAGCTTTATTTTAGGGAAAAAGTCATGTTACAGGTGGACCAGCATATGGCATAATGGTTACATCACTAAATTCCCATGTAGTTGACCATGGTTTGGGTTCCGGTCTCGGTGACTTAAGACTGATGCCGGGCGTGTGTGGGTACATGCCCAAAATCCTGAGAGGAAAAGGGATTGCAACATGGCCATCCCCTCTGGGGGATGATTTCTCACTTTCTGTCTCTCTGTCTCTCTCAGCCTCTCCAGTGAGCATGTCCATGCTATAGCAAAAATCTTGGAAAAAAAAAGTCACATTACAAAGTAGAAGAAACTTTAGCGATAGGCTGAATTCCTCTTACTAAAATAGGCTGAGATGGTTGGTGTAAGAAGCATGCTAATTACACAGGAAATGGTGGTGGGAGGGATTGGATGAGAAGCCTGCCATGTAAAAAAAAAAAAAAGCCTTCTACCTCTGATGTTCATAAAAGTGAGAGAACATTTGCCAACTTAGCTTCAGAAGAATATGTGGATAAAGTTAAATCAGAACCATTAATAATTAAAAGCAGTGTAAGTTAATTATTTATTTTATATTTTGCTTTAAATAAATTTTTTTTCATATCCCCAATATTTAGAACAGTGCCTGGCAAATAATACATGTTGGGTTCATATGTGTGTGTGCCCAAAATCGCAAGAGGAGAATGGAGAAGAAGTGATTGTGGCATGGCCATCTTCCCTGGGAATGATTTCTCTTTCACCCTCTTTGTCTCACTCTCTGTCTCTCTCTCTCTGACAAGCACATATGCCTTATGTCAAAAAATATGAGGAAAACATATGAGAAACCTTAGACACTATTAATGGCCAAATATTTGCATAATGGGTATTCCAGAATGGGAAGAGATGGGTAAAAGGACAGATGATCTCTTTCATGATATACTATCTAAAAACTTTCCAAATTTAGAGAGGAATATGGACACCAAATCCAGGAAATACAAAGGGCACCAAATATATTTAACACAAAATCTTCTCCAAGGTACATAATAGCTAAATTTGTAAAAATCAAAACAAAGACAAAGTTCTAAAAACAGCAAGCTAGAAATGCCAAGTTATTTACAAAGATTACTCCATTAGACTAACATCAGACCTCTGAATGAAAAAAAAAAAAATGCAGACAAAGAAAGAACAGGAAAATGTATTTAAGAATCTAAAAGAAAACAATTTCCTCCAAGAATACTATACCCAGCAAGATGATCCTTCAAATGGGAAGGAGAAATAAAATAATTCCAGATAAGTGAAAATTGAAAGAATTCACCAAAATTAGACTAGCTCTTTAGGAAATACTTAAGGGAATACTATGCCAGGAAAACTAAAGGGATATAAATTGAAGTAAGAGAACAGTAAACAACTGGGGGAAAAAAAGAGTACTAAAATGACAGAGATAAGTTCACACTTATCAATAATAACATTGGATGTTAATGGATTAAGTTCCTCAACTAAAAGATACAAATTGGGGCCCAGACTTTCCTGGACTGCCAGCAGGCAATAGCGTCTCCTGCAAGCCTCTGGCCAGCAAGGGATACTGAGGGAGGGTCACCTCTGACCCCCACCCCACTTCCAGACCCCCAGGCCCCAGACTCCACCTTCTAGACTTTCCTGGACTGCCAGCAGGCAATAGCGTGTCCTGCAAGCCTCTGGCCAGCAAGGGATACTGAGGGAGGGTCACCTCTGACCCCCACCCCACTTCCAGACCCCCAGGCCCCAGACTCCACCTTCTAGGTAGGTAGCCAGCATCACCTTGAGGCGGTTTTTTTTTTTTCTCTTTTCTCTTGACCCCCCTGCATTCCCTTGTTAACACCTAGCCCTCCTTCTCCCCCCAGACTTTCCTGGACTGCCAGCAGGCAATAGCGTGTCCTGCAAGCCTCTGGCGAAATCGCGCGCCGCGCTAACGCGCGACGCGCGACTTTTTCTTTATTTTTCTGTGTTGTCTTTCCTTTCGTTGCATATTGTCCTCTCCTCCTTATTTTTTACCGTGCCAGACAGACTAGACAGGTCTAGAATCATATATCTGAAATTTCCTAGGAAGGTAAGTGTCTTTGGGATCCTCCCTAGTACTGATCCCCTTTGAAAAAGGAGATTCTGCTTGTTAGACACTTCTGTAGAGTTCCCTGCCTGAAAACACATTGGTAAAAACAACAGAAGAGAGACTTCAACAAACAGCTATTCCCATCAAAAAGGAAAGACTCTTACTTCTCGTGGGACAAAAGTTCTCCCAAGAAGTCTTTAAAAGGGAAGTAATCCTCCAATGGCTAAAGGTAGAAAAAGAGCCTCAGGTCTGAATAAACAAGAAAATATGTCTCCAACAAAGGAAAATGCCCCTCTATGTCTCGTAAATATGGAGGACGTTACCAAAATGACAGACACAGAATTCCGAACATTCATGGTGACCAAATTCTGTGAATTGGAAAAAAAAAGAGACAACGAACTACAGGAAATTAGGAAGTCCTTCAAGGATATGAAAGAAGAAATGGATACTCTGAGAAAGAATCAGGTGGAACTATTAGAGATAAAGTCTATAATACAAGAAATCAAAAACTCTCTGGAAAGTATTAAGAGCCGATTAGACCATGCTGAAGATCGAATCTCTGATGTAGAAGATAAAACCTCTGATCTAGAAAAAAACTACAAAAAGATCGAGAAAATGACTAAAAAACATGAGGATAATATACGAGAAATACTAGACTCTATTAGACGCCCAAACATCAGAATAATCGGCATCCCAGAAGGTGAAGAAACTAATAGCGGAATGGAAAATCTATTCCATGACATCTTGGAAGAAAATTTCCCAAGCCTAGAGAGGCACCGAACCATCCGGACCCAAGAAATACAAAGGACCCCAAATAGAATCAACCCCAGAAGATCTTCCCCAAGGCACATCTTAGCCAGGCTGTCTAACGTCACAGAAAAAGACATGATACTAAAACTGGCAAGAGAGAAACGAGAAATAACTTACAAAGGCCATCCCATAAGACTAACACCAGACCTCTCATCAGAAACAATGCAAGCAAGAAAAGAATGGGAAGACATACTGAGAGTGTTAAGAGAGAAACAATTTCAGCCAAGACTATTATACCCTGCAAGATTATCCTTCATTTGGGAAAAAAAGATTAAAATCTTCTCAGACAAACAAAACCTGAAAGAATTTGCCAACACCAGACCAGCTCTTCAAGAAATCCTGAAGAAAGTACTGTTCCAGGAAAACTAAAGACGCAACAGCCAGAAACAAAGAAATAACAGGCAACTAAGACAATGGCTAACTTAAATGTCAGTACAGACCCTATAACATCGATAATAACATTGAATGTTAATGGGTTAAATTCTCCAATCAAGAGACACAGACTGGCTGAATGGATAAAAAAACAGAAACCCTCTATCTGTTGCCTACAAGAAACCCACCTCATGGAAAAAGACATACATAGACTGAAAGTGAAGGGTTGGAAAAAGGTTTTCCATGCAGTTGGGAACCAAAAAAGAGCTGGAGTTGCGATACTAATTTCTGACAAAATAGGCTTTAAAACAAAAAGTGTCCGAAGAGACAAAGAAGGGCACTATATCATAGTAAAAGGCTCTATAGATCGAGAAGATATAACGCTTATTAATATCTATGCTCCTAACACAGGAGCACCCAAATATGTGAAGGAAAGATTGTTAGATCTGAAAGGGGAGATAGACTGCAACACACTAATTGTTGGAGATCTCAACACCGCATTATCCCCTCTGGACAGATCATCTAGGCAAAAAATAGGTAGAGAGATCAAGGACCTAAATGATACCATAAATCAATTGGACTTAACAGACATCTATAGAACTTTCCACCCCAAAACCACAAGATATAGTTTTTTCTCACCCCGACATGGAACTTTCTCGAAGATTGACCACATCATAGGACACAAAGCAAGCCTCTGCAGATTCAGAGGCATAGAAACTATTTCCAGCATCTTCTCTGACCATGATGGAATTAAACTCGAGTTTAATTTCAAGAGAAATCCTCAAAAATACCTAAAAACATGGAAACTAAATAACCTACTCCTGAAGGACTCCACTATTATCGAAGAAATAAAGTCCGAAATCAAAAGATTCATGGAAACCAATGACAATGAAGATACAAGTTTCCATAATCTTTGGGACACTGCCAAAGCAGTCATAAGAGGGAAGTTCATAGCAATTAGTGCACATAAGAGGAAGACAGAGAAAAGGCTAATGGATCACCTAACATCAAGCCTTAGAGAATTGGAAAAGCAACAGAAAAAAAATCCAAAAAATTACAGGAGAAAGGAAATAATAAAGATCCGAGCAGAAATAAATGAAATAGAAAATAAACGTACTATACAGAAAGTAAGTGAAAGCAAAAGCTGGTTCTTTGAAAGGATAAACAAAATTGATACCCCACTAGCGAGACTTATTAAGAAGAAGAGAGAAAAGAACCAGGTGAATCAAATCTGCAATGAGGCTGGTAACATAACAACAGACATAGTAGAAATTCAAAACATCATTAGAGGATACTTTGAACATCTATACGCTAAGAAACAAGATAATCTGGATGAGATGGACAAATTCCTGGACAAATATAATCTACCAAGAATGAGCCAGGAAGAAATAGAAAGTCTGAATAGGCCCATAACAAGCCAGGAGATTGAATCAGTAATAAGTAACCTCCCAACAAAGAAAAGCCCTGGCCCCGATGGATTCACCTCTGAATTCTACAAAACTTTCAAAGAAGAGTTAACTCCCATTCTGCTCAAATTATTTCTAAAGATCCAAAAGGGTGAATGTCTCCCTAATTCATTCTATGAATCCTCTGTCACCCTCATCCTCAAAACAGATAAGGACAGGACAAGGAAGGAAAACTATAGACCAATATCTCTGATGAACATAGACTCAAAGATTCTCAACAAGATACTAGCAAATCGTATTCAACAACTTATACAGAAGATCATACACCATGATCAGGTAGGCTTTATTCCAGGAATGCAAGGTTGGTTCAACATACGCAAAACCATAAATGTAATACACCATATTAATAGGAAGAAAGACAAAAACCATATGGTCATATCGATTGATGCAGAAAAAGCATTTGATAAGATACAACATCCCTTCATGATCAAGACTCTTAGCAAAATCGGCATAGAAGGGCCATTTCTCAATACAATAAAAGTCATCTATGAAAAACCCATAGCCAACATCATCCTGAATGGAGAAAAGCTGAAAGCTTTCCCACTAAACACAGGAACAAGACAAGGATGCCCACTTTCTCCTCTCCTTTTCAATATAGTACTGGAAGTCCTCGCCAACGCAATCAGAAAAGAGGAAAAAATAAAGGGCATTCGAATAGGAAAAGAAGAGGTGAAACTCTCTCTATTTTCAGATGACATGATTGTATACATAGAAGACCCAATGGTCTCCATGGAAAAACTACTGGAAGTAATACATGAATTCAGTAAAGTTGCAGGATATAAAATCAATATACAGAAATCGATAGCATTTCTATATACGAATAACAGGCAGACTGAGATAGAACTGAAAAAACTTATTCCGTTTACCATAGCCACTAAAAGTATAAGATATTTAGGAATAAATCTAACCAAAGAAGTTAAAGACCTCCACAAGGAAAACTACGAGAAGGTAAAAAAGGAAATTGAAAATGACACAAAAAAATGGAAGGACATCCCATGTTCATGGATTGGAAGAGTTAATATAATCAAAATGGCAATTCTACCCAAATTAATCTACCTATTTAATGCAATGCCAATCAAAGTACCAGACACATTCTTCACAGATCTAGAAAAGACAATCTTAAAATTTGTCTGGAATCATAAAAGACCCCGTATTGCCAAAGCACTTCTACACAAGAAGAATGGAGTGGGTGGCATCTCCATCCCTGATCCAAAAATATATTACAAAGCTGTGGTAATAAAGACAGCATGGTATTGGCACAGAAACAGACATGTGGACCAATGGAACAGAATAGAGTCCCCAGAAATAAGTGCCCAAACATACAGTCAACTGATCTTTGACAAGGGGTACCAGTCAATCCAGTGGGAAAATGAAAGCCTCTTCAGCAAGTGGTGCTGGAGAAACTGGACTTCTACTTGCAGAAAGATGAATCTGAACCCCTACCTCTCTCCTTTGACAAGAATCAAGTCAAGGTGGATCAAGGATCTAAATCTAAGACCTCAAACTATAAAGCTGCTCCTGGAGAATGCTGGGGAAACTCTGGGAGACATTGGTGTAGGGAAAGACTTCCTAAAGAAGACCATCAAAGCAGAGTCCATCGTCCACAAAATAGACAAGTGGGATTACATCAGACTAAGAAGTTTCTGCATGGCCAAAGACACAGTAGTTAGTGTGAATCGACAGCCCTCAGAATGGGAAAATATTTTTGTAAATGTTGCATCAGATAAGGGACTGATAACCAGAATACACAAGGAACTAAAAAAGGTGTTTGGAAGAAAGATGAGCAACCCTATTAAAAGATGGGAGAAGGAGATGAAGAAAACACTCTCTAAAGATGACATACGAATGGCCAAAAGGCATATGAAAAAATGTTCAACCTCCTTCACCGTAAGGGAAATGCAGATAAAAACAACAATGAGGTACCACCTAACCCCAGTCAGATTGTCTAATATTAAAAAAACAAAAAATGATAAGTGTTGGCGGGGGTGTGGTGAAAGGGGAACTCTTTTACACTGCTGGTGGGAATGTAGATTGGTCCAACCACTGTGGAGAATAATTTGGAGATTCCTCAAAAATCTACAGATAGATCTGCCATATGATCCAGAGATCCCACTCCTCGGTATCTACCCAAAGGACAGAAGAATCCTTCATTGGAAAAGTGCTTGCACATCGATGTTTATTGCGGCACTATTCACAATTGCTAAGTCATGGAACCAACCCAGATGCCCCCGTATGGAGGAATGGATTGAAAAACTGTGGCACATATACTCTATGGAATACTACTCAGCCGTAAAAACCAACAGAGCCCTGGCTTTTGACAGAAAGTGGAAGAATATGGAAGATGTACTGCTGAGTGAGGCAAGCCAGGCTATGAAGGAGAGACATTGTATGTCCCCACTTAACATATACCGTTTGTCTGCATTCTATGTCTGAAACTGATTGACTAACAGTTGAACAAACACAAGAGATGGGTGTGAGTGTCAGATGGGGTGTGTGTGGAGGAGTGGGGCCCAACGAAAGACATTTGGAGAAGGGATACAGAGGTAGAGCATTGACGGGATGGGGAGGTGTGGTGTTATCTGTTGAAGATATTTCGATCAACAGGTCTGGGGAGAAATGTTCACATATCGAAATGGTCTCATTGTAAGCCAAACAATATGATTGAAAGTATATACAAAAATAAATAAAGTAATTAATAAAAAAAAAGATACAAATTGGGGCCAGCAGGTAGTATGGTGGTTAAGGTTCTGTACTCCCACATGACTGATCACAGTTCAAGTCCTTCAGGCTGGTGGCTTCAAAATTGTGCCAGCAATGTGTGCATGCATGCCCAAAATCCTGGGAGGATAATGGAGGAGAAGGGATTGTTATGTGGCCATCACCCCTGGGGGATGATTTCTCACTTTCTCTCTCTTTATCTCTCTCTAGCAAGTGCATGGACCCTATGGCCAAATATATATATATATATATATATATATATATATATATATATATATATAGATTGGTACAATGGATAAAACTTAACAAGAACCCTCTATGTGTTGCTTACAAGAAACACACTTCATTGACAGAAATATATATACTGAAAGTGAAGGGTAGGAAAACATTTTTTTCATGAAAACAAGACAAGAATCATGATATCAATATCAGACAAAATAGACTTTAAGATAAAAATGATAAAAGGAGACAAAGAAGCACACTATATAGTTCTAAAAGATTAACTCACCAAAAAGGTATAATAATGATAAACGTTTACACACCCAAATATGTAAAATAAAGATTGCTAGATCTAATAGGAGATACAGACTGCAACACATTAATTGTTGGAAATTTCAATACTTCACCATCACCACTGGACAGGTCATTTAGACAAAAAAAGAGAGAGGGAGAGGGAGACAGGAGCTAATTGATACCATAAACCAAATGGACCTAACAAGAACATATAGAACATTTCACCCAACAAAATACAGATTTTTCTCATCTCCACACAGAACATTTTCAAAGATTGACCACATGAAAGGGCACAAAACAAGCCTTTATCAATTTGAAAGTATAGAAACTATATCCAGCATCTTCTCTAAATACAATGGAATTAAACTTGAAATCAACCAAAGAAAGAGCCTTCAAACATACACAAAAGCATGGAAACTAAACAACACACACCTGAATGACGTTCAAACTACCTAATAAATTAAGACTAAAATAAAAAGATGCATTGAAACTAATGATAGCAAACACATTACATCCCATAACCTTTGGAACATAGCAAAAGCAATCATAAGAGAGAAGTTCATAGCCATTAGTGCTCACAAGAAATAAATAGAAAGATGGCAAATAAATAATTTGATATCACATCTCAAGGATCTTGTAAAGTAAAAACAAAAAGACCTCCAAAATAACAGAAGAAAAGAGATAAATTTAATAGAGAATAAAAGAACTAAATAAATAATCAATTAAACAAAAAGTAGTTTTTTCAGAAGATAAACAAAGTTGACAAATCATTAGACTAATTGAGAAAAACATAGAGCCAGCAGGTGGTGTGGTGGTTGGGAGCACTGGACTCTTACATGGCTGACTGCAGTTTGTGTCCCAGACTTGGCAGCTTGCTTTCTTACTTTTTCTCTCTTCCTCTCTCTCTCTTCCTCTTTGATTATATTACAGTAAGTAAATAAATAAATAAAGTTAAAAAAAAGAAAAACGTAGAAAGAAACCAGATAGATAAAATCAGTAGCAAAGTTGGTAATATTATAACTGATATGTCAGAAATACAAAAAAAGTATAAGATATTACTGAGTGACTATATGCCAACAAACTAGAAAACCTAGATGAGGTGGACAAATTTCTGGACACCTGCAAGTTACCTAGGCTGAATCAGTATAAAAGAGAAAACCTAAATAGACCAATAACAAGTGATGAGATTATATCAGTAATGAATAGTTTCCCAACAAAGAAAAGCCCAGATTACTGATGAATTCACTTCTGAATTCTGCAGTTTTAAAGAATTATTCATTTAATTTTATTTATTTATTATTATTATTATTATTATTATTATTATTATTCAATTTGACCAGAGAGAGAGTAAGAAAGCAAGTCACCAGGTCCAGGACTTGAACTATAGTCAGCCATGTGGGAGTCCAGCACCTTAACCACCATGTCACCTGTATGCCCCATCTGCAAAACTTTCTCCTCAAACTATTTTTTTAAAGAATTACTTATTTATTTAATTCCATCTGTCATTATTATTTTTTAATTTGACCAGAGAGCGAGAAAGGGAAAGCAAAAAAGCCAGCTGCCAGGTCTGGGACTCAGACTGCGATTGGCCTTATGGGAATCCAGTGATTTTTAACCACCACACCACCTGCCAGCCCCTCCTCAAGCTATTTCTAAATATCCAAAAGGAAGGAATTCATTCTATAAAACCTGCATCACTTTGATACCAAAAGCAGGCAAAGACATAACAAAAAAGGAAAACAAAAGACCAATATCTTTAATGAATACTGACACAAAAATTCTCAGCAAGATACTAGCAAACCAAATCCAATAGCACATTAAGAAGATTATATACCACAACCAGGTAGACTTTATCCCAGGGATGTAAACATAGTTCAACATACACAAAACAAGAAATATAATACATCACATTAACTGAAAGATAAAAATAATTTGCATATATCTATAGATGCAGAAAAAGCATTTGATAAAATATAGCATTGTTTCATGATAAAGACTGTCAGGAAAGTAGGTGTAGAAGGGACATTCCTCAACTTAATAAGAGCCATATATGACAGACCCATTGCTAACATCATATTCAGGGGGAAATGCTAAAAGATTTTAAAAGATTTCCCATTAAAAACTGGAATAAAGCAAGGCTGCCCACTTTCTCCATGCCTTTCAACATAGTGCTGAAAGTCCTAGCTAATGCAATCAGATAAGAGCATGTCATACATCATATAATGTATGATTATATACATATAAAATCCAAAGGAATCCACAAAAACTCCTTCAAGTGGTAAATAAATTCATTAAAATAGTAGGATACAAAAATCAATATACAAAAATCAATATACAAAAATCTATAGCATTTTTATACACCAACAATGAACAGACTAAGACAGAATTGAAGAAAGCAACTCATTTGTAATAGCTAAAAAATGAATAAGGTACCTAGCAATAAACCTAACCAAAGAGCTCTACAAGGAAAACTGAAAAACTGAATAAAGAAATTGAGTATGATACAAAAAATGAAATGACATTCTGTTTTCTTAGATTGGAAGAATCAATGTAGATGTTTAAAATGTCAGCACCAGCAGATTGCGTAATGGTTATCTTCCTGGATTCCCACGTAGTTGACCGCGGTTCAAGACTCAGACATGGTGTGAACTCATGCTGACACGTTTCTGTGCCTGCCCAAACTCCTGAGAGGATATTGGAAGAGAAGGGATTGTGGTGTGCCCGTCCCCCTTGGGAGGTGATTTCTCTTTCTGTCTTTCTGTCTCTCTGGTGAGTGCACATGCTCTATAGCAAAAATCTCTCTTAAAATATTCAAAATATCAGTTCTAGGGACCAGCAATTAACATAATGGCTATGCCGCTGAACTCCCATGTAGTTGACCGTGGTTCAAATCCCGGACCCAGAAGCTTAATCTCATGCTGGGTGCGTATGCATGCGTGCACAAGATCCCGAGAGGAGAATGGAGGAGAAGGGATTGTGGCATGGCCATCCCCCCTGGGGAGTGATTTCTCACTTTCTGTCTCTCTGTCTCTCTCTTCTTTTTTTTTTTTTCAAGCTCAGGTTATTTTATTACACTATTAATCTCAATGCATTTTAATTAACATTTTTTAATCAAGCACATGAATTAAAAATTGAATCCAAAAGAACATTTTAAATGACTATTTCTCTAAATTGTTACTTATAGAATATTTTCTTTATTTTCTTACTCAAATCTATCTTTTTTAAAATTTTTTATACATTCAATCACATTATTTCGCTTACAAAGTGAACATTTAAATATGTGAACATTTCTCCCCAGTCCAGTTGATCAAAATATCTTCAACAGATAACACCACAACTCCCTGTCCCGTCAATGCTCTGCCTCTGTATCCCTCCTCCAAATGTCCTTCGCCAGGCCCCACTTTTCCACATACACCACATCTGGCATTTACACCCATTTCTTGTGTTTGTATATCTTTTAGTCAATCAGTTTCAGTCATAGAATGCAGACACTCGGTATATTTTAAATGGGGACATACAATGTCTCTCCTTCATAGCCTGGCTTGCTTCACTCCACAGTAAATCTTCCATATCCTTCCACTTTCTGTCAAAAGCCAGGATTTTGTTGTTTTTATGGCTGAATAGTATTCCATAGAGTATATGTGCCACAGTTTTTCAATTCATTCATCTGTACGGAGGCATTTGGGTTGGTTCCATATCTTAGCAATCGTGAAGAGTGCCGCAATAAACATGGATGTGCAAGCACTTTTCCAATGAAGAATTATTCTGACCTTTGGGTAGATACCAAGGAGTGGGATTGCTGGATCATATGGTAGTTCTATGTGTAGATTTTTGAGGAATGTCCAAATTGTTCTCCATAGTGTCTGGACCAATTTACATTCCCACCAGCAGTGTAAGAGAGTTCCTTTTTCACCACACCCCACCAACACTTATTATTATTTTTTTAATCTTAGACATTCTGACTGGGGTTAGGTGGTATCTCATTGTTGTTTTGATCTGCATTTCCCTTACGATGAGGAATGTTGAGCATTTTTTCATATGCCTTTTGGCTATTCGTATGTCATCTTTAGAGAGTGGTTTTTTCAATTCCTTCTCCCATATTTTAATAGGGTTGATCATCTTTTTTTCCAAACAGCTGCTTGTGTTCCTTGTGTATTCTGGTTATCAGTCCCTTATTTGATGCAGAATTTACAAAAATATTTTCCCATTCTGAGGGCTGTCAATTCACACTAATTACTGTGTCTTTTGCCATGCAGAAACTTCTTAGTCTGATGTAATCCCACTTGTCTATTTGGGGGATTATCGATTGTGCTTAGGGGGTCTTAAGAAGTCTTTCCCTACCTCAATGTCTCCCAGAGTTTCCCCAGTGTTTTCTAGGAATAGCTTTATAGTTTGAGGTCTTAGATTTAGATCTTTGATCCACCTTGACTTTGTTTTTGTCAAAGGTGAAAGGTAGAGGTTCAAATCCATCCTTCTGCAGGTGGAAATCCAATATTTCCAGCACCATTTGCTGAAAAGGTTTTCCTTTTCCCACTGGATTGACTGGTACCCCTTGTCAAAAATCAGTTGATTCTATGTTTGGGAATTTATTTCTGAGGAGTCTATTCTGTTCCATTGGTTCACATATCTGTTTCTGTGCCAGTACCATGCTGTTTTGATTACCACAGCTTTGTAGTATATTTTGGATCAGGGAGTGAGGTGCTGCCCACTCCACGCTTCTTGTGTAGAATTGCTTTGACAATATGGGGTCTTTTATGATTCCAGACAAATTTTATGATTGTCTTTTCTAGATTTGTGAAGAATGTGTCTGGTACTTTGATTGGCATTGCATTAAATGTATACAGATTAATTTGGGTAGAATTGCCACTTTGATTATATTAATTCTTCCAATCCAGGAACATGGGATGGGATGTCCTTCCACTTTTTTGTGTTATTTTCAATTTATTTTTTTAACTTCCCATAGTTTTCCTTGTGGAGGCTCTGTCTTTCTGGTGAGCACACGCACCCTTTAGCAAAAACCTCTCCAAATATATATATATATATATATATATATATATATATATACGTTCTACATAGATTAATTTACATATTCAATGTGATTCTGGTCAAATTTTTGGTGACATTCTTCACAGAAATAGAAAAAAATCATAAAATTTGTCTTGAATCAGAAAAGACCCCATATAACCAAAGCAATACTGTGCAAAAAGAAGAAAGTAGGAGACATCTGACAACCCAACTTCCAAATATATTACAAAGCCGTGATAACTGAAACAGTATGGTACTGGCACAAAAATCGACACATATACCAGTGGTACAGAATCCAGAAACAAATATAAAATCATACAGTCAATTGAATTTTGAAAAAGAGTACAAGACAACGCAGTGGAGAAAAGAAAGCCTTTTCAGCAAATGAAACTAGAGGAACTGGATATTCACTTGCAGAAAAATGAAGTTGGATCCTTATCTTTCACCATGAACAAGAATCAACTCAAAGTGGATCAAAGATTTAAATGTAAAGCATCAAAATATAAAACTACTGGCAGAAAACTTAGGAGAAACTCTTGAAGACACTGAAGTAGGCACATATTTCTTAAATAAGGCCTCTAGTGGCTGGCAGGTGACTTGGTGGTTAAGGTGCTGGACTCCCATGTGGCCGACCATGGTTTGAGTCCCTGACCTGGTGGCTTGCTTTCTTATCCTCAACTTCTTTCTTTCTATCTTTCTAGTCAATTTTTAAAAAATAATAATAATTAATAAAATTAAACAAAATAATATTTGAAATCCACAGGTAACAATCCCCAAAATAGACAAGTGGGATTACATCAAGTTAAAGAGCTTCCCTATAACAAAGGAAACAATAATTAGAGTGAAGAGAAAACCCTCAGAAAGGGAGAAAATGCTGTAAATTATCCCTCAGATAAGGGATTGATAACCAGAATAGATAGGGAACTCAAGCAACTCAGCAGTAAAAACTGAACAATCCAATTTTAAAAATGGGCAAATGAGCTGAATAGACAACTCTTCAAGGAATACATACAAATGGCCAAAAGATACATGAAAAAATGTTCAGCATCTCTTATCATAAGGAAAACGCAAATTAAAACCACAATGAGATACCATTTAAACCCACTTATAATGGCTAGGATCCAAAAAATAAAGAACAAGTGCTGGTGAGGCTTTGGTGAAAGGGGACCCTCTTATACTGTTAGTGGGAATGTACATTAGTACAACTACTGTGGAAAACTATTTGGAGGTTTCTAAAAAACCAAATAGAACTACCATATGGCCCAGTAATCTCACTCCTTGGTATTTACCCAAAGGATCAGAAAACGCTCTGTTAGAAAGACACTTGCACATCCATGTTTATTGAAGTTTTATTCACAATTGCTAAAACATGGAATCAACCTAAGCGTCTAAGAACTGATGGCTAGGTTGAAAAACTGTGGCACATATATACTATGGAATACTACTCAGCTGTAAAAAACAATGAGCCTTGTCATTTGTCTCAAAGGGGATGAATATAGAAGACTTAATTTTCAGCGAAGTGAGCCTGACTTCGGAAGACACACACCATGTATTCAATATGTCCCAAATGTTGGGCATAGCAGCCAAGGCTGTGTGTGGAGGTGAAAGCATTAGTGTAAAGAAAAGTATGGGGGCCAAAAATGCAGACCTGGAGTCATGTGTACTGTTCCTTGGCCAAGAGAGGCCATTCCAATAGAATATCTCATGGCTTCCAGGGAGTTTCTGTGGTGCCTCTGAGAACTTAGGCAGATCAGTCAATTGATGCTGATATAACAGTGACAGGTTCTGGTCCTGGATGATATGTTACTTTATAAAAGTTGCCCAGTTAGGCTTTAAGACAGTCTACATTGAGAAAAATGAAACACTTGGTGGAACATGCTTGAATGTTGGTTGTATTCCTTCTAAGGCTTTATTGAATAACTCTCATTATTACCATATGGCCCGTGGAAAAGATTTTGCATCCAGGAGAATTGAAATGTCAGAAGTTCACTTGAATTTAGACAAGATGATGGAACAGAAGACTACTGCAGTGAAAGCTCTAACAGGTGGAATTGCCCATTTATTCAAGCAGAGTAAGGTTGTTCATGTAAATGAATATGAAAAAATAACTGGCAAAATCAGGTTACTGCTATAAAAGCTGATGGCAGCACTCGTTATCGATATGAAGAACATTCTTATAGCTACAGGTTCAGAAATCACTCTTTTTCCTGGAATCATGATTGATGAAGATACAATAGTGTCATCTACAGGTTCTTTATCTTTTAAAAAGGTTCCAGGAAAATAATGGTCATTATTGGCGCAGGAGTACAATTGGGCTCAGTTTGGCAAAGACTTTGTGCAGATGTAATGGCCATTGAATTTTTGGGTCATGTAGGTGGAGTTGAAATTGATATGGAGATATCTAAAGGTTTTCAATGCATCCTTCGAAAACAGGGGTTTAAGTTTAAATTGAACACAAACGTTACTAGTGTCACCAAGAAGTCAGATGGAAAAATTGATGTTTTTATTGAAGCTGCTGCTGGTGGTAAAGCTGAGATTATTGTGATTTACTCTTGGTTCACATTAGTTGACGACCCTTAGAATTTGGGACTTGAAGAGCTTGAAATTGAACTAGATCCCAGAGGGAGAATCCTGGTCAATACTAGATTCCAAACCAAAATTCCAAACACCTATGCCATTGGTGATGTGGTTGCTAGTCCAATGCTGGCTCACAAAGCAAAGGATAAAGGCATCATCTGTGTTGAAGGAATGAATAGTGGTGCCATGCACATCGACTACAATTGTGTGCCATTAGTGATTTACACACACCCTAAAGTTGCATGAGTTGGCAAATCAGAAAAGCATTTGAAAGAAGAGGGGACTGAGTACAAGGTGGGGAAATTCCCACTTGTTGCCAACAGCAAATTTAAGACAAATGCTGACACAGATGGCATGGTGAACATTCTTGAGCAGAAATTGGTAGACAGAATACTAGGAACACATATTCTGGGACCAGGTGCTGGAAAAAATGGTAAATGAAGCTGCTCTTGCTTTGGAATATGGAGTATCTGTGAAGATATGGCTAGAGTTTGTCATGAACATCCAACTTCATCAGAAGCTTTTAGAGAAGCAAACCTGGCTGCATCATTTGGCAAATCAGTCAACTTTTAGATTATATTTTTCTGAAATTTCCTGGAAGCTTTTGTAGAGGTTACATTTCTGAACAGGATATGCTCATAGCTCTGAGGATTTCTAGGACTGAAATACTAAACTTCCAGAAGGTATTTAATATTTAATAGGTCTGGATGGAATGGAATAATTTCATACCTATATTTTAAATTCAGTAGTTTATCTCACTACATTAATATCAAGGACAAAAAAACTACTTATAGTAGCACCTTGGACATTTTTCAACAACTCATATTTTCATGCTATTTATGAATAGTTTGACCTCACTGAATTTATGTTAAGTAGCTTGGATCTTTGATACAGTAAAGTTGAATTTACTTTTACATGGATAGAGCTAGAGGATTGTTTATGAACAGCTGAAATAAGGTGATCAAGTTGTTATAAATTTATTTTTCATTTTGGAAACAAGTCAGTCATTATAGCAAGATTCAAATATGCATAAACCAAATTGATGTAAATAAAAAATGATGGTGTCTTTGTTTTATTTAACCCCATATTGCAGTTTAGAGGTAGAATTTAAGTTTGATAAGAGGTTTTTAAGTTTCATTGATATATAGTTACCAAATTAAGAGCATCTATCTACAAGACAATATTAAATGGAGAATCAAATGTATTACAGTGGGGAATGAGATATTAAAATAAACATGCTTTAATTATTCAAAAATATGTCCTGAATGTTTGCACTCTATGGCAGAAATAGAAAGATCTGAAGATACTAGTGTAGAGAGGGTAAGTTTAGAAACCAAGAGACTGTAAGGGAAGGTAGTGGATGATAAAGGTTGGGTGAGAGGGGCAAAAAGAAGAAACATATAACATGCAGAATAATGTAAAGTTCTCTGGGACCAGTACATGGTATAGTGGTTATGTCACTGGATTCCCACATAGTCGACGGAGGTTAGATTCCCATACCCAGTGGCTTGAAACTCAAGCCAGGTGCATATGCGTGTATGCATGAAATACCAAGAAGAGAATAGAGGAGAAGCGATTGAGGCATGGCCATTTCTCCTGGGGGAATGATTTCTTGCTTTCTGTCACTCTATCTCTGTCTCTTTGGTGAGTGCACGTTTCCTATAGTAAAAATCTCTTAAAATATTTTTAAAAAAAGAACGTAAAGTTCTCTGTTGAAAATGATATACACGGAAATATTCTTGATTTGATTGTATGTACTACATGCATAGTTTGAAAAACTATATTGTGTGTTATAAAGATTTACAATGATGAAATGTAAATTTAAAAAATAAAATAATGTGTTGGGACCAGCAGTTAGTGTAATGGCTATGTCGCTGGACTCCCATGTAGTCGACCGTGGTTCGAGTCCCAGACCCGGCGGCTTAAACTCTCGCCGGGCACGTGTGCGTGCGTGCCCAAGATCCAAAGAGGAGAATGGAGGAGAAGAGATTGAGGCATGGCCATCCCCCCTGGGGGGGTGATTTCTCGCTTTCTGTCTCTCTGTCTCTCTCTGTCTTTCTGGGGAGCACACATACCCTATAGCAAAAAAAAAAAAAAAAAAAAAACACTCTCCAAAAAAAGAAAGGAAAAAAAAAATAATAAAAAATAATAAAATAAAATAATGTGGGGGAAAAAAAAGAAATACAGGGTGTCCACATTCTACTATTTTTTTTTGGGGGGGGGGAGAGGTTTTTCGCTATAGGGCGCGTGCGCTCGCCAGACAGACAGAGAGAGACATAGAGACAGAAAGCGAGAAATCATCCCCCAGGGGGGATGGTCACGCCGCAATCCCTTCTCCTCCATTCTCCTCTCGGGATCTTGGGCACGCACGCACACGCGCCCGGTGTGAGTTGTAAGCCACCGGGTCCGAGACACGAACCGCAGTGGACTATGTGGGAGTCCAGCGACATAGCCATTACGCTAACTGCTGGTTCCCCACATTCTACTATTTTTAAATTGTGTTAACCAGGTGAATTGGCCTAAGCCCTGGTTCAAAGAAGTACAACTGATTTTTGTATGTTGATTTTTATATTCTACCACTTTTACTGAATTCTATTAGTTCCAATGGTATTTCGATGGTTTCTTTAGGGTTTTCTATATATAAGGTCATGTCTTTTGCTAACAGATACATTTAACTTTTTTTTTCAGTAGATGCCTTTTATTTCTTTTTCTTGCTTAATTGCTTCTTGTAGGTCTTCCATTATTATGATGAATAGAAAAGGCAAGAGTGGGCACTCTTGTCTTGTTCCTGATCTTAGATAAAAACTTTCAGCATACCACAGAGTATCATGTTAACTGTGGGCTTTACAGATATGGCCTTTATTATGTTGAGATGAATTTCTTGTATACCTAATTTGCTGAGAGCATTTATCATAAAAAGATGTTAAATTTTGTTGAATGCTTTTTCTATATCTATTGAAATAATTATGTGATTCTTATCTTTTATCCTGCTAATGTGGTATATTAAATTTATTGAAATATGTATGTTGAATCATTCTTGTATCCCACAGATAAATCCCATTTGGTCATAATACATGATTTTTTTAAGAATTATTTTAACTTTATTATTATTATTATTATTATTTTCCAGTTTGATCAGAGAGAGACAAAGAAAGGGAGAGAAGGAAAGTGAGAAAGCAAGCCACCAGGTCCGAGACTTGAATCACGGTTGACCATGTGGAAGTTCAGCACCTTTAACCACCATGCCACCTGATGGACCCAATATATGATCCTTTTAATGTGCTATTGAATTCAGTTTGCTATTAGTTTGTAGATAATTTTTGCATCTATGTTCATCAAGGATACAGACCTATAATTTTTCTTTTCTTATAGTAATATTACCTGGCTTTGGTATCAAAGTAATGAGTAAACTAAGTTTGGAAGTATTCCTCCTTCTTCAATATTTTTTTTAGCAATTTTTAGAAGAATTGCTGTTAATTTTTTAAATGCTTTGTAGAATTTACCTATGAAGTCATCTTATCTTGGGGTATTTTTTTTTGTTGGGAGGTTTTTTATTATTGATTCAATATCCTCATTTATTATTAGTTTGTTCAGACTTTCTATTTCTGCATAATTCATTCTTGGTAGGTTGTTGTGTCTAGAAATTTAACCATTTCTTCTAAGTTATCCAATTTGTTGTCCTATGATTGCTCATAGTAATCGCTTATGAACTTTCATATCCCTGTGTTATTGGATCAGCAGGTGCCGTGGTAGTTCAAACACTGGATCCCACATAATCAACTCTACACTTTGAGTCCTGGTTCTCTTGACTTGTAAAACACGTTGGGTCCACATGCTTGGGCCTATTAATCCTCAGGAGAGAATGGAGGATAAGAGATTGCAGCATGACCACCTCCCCTCCTCCCAGGAAGGGTGCTTTCTCACTTTCTCTCTCTCTGTCTCTCTCTGGTGAGCACACATGTCCTATGCCTAAAATCTAAAAAGAGAGAGAGAGAGAAAGAGAGAGAGAGAGAGAGAGAGAGAGAGAGAGAGAGAAAGGAAGAAAGAGAAAGAAAGAGACCAGAGACAGAACTGAAGAATGTAATTCCGTTTACCATAGCCACAAGAAGTATAAGATACTTAGGAATAAAACTAACAAAGGAAGTCAAAGATGTCTACAAGGAAAACTATGAAAACATTAAAAAGGAAATTGAAAAGGATACTAAAAAGTGGAAGCACATCCCATGGTCCTGAATTGGCAGAATCAACATAATAAAAATGGCAATCCTACCCAAATTAATCTCCATGTTTAATACAATCCTTATAAAATTATAAGAGATATTCTTCACAGATCTCAAAAAGACAATCATAGAATTTGTCTGGGACCATTAAAGATCCCGTTGTGCTAAAGTCATCCTGCACAAGAAGACTGGAGTAGGTGGCATCTCACTTCCTGACACCAAAATATATTACAAAACTGTGATGATCAAAGCAGCATGGTATTGGCACCAAAACAGACATGAAGACCAATGGAACAGAGTAGAGACTCCAGAAATGAACCCCAAAACATACAGCCAACTGATCTTTGACAAAGGGTACCAGTCAATCCAGTGGGAAAAGGGAAACCTCTTTAGCAAATGGTGTTGGAAAAACTAGGTATCCACCTGCAGAAAGATGAATCTGAACCCCTATCTGTCACCCTTAACAAAAATCAACTCAAAGTGGATCAAAGATCTAAACCTAAGACCTCAAACTATAAAACTACTGGTGGAAAACACAGGGGAAACTCTGGGAGACATTGGGGTAGACAAAGACTTCTTAAACAAGACTCCCAAAGCACAGGCAATAATCCCCCAAATAGACAGGTGGGATTATATCAGATTAAGGAGTTTCTGTAAGGCAAAGGACACTGTAATTAGTGTGAATTGACAACCCTCAGAATGGGAGAGAATTTTTGTTCACTGTGTCTCAGATAAGGGATTGATAACCAGAATACACAGGGAACTCAAGCTGCTTATCCAAAAGAAAATTATTAACCCAATTAAAAAATGGGAGAATGGGCTGAATAAACAACTCTCTAAAGAAGACATACGAACAGCCAAAAAAAATATGAAAAGTGCTCAACATCCCTCATTGTAAGGGAAATGCAAATCAAAACCACGATGAGATACCTCCTAACCCCAGTCAGAATGGTGAAGATTAAAAAAATAAATAATGATAAGTGCTGGAGGGGATGTGGTGAAAGGGAAACACTCCTACATTGTTGGTGGGAATGTAAATTGGTTCAGCCACTGTGGAGAAAAACATATATATTTCTGTGTTATCAGTTATTCTGTGGTATCATTTATGATTTTATTTGATATTCTCTCTTTTTTTCTTGGTTAATTTAGCTACAGGTTTGTCATTTTGTTTATCTTTTCAAGAAATTAATTACCTTTTTTTTGGAGAGGTTTTTGCTATAAGGCGCATGCGCTCACCAGAAAGACAGAGACAGAGAGACAGAAAATGAGAAATCACCCCCCAGGGGGGATGGTCATGCCACAATCTCTTCTCCTCCATTCTCCTCTCGGGATCTTGGGTATGCACACTGGGCATGAGTTTAAGTCACTGGGTCCAGGACTTCAACTGCAGTCGACTTCATGGGAGTCCAGCGACATATCCCTTACGCCAACTGCTGGTCCCAAGAAATTAATTCTTGAGCTCAGCAAATGGCTTAATGGTTATGTTGCTGGACTCCCACATTGTCAACTCTGACTCAAGTCTTGGACTTGGTGGCTTAAAACTCATGCCAGGTACATGTGCATGCATGCCCAAAATCCATAGAGGAAAATGAAAGAGAAGGGATTATGCTGTGGCCATCTCCCATGGGGGTTGATTTCTCACTTTCTATCTCTCCCTGTCTCTCTGGTGAACACACATGCTCTACAGCAAAAACCTCTCTTTAAAAAAGAGAAATTAATTCATAGTTCTGTTGACCTTTTCTGTTATCTTTCTAGTCTCTATTTCATTAATTTCTGCTCCAATTTTTATTATTTCCTTTCTTCTATTACCTTCAGGGATGAATTTGTTTTTCTTGTTCTAGTTCCTTGAGGTATAATGTCAGATTGTTTATCTGAGATCTTTCTTTTTTCTTTATGTGGGTATTTATCATTATAACCCTCTCTTAAAACTCTTTTTGCTGTATCATGTAAATTTTGATATGTTGTGTTCATATTTTCATTTGCCTCAAGACACTTCTTAAAAAATATTTTATTTTATTTTATTTATTCATTCATTTATTTTAATTTGACCAGAGAGAGACACAGAGAGAGAAAGAGAGGGAAAGTAAGAAAGCAAACCTCTAGATCTGGGACTCAAACGGTGGTTGGCCATGTGGGAGTGTCCAGCTCTTTAACCAATGCACCACTGGCTGGTCCCCAAGACAAACTTTTTGATTTCCCTTTCGATATATTCTTTGGCCTATTGGCTGTTCAGCAGTGTGTTGTTTAATTTCCACATATTTGTGAATTTTCCAAAATTCCTCCTATTATTTCCAGATTCATATCACTGTGTTCAGAAAAAAATACTTGATATAATTTCAACCTTCTTGAACTTGTTAAGACTTGTTTTGTTACCCAACATATGACCAGTCCTGGAGAAGGTTTCTTGTGTGCTTGAGGAGAATGTATATTGTGCTGTCAGATGGAGTCAAATGTCTTTCAGGCACATTTGGTCTATGGTGTTATTCAAGCCTGCTATGTCCATACTGATATTCAATCTGGATGATTTATCCATGACTGAAAATGGGGTATTTTAGTCCCCTTCTATTATTATATTGCTGTTTATCTTTAGTTATTTTAATATTTGTATTATATATTTAGGTACTTCAATGTGAGTGCATATGTACTTATAATTTTTATATAAATTGTATAATAATACAATTATAAGAGTAATTGCAAAACTATATAATAGTTGATGAACTGACCCCTTTATCATTATATAGTGATCTTCTTTGTCTCTTATGAAAGATTTTGCCTGAAAGTATATTTTGTCTGATATAAGCCTAGCATGGAATATATTTTTCTATCCCTTTTCTTCAGCTTATATTTGTATTTAAGACTAAAGTGAGTCTCTTGTAGGCAAGTTATTGTTGGGTCTTGTTTATTTTTTATCTTTTATTTTTGCTAAAAAGCATATGTGCTTGCCAGAGAGAGACAGACAGAGAGAGGGAGAAGAGAAATCATTCCTGCATGGGGAATGGTCATGCTGCAATCCCTTCTCCATGTCATCCTACTTTCAGAGTTTTAAGCATGCATGCACATATACCCAGCCTGTTTCTCAGGCCATTGGATCCAGGACTCAAATTGCACAATCAGCCATGTGGTATTCAGCTGCCTTATTTAGCTGTGGTATTCACCAGACCACAGAGCCAGCCTGGATTTTGTTTTTATCCGTGCTGCCTCTGTGTGTATTTTGACTGGAGAATGTAATCCATTTAAATTTAAAGTAATTATTGCTAGGTAAAGACTTATATTGACACTTTTTTCATTGTTTTCTGACTGTTTTGTAGATCTTTTGTTCCGTTCTTCCTCTCTTCATGTCTTCCCTTGTGATTTATTGGTTTTTATAGTGTTAGGCTTTGATTCCTTTCTCTTTATCTCTTGTATATCTACCAGAGTTTTTTTTTAACTTGTGGTTACCATGGGACTTACATAAAATATCTTATAGTTACAACATTTTATTTTGAGTAGATAACATCTCAACTTTAATCAAATACAAAAATCCTACACTTTTATTTATCCTCACATTGAACATATTATGTAATTGATTTCACATCTTTTAAAAAGTATTTATTTTAATTTTATTTACTCATTCATTTATTTTAACTTGACCAGAGAGAGAGATACACACAGAAAGGGGGGGAGGAGTGAAACAGCAAGCCACCAGGTTCAGGACTCGAACCATGGTCAGCCATGTGGGAGTGTCCAGTGCCTTAACTACCACAGCACCTGCTAGACCCCAATTTCACATTTTTTTTAATATTGTGTACTCATTAACAAATTATTGCAGCTGTAGTTTTTTTTTTTTTTTTTTTTTTTTTTTTTTTTTTTTTTTTTTTTTTTTTTTTTTGCCATACGGTGCATGCGCTTGTGGGAGATACAGAAAAAGACAGTGAGAGGGAAAGTGAGAAATCAGCCCCCAGGGGAGATGACCATGATGCAATCCCTTCTCCTTCATTCTTCTCCTGAGATTTTGGACATGCACACAAACACACCTAGCTTAATTTTCAAGCCTCTAGGTGCAGGATTCAAACCATGACCAATCATGTGGGAGTCCAGCACCTTAACCACTATGCCACCTGCTGGCCCCCAGCAGCTATAGTTTTTTAAAAAAAAGTTTAATGATTTTTTTCCATGAATGAAAGAGGGAGATAGAGAGAGAGAGAAAGAGGGAGAGAGAGAGAGGCACTCTCAACAGTCTTGATGCCACAATCCACCCCAGTCTCAGCCAGTGCTCCATCATGGGCACATATGTGTCTGGCATACTCAAAGAGGTGAACCTGGAACCTTCCCATGTAGGTCAGTCTTACAAAGCATCATTTTTTTAAACTTCAGCACACTATCTGACCTCCCATAACTGTAGTTATTTTTAATGTTTCTATCTTTTAATCTATTTCAGAGTAAAAGTTATTTACACACCACCATTACAGTATTAGAGTATTCTGAATTTGACTATATATGTACTTTTACTAGTGAGTTTTGTATTTTCATATTGTTATTATACTTACTATCCTTGCATTTCAACTCAGCTCTCTTTAGCAGTTCTAGTGGTGATGAACCCCTTCAGATTTTTGTTTGCCAGGAAATGTCCTTATCTCTTCTTCATTTCTGAAGGACAGCTTTGCCAGTTATAGTATTCTTGATTGTATTTTTTTTCTTTCAGCCTTCTGAATGTATCATTCCATTCCCCTCTGATCTGTAAGGTTTCTGCTGAGAAGTCTGCTTATAGTCTTAGAGAGGTCCCCTCATATGTGAGTCTCTTTTTTCTTGACACTTTTAAGATATTCTCCTTGTCTTTGGATTAATCTTGCTTGGGATCCTCTGAGCCCCATGAATCTGGATGTTATTATCTCTCCAAAAATTGGGGAAGTTTTCAGCCATTATATATTTGAATAAATTTTCTTTACATTTTTTCTTCTCCTACAGATTCTACAATTCATAGATCCATTTGGTTGATAATGTTCCATAGGCCACTTATGCTTTCATCACTATTGTTTATCCTATTTTCTTTTTATTAAAGAATTATTTTATTGGCCCGGGCCATGCCTGCGCTGCCGCGGTGGGGCCGCCCAGGCGCGCCTGCGCCGCCGTGGCGGGGCCGCCCGGGTGCAGGGGTTCTCCTCTGCTCTGCGTGCCGCGGCCCGGACCGCCCGGCCCCCGCTGCCTCTCCGGCGCTGGGTGTGTCCCACGCTCGGCGCCGACGCGGGCCGGTGGCGCGAAACGGCCGAGGTCGCCATCTTTTCTTTCTCTGGCCGGGTGGGCGAGCGGGAGGTGGCGATGGGTCCTGGGCACATTCGCGCGCTCGGGGCTGGCGTGTGGCCGTTGGGCCTGCACGTGGCCGCCGGGCCAGCGCGTAGCTGCCCGGCCTGCAAGTGGCCGCTGGGCCTGCGTGTGACCCTCGGACTTGCGAGTGGCCGCTGGGTCTGAGTGTGGCTGCCGGGTCTGCGCCTGAGCGTGGCCGCCAGGCCTGCATGCGGCCGCCGGGCCTGCTCCTGTGCGTAGCCACCGGGTCTGCGCGTGGCCGCCGGGCCTGCGCCTGCGCACTGCTGCCGGGCCTGAGCGTGGTCGCCGGGCCAGCGTGTGGCCGCTGGGCCTGCGCGTGGCCCCCGGGCCTGCGAGTGGCTGCCGGGCCTGAGCGTGGCCGCCGGGCCTGCGCGTGGCCGCCGAGCCTGTGCCTGTGCGTGGCCGCCGGGTCTGAGCATGGCCGCTGGGCCTGCGCTTGCGCGTGGCCACTGGGCCTGCGTGTGGCTGCCAGGCCTGCGTGTGGCTGCCAGGCCTGTGCCCGTGTGTGGCCGTCGGGCCTGCGTGTGGCTGCCAAGCCTGCGCCTGGGCGTGGCCGCTGAGCCTGCGCCTGTGCGTGCCTGCTGGGCCTGCGCGTGGCTGCCAGGCCTGCGCCCGTGCGTGGCCGATGAGCCTGTGCGTGGATGCCGGGCCTGCGCGTGGCCGCTGGTCACGAGCGGCAAACTGAAGCTGAAAACAAGGATTAAGATCTTGCAAATATAAGCCACAGAAAGAAACTTTAGATGTCTTAAACCAATTGAGAAATATATTGTATAGGAGGATTTTCGCTGCCTATGGGCAATGAGAAGATGATGGTTACCAGCCCTGCATTACCTCAGGGAAAAACAAGAACTATTCTACCATTCTAAAGGAAGCCAGACACTCGAGGATGATTCACGCTGCAGATCCCCACAACACCATTCCCGGTAATCTCAGGATGGATGCTGTGCCGCATCAACTGATAACCATCTCTGCCTACCAGAACCGCGTTCCTGAAACTGTATTCCATAGAGACTCACCTACAATTGCGGAACTTCACGAGACCCACCCTTGACCCAACCCTGAATAGAATCTATGTTCCCTATTGTGGAAAACTTTATGAGCTCATAATTGAAAAAGGAAAAAAAAAAAAAGGGTGAAAGAACTGAAAGGTATGACCGCAGGGATGGCAACTGCGGATGCTGGAGACAGTATGGGAAAGGTAATGGGAATGAGTGATGGAGGGCGGAGGGGAAGGATTCAGGGAATGAACATCACGCTTGATGGACACAGGGGTGAAGGGAGGTCTGTTGATGATGATGTATGTGGTGGTATCATTGTCTTGACTAATGTGAACTGTACTCATATGGGAAAAACCATGCTGTACACTGTAAAGATTTGCAATGAAAATAATAATAATAATAATAGCACTCTGGCAGAAGGAGAAAGGTCTGATGATATGATAGCGGAAAGGATAAATGTAGATACCAGAGGCTGTAAGGGGGGGGAGTGGGTGGTCGGGAGTGGGTGGTAGAGAGTGGACGTGAGGGGCAAAGGGATGAATCATTTAACACCAAAAAATGTAGAGTTCTCTGTTGAAAACTATATACATATATGTAGATTGTATACATCATAATGGGAACTTTATGTAAAATGTGAATTTAATTAATCTGAGAAAGAAAAATAAAAGACAAAAAAAAGAATTATTTTATTTAAATTTATTTATTTTATTTGTTTGTTTGTTTTAATTTGACCAGAGAGGAACAGAGTGGGGGGGGGGTGTTGAGAAAGCAAGCCGCCAGGTCCGAGACTCGAACCAAGGTCAGCCATGTGGGAGTTCAGCGCCCTTAACCACCACACCACCTGCTGGCCCCTGTATTTTCTTTTTGCTCCTCTCATTAGTAAATTTCAAATGACCTGTCTTTGAGTTTTCTGATTGTTTCTTTTACATGATCAAGTTTGCTGTTGAGTGTCTCTATTTTTTTTTTTTTCAGTTTTGTCATTGTAGTCTTCAACATCAGTATTTATGTTTTGTTCTTTTTCATGGTTTTATTTATTAAACCTCATTTTGTTCACTCATTATCTTGATTTTGTTTAGTTGTCTATTTATGTTCTCTTGCTTCTCATTGGACTTTGAGATGATTGTCTTGAAATTTTTGTCAGGCTATTTGTATTGGGTCATCAGAAAAGTCATGATATATTTTTCTATGCAAAAAATGTATTATTTGGTTCCAGTCACTCTCATCCATAGACTGGAGCCTGTCCTGCTCACCCAGGGATACACTCAGTGACACAGCAGGAATCCTCCCAGGAACCCAGAGAGCCACATCTGTCAGTGCACTTGGTAACAGGTCATGATCTGCAGACCCAACTGCAGACCCTGAAAGGGACACTTGTTCTATCACCAACCCTACTGATCAAGGTCCTGGAGGCAATTTAGTCTGTTCAGGGTCCAGACAGAACCCATGTCATCTCAAGTGTCTGGTAATCAACTTATCAACTGCAGACCCCACTGTGGCCCCAGAAGCAGCCACATATTGTGGCTTCAACACCCCATTGTCTGTAATCCTAGCTACAATTCCATTGGCCCAAGGCCCTAAAAGGAGAAAGTCTACCTACAGAAACAAATATAGAAAGACCAGAAGAAAGACTGCTTCTTCAAATGGACACTAATGAAAGGTTATATTGATAACCAGAAATCAGGCAAATATGATGCTACCAAAGGAAACTAATAAATCTCTAATCATTGATTCCAAAGAAATGGAAATCTATTAGGTCATCAGAAAAGTCATGATACAGTTTTACATAGAAAAATATGTATTCAGTAATTCTGGTTCCTTTGTTTTTCTACATAAATTTTTGAATCAGCTTGTCTGTCTAAAAAAAAATCTTGGTGAAAGTTGTCTTAAATTGCCTGAGGCTATGTGTGCTCTCCAGAGAGACAAGAGAGAAGGAGAAAGCACCTGCAAATGGGGTGTGGCCATGCTGCAATCCCCTCTATCTCTCCAGCCTACTGGGACTTTGGGCATGCACACACATGACCCCCAGTGTGTTTTTCAAGCTGCCAGGCCAGTATTTGAACTACAACTCGAATATGGGATTTGGTTCTTTATAACCACGAGACAACAGGCTGGCCTGGTAGTTTTTTAAGTTAAAGTTTTTATTCTGGAAAAACTAAACTGGCAGAACACTTGCAAGAATACTTTAATAAAATGCCATATAACACTCACCTGTATTTACCTATACATTATTAACATTTTACATTTTATTTATTTCTAAATATAAAAATATAAATATATACCTATATGTTTATATTTGAGAACACATTGTAGAGATCACAACCTTTTGCCCTTAAATATCTCAGCATGTATTTTCCAGGAACAAAGGTATTATTTTCTTCTCCCATACCATCTACATTTCATCAAATTTGGGAAATTCAATATTTATACAAAACTATCTAATCCCTGGTAGAATTTTTATTTGAATTACATTACACTTATAGATCAATTTAGGAAGAACTGACATTTTACTATGTGGAGTTTTCTAATCTATGAACGTATGTCTCTAATTATTTTACATCTTTTATTTCATTCACTGGCATTTTAAATTTTTCAGCCTATGTAAAATCCACCATCGGCCTATGTTTTATTAGATTTGTTCATGGATATTTCATTTTTGAAGATTTTTAAATAGTATTTTAAAATTTTTCCAGAGGACATATAAACTCAGCAAAGAGAGACAGAGAGAGAGGGAGAAAGCACACCCCCAATGGGTGTGGTCAAACCACATCACTTTTCCTCCAATTCTCTATCTTAGGATTTGAGGTGCACATACACACACTCCTGGCATGTTTCTCAAGCCACTGAGTCTGGGATTTGAATCACACCATTGGCTATGTGGGATCTGGCTCCCTTAACCCTCAGGCCATGGGGTTAGCTTATAAATTGTTTTTTCTTTTTTACATTTCTGTTTTCAATTATTTTCTACTAGCATATAGAAGTGTGATTGTCGGGAACCAGCAGTTAGTGTAATGGCTATGTTGCTGGACTCCCACATAGTCGACTGCAGTTTGCGTCCCGGACCCGGTGGCTTAAAACTCACGCCGGGCACGTGTGCGTGCGTGCCCAAGATCCCGAGAGGAGAATGGAGGAGAAGGGATTGCGGCATGGCCATCCCTCCTGGGGGGTGATTTCTCGCTTTCTGTCTCTATGTCTCTCTCTGTCTGGTGAGCACACGCACCCTATAGTGAAAAACCAGACCTTGTATTGCCAAACAATCTCAAGCAAGAAGAGTGGAGTGGATGGCATCTCACTCTCTAACCCCAAAATATACTATAAAGCTCTGGTAATCAAAACAGCATGGTATTAGCACAAAAACAGACAGGTAGGCCAATGGAACAGAATAGAGATCCCAGAAATAAACCCTAAAACATACAGCAGCCAACTGATTTTTTTTTTGAGAGATTTTCGCTATAGGGCGCGTGCGCTCGCCAGACAGACAGAAAGAGACATTAGAGACAGAAAGCGAGAAATCACCCCCCGGGGGGATGGTCATGCCGCAATCCCTTCTCCTCCATTTTCCTCTTGGGATCTTGGGCACGCACGCACACGTGCCAGGCGTGAGTTTTAAGCCACCGGGTCCAGGACGCGAACCGTGGTTGACTACGTGGGAGTCCAGCGACATAGTCATTACGCTAACTGCTGGTCCCTAACGAGTATTTCTGTGGACCAGGCCAAGAGGTGGGGAATACTGAGGTGGTGATACTGAGGCTTAAAGGGATTACAGTATTTGTCTGAAGTCACATAGCTAATTGTAATACAAATCTGATGAACTTCAAAACTCCCATCCTGTTTATTTTGCCATACTGCTTCACTTTCCTGCCTCTGCTAATCCCCTCAACATAGTGTAATATTTTTTTTCCTCAAAAACCCTAATACCACTTTGTTATGGCTCTTTCTTTCACTTACCAAGGTCTGTTTTACATTACAGTGATTTATGTATGTGTCCAGCACAGGCACATAAAATGTGCACTATGGTTGAATGAATGGTTTATTTCTGTTACTATATAGTATGAAGACTATAATTAATTCATATTTGTAGTCTCAGCAAGGTCTTATAATTAGTATTTGCTGTATTACTCTTGCATTTGAATATCCTAGGCATCTCTGGTCGTTATACTCTGTTAGATGTTGCAGCTGTGTTGGTAAACTCCCAGGATTTGTCTTGTAATTTCTAGCATAATCACTAAAGCAACAGAAACTAGATTTGTAACACCTGAACTAGGAGAAAATGACAAATGGAATGATAATCAATCTAAAAGAAGTCAGGGAAAATGGCTAACAAGCACATGAAAAGATATTCAATGTCACTAATCATGAGAGAAATGCAAATGAAAACCATCTCACACCCATTAGAATGACTACTAGGGGGGCCAGCAGGTGAAGTAGTAGCACTGGACTCTCACATGGCTGACTGTGGTTTGAGTCCTGGACCTGGAGGTTTGCTTTCTCACTCTCCCTCTCTCCCTCTCTCTCTGTCTTTATTTGGTCAAATTGAATAATAATAATAATAATAATAATAATAAACAACTAATAAAATAAAGAATTCTTTTAAAAAAGAATGGCTGTTGTGAAAAAAAAAACAGAAAATAAGTGTTGGTAAGATGTGGATAAATTGAAACCTTTGTGCACTGGTTTGGGGAATGTAAATTGCTATAGCCACTTTAGAAAACAGGATAGCAATTCCTCAAAAAATTAAAAACAGAATCATCATATGATCCAGCAATTCCACTTTTGGATAGATAGACAAAAAAAAACTGAAGCAGGCTCTCAAAAAGATGTTTGTATATCCATGTTCATAGCAGGATTATTCACAATATTCAAGAGATGGAAGCAACCCAGTGTCCATCAATAGATGAATAAGTAAACAACATGTGTTATAGCCATACAAGGGAATATTATTCAGACTTTAAAAAGGTGGAAATTCTGGA
This sequence comes from Tupaia tana, assembly GCA_026018925.1. Taxonomy (NCBI): domain Eukaryota; kingdom Metazoa; phylum Chordata; class Mammalia; order Scandentia; family Tupaiidae; genus Tupaia; species Tupaia tana. The sequence goes on from JAKSZU010000009.1 coordinate 95,310,287, forward strand.
ACAGTTTCATAGCCTTGTGGTTATGGCCAAAGTTTGAGCTGAGCCCAGTGGCTTGAAAAACACTGCGGGCACATGTATGTGCATGCCCAAAACCCTGACAGGATGGAGAAATGGAGGAGAAAGGATTGTATTGTGACTATACTCAATTAGGGAGTACTTTTCCCCCTCCTCCTCATCTCTCTCTGGCAAGCACACATGCCCTCTGACAATTAGGAAAAAATATATAAATAGGAAGGAAATTCTGACATGTTACAACATGGATGAATCTTGAGGGCATTATGCTAAGTGAAATAAACCAGGCACAAAAGGACAAACACTGTATGATTCTACTTATATGAAATACTTGAATTAGTCAAATTCATAGAGATAGAAAGTAGAATGGTAAATTCATAGAGATAGAAAGTAGAATGGTGGTTGCCAGGGGCTAGGGAGAAGGGAGCATTAGGGAATTATTTTTAATGGGTTCGAGCTTCAGCTTGGGAAGATGACAATTCCTGGAGATGGATAGTGGTAATAGTTGCATAACATTGTGAATGTACTTAATGCCACTGAACTGTACACATGAAAATAGCTAAAATGATAAATCGTATGCTCTGTGTTCTTTCTCACAATGAAAATGCAAGTGAAAGAAAACATTCACTTTATGTGCTTTAACTGAAGAAACATAGGTGCCACTATATGTCCCTGATATTTCACTCTTTCAGCTCTTCCAGGAAAACTGGAAGCTGGTGAGATTTGGAGGTAGGGAGAGGGATAACCCTCTCCTTCTTTATCCCTTATATGTCTAGTTGTCTGATAATACTTCTGTCCTATCCCCACCTAGAGAATGTGTCTTTTGAGAAGGAAAAATGAGAACATTTTCATGAGGAAGCCTTCCTCAGAAGAGCCAGAACAATCTGGGCATTTGTGTTCAAAATAATATACCTTCTTGGGTGGAAGAGACCCCACATCTGAAAGGATTTGCTCATACAGTTTTCCCTCTCTCTTTTAAGTATTTATTTTATTCATGATAGAGAGTATATGTGGATGCACAAGAGGGAGAGAGGCACTCTGGATAGAGTCTCATCACATCACAATCCCCTTACCCCAGCCCTCCAGCTTGTCAGGACTTTGGGCACAAGTGCATGTGCAGCACATGTTTTTTTTTTTTTTTCTTTTTTTGGAGCGGTTTTTGCTATAGGGTGCATGCGCTCTCCAGAAAGACAGAGAAAGACAGAGAGACATAAAGTGAGAAGTCACCCTCCAGGGGGAATGGCCACACCACAATCCCTTCTCCTCCATTCTCCTCTTGGGATCTTGGGCATGCACGCACATGCGTACAGCGTGTGTTTAAGCCACTGGGTCTGGGACTTGAACCGCAGTTGACTACATGGGAGTCTAGCAACATAGCCGTTACATTAACTGCTGGTCCCCACAGCATATGTTTTCAAGCTTACCTAGGGATCTGAACCCACAGTCAGCCACATGGTTTCCAGCACTACATTTCAGTTTACTTCTGACTGTGCCATCCAGTTGGGCCAGCTTGGCCTTTCTTGACCCTTTTCTCCTGCTTGCTCTATCCTATCTTTGCCCACTCTTTCTGGGATCAAGATTCAAAATGATGGTTGCCACCACGATACCAAATCTCTTAGGATATTACTGTGCCTCTCACTTTCCTAGCTGAGTGCTGGAAGTTATCAAAGGGGTCTTTTTGAAAAAGTTAAGGTAAGCACAAAGGTAAATAAACAGAAACAATGAAAGACTAGAAATAAATAAGTTTACCAAAATTATTTCTTCCTTCTCTTGACAACTAAAGTCAAGACATTGATGGGCTCACTATTATTTGATTTTTTTTTAATTATGGGAAAAGAAAAAGAGAGAAGCACTGTTAACAGGGTCTCATGCTGTGATCTCTCCCAGCCAGCCAAGATTATGCGTGCCACATCCAACATGTATAGGTCGATGGGGAAACTGAATCTGGTGATCTTCCATACATATCGAGCATTGCTTGCACAGCATGTTACTCCTGTACCACTGAGCTGGTTTTTATTTGAGTTTTTAAAGTTTATTTCTTCTGGGACCAGCAGGTGGCAAGATGGTTAAGGCACTGGACTCCCACATGGCTGACTGCAGTTCAAGTCCTGGACCTGATAGCTTGCCTTCTCACTTTCTCTCTTTCTCTCTCTCTCTGATGACTGTACATGCCCTATAGCAAATTTTTAAAATAATAACAATAAATAAAATTAAATAAATAATTCTTTTTTAAAAAGTTTATTTCTTCCATGCATGAGTGACAGAGTTACTTCTATAGGGTCTTGACAACGTGATCCAGATGCATACCCAGTACACCCAGGGAGGTCTCTAGATGCAAACCCAGAAAATTCCTATATAGGTCATCCTTGCAGACCATGTGTTTTACTGCATTGCTACCATCTGGTCATTGATTGGATTTTTTTTAATTGATTGGATTTTAATAAGGCTTAGGTCTATGTCTTTTGAGGACCATAGGCCCCTCTGGCAGTCTGGTGAAGCCCATGGATCCCATCTCTTGAAGATTTTTAAAATAGGGCAACACTAATTTAGAAAGAGGTCTATTTCAGCTAATGTCAACCATCTGCTAGATGTGTAAACATTAGCTTGACATGTTTATTATTAAAAGTGAACCAATGATTGAATGTATAAAAGAAAATGAAATAAAAAAAGAAAAAAAGGTGAACCAAACATTAAGTTGTAAATATATCTTTACTTCTGTAGTTGGAGTACTACCAATTGACTTAGCACATTTAAATTTGCACACATGAAATAAGAATATAGCAGAGCATTTTCTAATGCACAAAATAAAATACATGAACTTAAAATGGAAATCCATTATATTAAAATACAGTTATTGAGGGAACCAGCAGTTAGCGTAATGGCTATGTCGCTGGACTCCCACGTAGTCGACCGCGGTTCGCGTCCCAGACCCGGTGGCTTAAAACTCACGCTGGGCGCGTGTGCGTGCGTGCCCAAGATCTCGAGAGGAGAATGGAGGAGAAGGGATTGCGGCATGACCATCCCCCCTGGGGGGTGATTTCTCGCTTTCTGTCTCTATGTCTCTCTCTGTCTGTCTGGCAAGCGCACGCACCCTATAGCGAAAATCTCTCTCAAAAAAAAAAAATACAGTTATTGAGACCAGCAGATGGTGTAATGAGTGTATCACTAAACTCTCACATAGACAACCACAGTGCTAGTCCCAGACCCAGAGACTTAAAACTCACGCTGGGGGACCAGTCCAGTTAAGGGCACTGGACTCCCACATGGCCAACTGTGGTTCAAGGCCCAGACCTGGCGGCTTGCTTTCTCTCTCTCTCTGTCTCTCTCTCTCTCACTCTGTCACTCTCTGGTCAAAATAAAATCAATCAATAAATAAAGTTAAATAAAATAATTCTAAAAAAAAAAAAAAAAACAACTCACATTCGGTGCCTGTGTTTGTATGCCCAAGATCTGAAGAGGAGAATGGAGGAGAGAGGATTGCGGTGTGGTCATCCCCCCAGGGGGTGATTTCTTGCTTTCTGTCTCTCTGTCTCTCTCTGTTTCTCTGACAAGTGCACACACCCTATAGCAAAAATCTCTCTAAGAAAAAAAATACAACTATCAAAATATTACCAAAAACTGAAATATTCGCATATATGCATCATAATTTATGTATTAAATAGCCATATCTAATGGCAGTTCCCATAACTACTTGAATTTTGAAGTAGTCATGAGAATAAATCAATTTTCAAGATGTCTGTAGCAACTATAGTACGAAATGCAAATCTCTGTGATGTCTATTATTATTTTTTTTTGAGAGGTTTTTCGCTATAGGGCGCGTGCGCTCGCCAAACAGACAGAGAGAGACATAGAGACAGAAAGCGAGAAATCACCCCCCAGGGGGCATGGTCACGCCGCAATCCCTTCTCCTCCATTCTCCTCTCGGGATCTTGGGCACGCACGCACACGCGCCCGGCATGAGTTGTAAGCCACCGGGTCCGAGACGCGAACCGCGGTCGACTACGTGGGAGTCCAGCGACATAGCCATTACGCTAACTGCTGGTTCCCTGTGATGTCTATTATTGACAAAGCCACAGATTTTGCTAACATTTCTGTGCTTTATTATTTATGTTCATCATTGAAAGAAATGCTATATTTCAGTTAGGGATTAGTGAAGATAAAAAGGTAATTTTTTTTCACACAAATTCAAAGTTCCCTGTGCCTGAGATTTCTTGGTCTATAGGTTCCTGGTTAGAATTTCTGTTATAAGGGGTCATATAGATTCCCATGGACTGGAACCAGCTGTCTCCTGCCTGTCCCACCCTCCAGGATGACATTATTTCTCCTCAAGTTTCCAAGCTTGCCCTCACAATTGACTGCTCACAAAGCCTTGGTTTTGACTGGCAATATTTTGGAGCTGTCAGCTCATCGGGCCAGAACTCATGACTACATGCCCTAAGTCCACTGAACAACAACTGGTATTTTCTCAAAGTTATGTTTAAAGTCACTTAATCAGCCCTCAGATTTTCCAAAATTCTCTCACTATAATCTTATACTAGAAAATCACCTTACAACTACACGGTAACACCAACCCTGCGAATCATCACTACTTTGCCCTGTCTCCAAATATGACTCTTCAGTTAGTTGATAGAGGACAATTTCCGAGAAGGCTAGAGTGGTCTTTTAAAAGCGTTTTTTCTTTATTCATGATAGAGCACATGAGAGAGAGAGATAGAGAGAGAGAGTGAGAGAGAAATAGAAAGAAGCACTCTCCACAGGGTTTGGTTACACAACTCCCCCCCACCCCTGCTGGCCCCATCCTCTCATCCTCCAGCCTATCAGATCCTAGGCATTCGCATATGTGCCCAGGGTATTTCAGGTAGACCAGGCTGGGTATTCAAAACATGGTCATCATGTATGATCTAGCTTCTCTTGAGCAGCATATTACCACTACGGCATGGAGCTTGCCCTGGGGTGGTCTTTATACCAGAACAGCACAGCCTCACTCCTGGCCTTGTGCTAACCCAGTCCTTCCCAAAGGGTGGGAACCAACAAGATGATCTTTTTGGTGAGCCCTCCTCATCTGGGGATGCCTGGCCCCTTTCTTGATCTATTCCCATGTGCTCTCCAGTCCTTGTGGTTCACTCACCTAAAATTATATAGGTTGCAATCCACTGCAAAACAGAGAGAGTTTGGAGGCCCTCCTGAAGATCTAGTCGGGAGAAGGCAGCCATCTCCATGGTGTTGTTCTGTTGTGGCAAGAAACCCAAACAGAAGGTCAAAACCTCTTAAGCTGAGTTGATCATAGATGCTTTGCTATAATCTTTTATCACTGAGTCTGTTAAGCTGCTAGGATTTTGTCAGGCTTGACCAACCTTTCTTCTAGTTTTCCCTGCCCCGCCCCAACTTCTTACATATGTATCAGGTTGCACACAGATCAGACTGTCCAATCTCCTCAATCTTTTCGTCATGTGTACTCAGTCGCAATGAAGCAGAAATGACCATGGAGTTACTCTAACCGCGACTGGAGATGTCTTTGATAAATTAGCGCAGGAAAAGAGAATAGCTTAGATATCCAGTAAGACCTCTGAAAAGTACTCCACTACCTTTCTCTGCTTAAGAAAGGGGACCTTGGAGCCAGGTGGTGACACAGCAGCAACACAACACTCTGTAAGCCTGACTCATATGGAAAAGTACTAGTTTATGTCCTGAGGTATCCCTGTACACTCTGGGCACACCTGTGCCCTTGATCCTGACTGGCTGTGGGTGAGGGTAGATTGAGGTGTGAGGATCCTGATGGGGATGCCTGTCTCTCTGCTTCTTTCTTTATCTCTCTCTTTCTCTGCATTTCTCTTTCTCATGGAAGAATGAAATAAATAAATAACCTTTAGGAAGAAAGAGAAGAGGAAAATAAAGGAAAGGGAAGGAAAAGAAAGAAAAGGAAAAAGGAAGGTGACCGCATTTATTTTGGTTACTCATTGGCTGCTCCTGTCTTCTACTGAGAGATACCTAGCCCACTAAGACTGTTTTTCAGCATGAATTACTATACTTCTCAGATTCCTCTTTATGTCTCTGTTCTCAGGGGCTTTGCATCAATGATCAGATACCATATGATATAGTGTGAGAAGCACTGCACAGAGAACAGATCTGGCTTCCAGTCCTAGCTCCAGCATGCTCTTCCTAAGGCACCTTTGGAAACATCTCTATCTCTGTAGAGTTCTGTTTGAAAAGTCATTTTTGGAAGGCAGTGAAGTGGTTAGGGTCATGGACTTGAGAGCCAGACTGCTGGGGTTCAAGTCTCAAATCTATCGCTTATAAGTTGGTGAATCTGTATGCCTCAGTTTCCTCATCCATAAAATAGGGATAATAATAGTACCTACTTCATAGAGTTATTCTGAGGATTAAATGAATGAAGGAATGTAAAGTGCTTAGCATAGGGCTTAGCACTCAGTAGACACTGTATCAGCATTTTTTGTAATTATTATTCATTTAATTCAATGAACATCTATTGAACAGGGACTATGTTTCAGGCTGAGAGGTTTGCTTCTACATACCAGTCTTTGTAAAAATTAAAGACTCTCCAGGTCCCAGAATTCTGGCTTTCCTTTTTTTTTTTTTTTTTTTTTTTTTTTTAATTGCCAGAGGGTGGTATACTCATGAAAGAGAGAGAGAGAAAATACTCATAGATGGTGGGCTTGGCATGCTGCAATTCCTCTTCATCCAATTCTCCATCCCATCAGGGTTTAGGGCATACGTGCACATGCACCTGACATGTTTTTAAAGCTGAAAGAGCCAGGACTCAAATCATAGTCAGCCACATGGGATCCAGCTCTTGATTCACTGTGCTTAACCAATGTACTACGGAGTTAGCTATACATTTCTTTTTTCCTGCCACTATCTATTCAGTGACTAGTGTTTGACTGCTAGTGCTGAGGATTCAGTGAGGAAGAAGGCAGGCATAATTTCTGCCTTCATTTAGCTTATAGTCTAATGGAGGAGAAATATTAGAACACAAAATCATAAAGATACATATACAGATAAATTTGTGATAACTGTCCTACAGAAAAAGGCCAGTATTCCCAGCACAGGGCCTTGAATATAGATGGTGCTCAAAAAAAAAAAGAAAAATTGGCACCAGCAGTTAGCATAATGACTAAGTCGCTGGACTCCCATGTAGTCGACCATGGTTCGCGTCCCGGACCCGGTGGCTTAAAAATCACACTGGGCGCGTGTTTGTGCATGCCCAAGATCCCGAGAGGAGAATGAAGGAGAAGGAATTGCGGTGTGGCCATCCCCCCTGGGGGGTGATTTCTCGCTTTCTGTCTCTGTCTCTCTCTGTCTGTCTGGTGAGCGCACGTGCCCTATAGCAAAAAACTCTCAAAAAAAAAAATCTACTGAATATTACCGAAAGGATTGCTAGAAAAAAAAAGTATGAAAATAGTATCAAGTGTTCTACAAATGGAAAGGAAAATTGATTCCTTATTTTTTTCCAGAGATATCATCCAAACTATCTTCTCCCCACCTGCCACTCTAGTTTGGGCCGCCATGATTAGACTCCTAATAAGAGTCTTCAGAGTTGAGTTAAGGGAACTTTTTGGTAAGCTGGGATGTGTTTTCATTCTTCTACGTACTCTAGATGGCCATCTGCATAACATTCCTCCTTCTTCTTTGTCCTTTTTTCTCTTCTTCCTTTTGGGCTAGCAGGGGTTCCCAAGGTCCTTATTGAGGCTACTTAGCCACATAGGGGAGATGTATTATGTCTGCTCAAAATTTTCAGGAGAGAAGGAATAGAGCTAAGAGAGGCAGACCTGGCACTTCTGGGGGAAAGTACATATGTAGGGAGGCCTAGAGCATCCAGGACAGACCATATCCATAATGTTGAGAGCTCCGAGATCTCTTACAGATCAGCTCTTCACTCTCCTTCACTTTCAGATGGGTGAGGGGAGATCTTGAAAGGGGTCACAGTCACAAAAGAAGCCAGAGGCAAGGCAGGGCTAGACTGTGTTTAATGTCTGGAAATATCTGGCTTGGGGCCTAGAGTAGAGCAGACACTCAAGTAAATGCTTGTAGAGTCAATGAGGGGAGCCAGGTGTACTAGTGCCTAAAGCAAGATGGAGCTTCGGGGATGGGCCAAGACTTATTGGCACTCCTTCTTCTCCAAACCAGAGAACATGCTGGCTGACCTGGAGCTCCTCTAAGTCAAATGAACAAGTATAACATAAACAGTAGCAAACATAAAACAGGCAGAAGTAGGCAGCAAAGAAATTCTGAACAGCTAGCACTCATGATTTCCCAATTACAGTTCAACCAATCAACAAGCAAAGATTAGGCTGCCTCAGAGTAAGTAGTAAGGGAAGAAAGGTAGTCAAAAGCACAAAAGGTCTGCCAATTTCATTTGCATACATTTAAGATTGATATGATTTCTACACTTAAGAAACTCAGTTTGGGACCAGCAGATGGTGTAATGGTTGCATTGCTGGACTCCTATATGGTTGACCATGGTTTGAGTACCTGAAGGTTTGAAACTCACGCTGGGGCACGTGTGTGTGTGTGTCCCAAATCCTGAGAGAATGGAAGAGTAGGGATTGTGGCGTGGCCATCCCCTCTGGGAAGGGGGTGATTTCTTGCTTTCTGTCTCTCTGTCTCTCCAGTGAGTGCACGTACCCTATAGCAAAAATTCTCTCTTAAAAAAGAAGAAGCTCACAGTTTGGGACCAGCAGATTGCATAGTTTGTTGCTGGACTCCCACGTATGTAGTCAACCACGGTTCGAGTCCTGGACTGGGTGGCTTAAAACTCACGGGTGTGCACGTGCATGCATGCCCAAAATCCTGAGAGGAGAATGGAGGAGAAGGGATTGTGGTGTGGCCATCCCCCCCCCTCCCGGGGGGTGATTTCTTGCTTTCTGCCTCTCTATCTCTCCAGTGAGTGCACACACCCTATAGCAAAAATCTCTTAAATAAAAAAAAGAAAGAAACTCACAGTTCAGGGCTGTCCCATAGCACAGTGGTTAACACTGTATAGAGGGAGCTGGATCCCATGTAATGACCATAGTTCAAATACTGGCACTGGAAATTTGAAAAACATGCCAGACATGTGTATGCACATGTATGTGTACCCAAAATCTTGACTGGATGGAGGAATAGAGAGGAAAGTGATCATGCCCTACTGGCCGGGATGCCTTCTCTTTTTCTTTCTCTCTTTGGACAGTGCTTGCTCCCTCTGGCCTTAAGGGTCAGCAGGTAGTATGGAGGTTGTCATGTGGATCCCACATGACTGACTGCATGGTTTGAGTCCTGGACCTGGTGGCTTGAAAAACATGCTGTGTGTGTGTGTGTGTGTGTGTGTGTGTGCATGTGAATGCAAAATCCTGAGAAGAGAATGGAGAAGGGATTGTGGCATGTTCATCTTCTCCCTGGAGGTTGATTTTTCACTTCCTTCTCCCTCTGTCTTTTCCCACACATGTGCTATAGCCAAAACTTTTTTAAAAATAAAAGAAATTCACAATACAGTATGGGAAGTAGGTATTGAAACAGACACCTGGGGTCAACTATGTGGTATGGCAATAATGTGATGCTCAAGCAGTGACAGATCCATATGGAAGCTCATGGGTTCAGTTTCCCTGCTGATCTGGGTGCATGATCCTACAATCCTGGCTGACTGAGAGGGTTTGAGTTGGGTTGGAAGGATCACTCTCATAAAAGAAATAAACTTTGGAAAAGAGAAAGAAAGAAAAATAGTTTTCCTATATGGGGGTACTGTAGGGTGCCCAAAAGAGAGAAGCAGCCACAAGTCCAGGGAAGTCAGGGAAGGCTCTGTGGAAGAAGGGATGCTGCCGTGAGGAGAAATGAACCCAGTGAACAAAGTCTGGAAGGGCAGTCTAAGAAAGACTGCAATGATGCCCCCAGACCAGGTGGGATATGGGTCTGGGATGAGCTGAACCACTAAGAAACTTTGTAAAAAGCAAGAGAAAAACAAAGAAAAGGGAAAGGTGGAAAGAAAAAGAGCATCAAGGGGACTGGGAGCTCAGAAAGGTGGAAAGGTAGGAAGTTCTGAGAAAGAACTGGTTCTTCTTAGTGGATTTATAGATTCATCCTCAGCCTTCAGAAGTATTTCCAGAAACCAGTTCACGCTGGAGCCCTGGGGAGGAAGCTTCTCTGTCAGATCCAGACGCCTTTGCAGGACTCTGAGGAGAGCTCACATCGGACAAGAAACTCTCTTGAGCAGCTTGGCTTCGTGGGCCTGCTGTTCTGCCTTCCCTCAGAGCCCTCTACAGGTTTCGCAGTGTGGCTCTCGGGGTTCAGCCCAGCGAGTGGAATTCAGGGTGTAGGCCGGTAGACAACATCTGTCACCATGGGCAAAGGAGACCCCAACAAGCCGAGGGGCAAAATGTCCTTATATGCCTTCTTCATGCAGACCTGCTGTGAAGAGCACAAGAAGAAACACCCAGACTCCTGGGTCAATTTCGCTGAATACTCCAAGAAATGTTCGGGGAGATGGAAGACCATGTCTGCAAAGGAAAAGATATGGCAAAAAGTGACAAAGCTCGTTATGATAGGGAGATGAAAAATTATGTCCCTCCCAAAGGTGATAAGAAGGCAAAGAAAAAGGATCCCAATGCTCCAAAAAGGCCTCCATCTGCCTTCTTCCTGGTTTGCTCTGAACATCGCCCAAAGATCAAAAGTGAACACCCAGGCTTGTCCATTGGGATACTGCAAAAAAATTGGGTGAAATGTGGTCTGAACAGTCAGCCAAAGATAAACAACCATATGAACAGAAAGCGGCTAAACTAAAGGAGAAATATGAGAAGGATATTGCTGCATACCATGCCAAGGGCAAAAGTGAAGCAAGAAAGAAGGGCCCTGGCAGCCCAACAGGCTCAAAGAAGAATGAACCAGAAGATGAAGAAGAGGAGGAGGAGGAGGAGGAGGAGGAGGAAGAAGAAGAAGAAGACGACGACGACGAGGAAGACGAAGATGAAGAATAAATGGCTATCCTGTAATGATATGTGTGGAATGTGTTTGTATGCTCAGGCAATTGTTTTGCTAAGAATGTGAATTCAAGTGCAGCTCAATATTAGCTTCAGTATAAAAACTGTACAGATTTTTGTATAGCTGATAGGATTCTTTGTAGAGAAAATACTTTTTCTTTTTTTTTTTTCTTTCTTTCTTTCTTTTTTTTTTTTTTTTTGGAGAGGTTTTCGCTATAGGGTGTGTGCGCTCGCCAGACAGACAGAGAGATATAGAGACAGAAAGCGAGAAATCACCCCCCAGGGGGGATGGTCACACTGCAATCCCTTCTCCTCCATTCTCCTCTCGGGATCTTGGGCACGCACGCACGCACATGCGCCCGGCGTGAGTTTTAAGCCACCGGGTCCAGGACGTGAACCGCGGTCGACTACGTGAGAGTCCAGAGACATAGCCATTACACTAACTGCTGGTTCTCCAGGTTGTAGCTTTTTGAGGGGCTACCACATACAGTTAAATTTTATAGCTTCTGATGTTGAATGTTCCTTAATACTTAATGGTTTAATTTCTTGACTTGTGTATGGTAGCACAACACATTCATAGGAATTGGTATCAATAGTAAATTTTGTTTTTTTTAGGATGTTGCATTTTGTGTGTGTGTTTTTAAAATTTTGTAATAAAATTATGTATATTTTGGGACCAGCGGTTAGAGTAATGGCTATGTCGCTGGACTCCCACGTAGTCGACCGCGGTTCGCGTCCCAGACCCGGTGGCTTAAACTCACGCCGGGTGCGTGTGCGTGCATGCCCAAGATCCCGAGAGGAGAATGGAGGAGAAGGGATTGCAGCGTGGCCATCCCCCTGGGGGGTGATTTCTCGCTTTCTGTCTCTCTGTCTCTCTCTATCTGTCTGGGGAGTGCAGGCGCCCTATAGCAAAAACCTCTCCAAAAAGAAAAAAATTATGTATATTTTTTAAAAACCGAAGTCTTATTTCCAAAATGTTTTAGATAGCTGAGATTTTGCCATAATTTGTTTTCTTCTGATCCTCTCTGTTATATCCTTATTTAGTTAGGTACCACAGTTTCAACTTGATTGAAAACATTAATGGGACTGTCCCCATAGTGCAGTGGTTGGGTGCAGTACATCAGAAGTCAGATCCCACATAGCTGATGGTGGTTCAAGGCCTGGTTATAGTGGCTTGAAAAACACACCAGGCACATGTGTGTGCATGTCCCAAATCCTTATAGGATATAGAAATGGAGGAGAGAGGACTGTGGTGTGACTGCATCCTGTTTGAGGATTTTCTCTCTTTCTCTGGCAAGTGTATGCATCCTTTAATTAATTTAAAAAACTGACTTCTTAAAACAAACAAACATTAACATAGAACCTATTTAATTCCAGGCACCAGGCTAGGTTCTATAGAAGATAAACATGTAATTCCTTCCCTTCCTACATTTTTATTGAGGCCCTACTTACTCTAAGACTGGAAATTGTTCTAGGTTTACAGTTGTTTGCATGTTGAGTCAGAGAGGTAGGCAGGGAAAGGGAGAAGTGTATACATTACTAGTACAAGCATTGGGGCCATCAGAGAAAAAGGGGGAAAGGTAGTAGCTATGTGACATCGGAAGACATGTTCTTTCCCTGAGTCTCTGTGTTTGCATCTAGTAAAAGGGACTAATCATATTTATTTGCTGTGAGGATTAGCAGTAATGTTCCAAACTCTCCTGTCCAGCATCTGCCACCCAGGAGCTGTTTGACAGAATTGCTATCTGGCTGTGGGAAAATGGTATTTGCAATGATCTCCAACAGGCTGAGAAGTGGGGAACACATTTCCTGTGTCCATTGTACACTGAGGGCCAGAGGTTTGCTTTGGCACAGGGAATATGCTAGTTCGATGGGAGGTTTGGGTTCATGGAGGGAGGTAGGAGAGAAGGCCAAAAAGTGGTAAATGGGGTTGTTTCCCTCATAAAACTCTTTATGTGTCTGTCCAGAGGCCTGTGGGTTTAGAATCTAGGGAAAGTAATTCCAGCAGTAGTGGTTAGAGGAGGGTCTTGTAAAAGTGCTGGATAGGGCAGACCAAGGGCTTTCAACATTGCCTGGAAGCACTAGTTATTGGGTCACTTCTCAGCACTGGTAAGGCCAGAAAACAATGGCATCTAGTGCCTTGGTTCAGGCTAGGGTAACCAACTGTGCCCCTTTGCCTTGGACTGAAGAACTATCTGGCATGTAGGACTTTCATGGCTGAAACTGGGGTGGCCTTGGTCAACTAAGACAGTTGATCTCCCTAGTTTGGGTCCTTGGCACTGTCTCCTGGACTTCAGCAGGTTGCTGTCTGCTTGTCTTCCTTCGTTGTCCTCATACTGCTAGTGGAGAATGCTGTCAAAAAAAACTTCTTACTTTCTCTCTGTCCTGTTTCAAGCCCAGCAAAGTCTCCCATTGCCTCTGAGACCAAATTCAAACTCCAGGGCCTGGATCCAGGATCCTTTCTCCACTGGTTTTTAACCTCCTTGAAAGTCTAATTTCCCATCACTTTTTTTTTTTTTTTTTTTTTTTTTGAGAGAGAGGTTTTTGCCTTAGGGTGTGTGTGCTCATGAGAGAGAGAGAGAGAAACAGTGAAAGGGAAAGTGAGTAATCACCCCTCAGGGGGGATGGCCATGCCATAATCCTTTTCCATTCTCCTCCCAGAATCTTGGGCATGCATGCACACACGCCCAGTGTGAGTTTCAAGTCGCCAAGTCCAGGACTCAAATCACAGTCAGCTATGTGGGAGTCTAGCAACGTAACTGCTATGCTATCTGCTGACCCCTCCCATCATTTCATTTGACACCAGATAGTCTTGCTCCCCATACAGGAAGTGTCCTTTCCTATTCTAGGCCTTTGGCCATGATAGTCTCTTACCAGCCTTGCTGACTCTGATCCATCTAGGTTCAGTGACAATATCAGTCTCCTTCAAACTCTCTACCCTGTGCTCTCTGCTAGGTTCCCAAGGTACATTATACTACATACTTTTGGGAGAACGTATATTGAGGAGTCAGGCTGCAAGCGTTGACTCCTATACTCAACATCAAGTGCAATGTTTGGTGTGGTGTGCGGGAAGCTTTTATATGTGTGTGTGTGTGTGTGTGTGTACACACACACACACACACACACACACACACACAGATATACACATATATACACATATATGTATATATGTGTGTGTATATGTACATATATATGTATATATAGTGAATATAGTGGGTATTCAAATATATATATATATATATATTCCCACTATATTCACATGATTCAGAATTCAAAAGCAACTAAAGGATATTCAGTAAAGTCTCCTTCTCATTCCTGGCCTCAAACAACCCAACACTCCACTCCTCTCCCTTCAGGGATAGTTCATGCATACACAAGCAAATAAGGTAATATATTTTGTTAAATGACCAAAAGAATGAGCAGTAAAAACTTGGAAACAATCCAAATGTTCAAAATTTGGGACTAGTTAAGTAAGTGGCTATATAACAACATTTTATACTCATCTGTAGTCATTAAAAGTCATTAAAATGATTGTAAATCAAACTCTAAGTATTATATGCTAAGCTTTAAAAACAAACATTGAAATGCACTTGGTAAAAAGTTGGTCTCTTTCAGTAATAGTCCAAAATGATCTGAGAGAGAAATGATTACTGCTGTAAGGTGAAGAGATTCTTAGTTTTCTTTTATGTAAAGTTGTTTAAATATGAAAAGAGGCTGGATTATTGTGAATCTGCATGAGGAAGAAGTGTGATTCATGATGGGCCTCATTCACTCAGTAATTCATTCAGCAAACATTTAAATGCTTGCTTTGTCAGGGAGAAAAAGCCAAAAAACAATGAGCTTCTCAGGATGAGCACTAAGTGACCAGGACATACATGGATGGAGAGAGAGGGGTGGGGAATGTGAGGAGTTCATTTTGAGACTAGAATTTGAGTTCTCTTTGTTCATGAAGAGGAGCTGTATAGCAGACAATAGAACAGTGGTCTGAGAGCTCAACACAAAGGTCAGAGCTAGTGGCAGCCATCAATATATATATACAGGGTCAGGGGAGCTGGAGGTGGTGCAGAGCTCACCCAGGAAGAAGACAATCAAAGTGGAAAACTTTAAATAAAGCTGGTGAGCAAGTCTTTCTATAACTCTCTCAATGCCTCTGACACAGGGTCAATGGCACTGGGGTAGCAGAGACTCTATCTGTTAGTGAGGATTGAAGGGCCTCAGAGTTCAGGCAGAAATCCTTCCTCCCACACCCTGTCCCTCAAGTCCCATGTATTCATGGCCTTGGTCTGGTCTTACTTGTTCGGGAAGGCCTAGTAGATGAAGGGGAGATTTTACTGGCTTAGAAAATACCTAGGAATCCTTGAGAGGCTGGGATAGAGGATTAAAAAGATATTTGAACAGGGACCAGCAGTTGGCGTAATGGCTATGTCGCTGGACTACCCACGTAGTCAACCGTGGTTCGCGTCCCGGACCCGGTGGCTTAAAACTCACACCAGGTGTGCGTGTGTGCGTGCCCAAGATCCCGAGAGGAGAATGGAGGAGAAGGGATTGCGGCGTGGCCATCCCCCCTGGGGGGTGATTTCTCGCTTTCTGTCTCTCTGTCTCTCTCTGTCTGTCTGGCAAGCGCACGCGCCCTATAGCAAAAACCTCTCAAAAAAAAAAAAAGAAAAAAAAGATATTTGAACAAAGATCAGGTAAGGCTGGGCAGGAGGAACAGGTGGGCTTGGCACTGGGGGCAGGAATGGTCCCCTGCAGGGTGAGGGATATGGGGTCCAGGAAGGGTATCTAATGATAGGTTTCTTCTAGTGAGCAAGTCTCAGAAATGCTGTTGTAGGGCCCAGCAAGCAAAATGATGGAATTGTTGCTTGTGACTTGGACAAAGAATGGGGAGGTGTTATCCCCAGAGAAGTGTCCCACTAGGGTGGAACCTTCACATATGCCCTGTACTTAGTGCTTCCTACAGACACAGTGCAGTCAGCTAGAAGGGGCATTTGAAGTTAGGCCAACCTGGAATCCAGGTCTAGCTTGAGCTGAGTGATTTTGGGAAATCATTTCTCTGAGTCTCAATTTTCTCATCTAAAAATTAAAGTTATAATATCTTTTGGGGATTAGACATACAGTATGTAAAACTAGTATATAGTAGTTGCTCAGTACCCAGTAGCTATTATTTTTATTTCTGCTACCACACTAGACTAGGCTGACCTAAGGCAATACTCAATTGTACTCTTTGAAGGATTTGTTGACAGTTGGGACAAGAAACTGAAATTGAAGACTTTGTTCATTACACTTTCACATACATTTGTTAAAGGTTGCTTGGCAGGTGGATACATAAAAACTGGTTCTCAGTTTCCATTACACACACTTCTTTCCCTTGCCAGTCATTTCAGCACACAAAGAAAAGCATATCACAAACCTCTTGGCTAGTAGTGATAGACAGAAGATAGATTGAGAAAGCATTGGAGGGGCAAGGGTTAAATAAAGTTGTAAACTCCCTCCCCACCAAAAAAAAAAAAAAAAAAAAAAAAAAAGGCAGCAGGGGCCATGCTGGCCAATGTGACAGAGGTAAAACAACCTCTTTGAGGCTGACCAACATTGAAAGGCTCCAGGTATGCGTTCAGAGACCTCCTGAAGTACATTGGGCATATGTGTGCCCATGATCTACCACTGACTGAGGCTGGGGAGGAATCATGGCATTAGGATCCTGTTGAGGGTTCTGTCTCTCTCTCTCTCATTCATGGAAGAAATAAATATAAAACAAAGAGGGCCGGCTCTGTGGTGCAGTAGTAATGCACTACTCAAGAGAAGTTGGATCCCATGTGGCAACCATGGCTTGAATTTCTGAAACATGCCAGGAACACACGTGTGTCCTAGATCCAGAAGACTGGAAGACTGGAGGAAGGGGATTGCAGTGGGACCAGACCCTATGGAGGGTACTTGTCTCTTTTTCTATTGCATGTGCATGCATGAGCTCTATCACAAATAAAAAAGCATACTTTCCTCTGTCCCTCTTGTTTAACAACAGCCAACTACTCTTACTCTTCGCAATTGTTTCATGTTTTATAATTTTCAAAGTGCTTTCACATATTTGATTTCATTTGCTCTTCACTCTGGCCTGGGAAGTAAGTAGGGCAGATACTTGCTGCAGTTAAGGGGGGCTAAAATAGAGACAAAGCTGGGACTAGAAGTCATGTCTCATGCACCTGCAGGTGGTGTGAAGGTTAAGGTGGCTGGATCCCACATGGCAAAACGACCGCGGTTCGAGTCCTGGAATATGTTTAAAAAAAAAAAAAAAAAGTCATGTCTCCTTATTATGGAATGTAAGTGAATGGTGCCAGGTTGAGTTGAACCTTGGATGAGTGGGTTGAAAGGAATCTGTGAAGAAATAATATGTAGGTGTTGGAGAGAGCTGTTTTGCAAGAAGACCATGGTAACAACAACATATTGCTGTGGAGTGCCCAACAGAGATGGGTGGCCATTTGCCTGCTGTGCAGATTAGCAAACTTGAGGCCCAGAGTACACAGAGGAAGATTTTTGGAAGTTCAGATAACAGAGAGGTGGTTTGAGTTTCAAAAGTTTTCCCCTCTTCTTCTTTTTTTTTTTTTTTAAAGTTTATTCCTTTCTTCCATGAGTGAGAGAGGCAGCATCCCCAACAGCATCTATACACAGTGATTCACCCCCAGCCTTTAGGCAGCCCTTGATGGTGGGCGTGTGTGTGCCCAGCATACTCAGAGAGGTCTCCAGATGTAAATGAAAACCTTGCCATGTGGGATTGCCTTGCAGACCTTTGCCTTCCACAGCTGCACCAACTTCCACACATCCTCCTCCTTCTCAAATTGTTTTAAATGACAGAGGTGGAGACTTTAATTCAACCTTGGAGTTGCGAAGCCCTGAGAACTGAGATTCTGACTCTGGGGACCAGTAGATGGTGTAATGGTTACGTCAATGGACTCCCACATAGTTGACCATAGTTCAAGTCCCAGACCCAGTGTTTTAAAACTCATGCCTGGCACGTGTGTGTTCATGCCCAAAATCCCAAGGGGAGAATAGAGAGAGAGGATTGTGGGATGGCCATCCCCCCAGGGGGTGATTTCTCACTTTCTGTCTCTCCAGCGAGCACACATGTCCTATAGCAAAAAATCTCTCTTTAAACAAAAAAAAAAAAGAAAGGGACCAGTAGTTAGCATAATGGCTATATCGCTGGACTCCCATGTAGTCGACCATGGTTCAAATCCCGGACCTGGTGGCTTAAACTCACACTGGGCGCGTATGCCCAAGATCCTGAGAGGAGAATGGAAGAGGAGGGATTGCGGTGTGGCCATCACCCCTGGGGGGTGATTGACGGAGGCCATGCGGCTAACACAGGCAGAACACAAAGAGCTATCTCTCATGTTTAAGCAAGGCTTGGCTGAGAAAAAGCTGTACGCAGGGTGACAGCTAACAGCTCAAGGTTCCAACTGTGTTTGCAGTACTGGTTTGCGCTTTCAATCTCCCTGCCATGGGCTTTACTGTCATCACGGTGCCCCATAAGGGTGAAATAACACCCCCAGCCTTACTGTAACTTTTATAATTAATAATCCTAAGAGAATGCGGATTCCTAAGGCAGAGGTGAACAGGAATTAGACTAACCCCACCTGCCTGGAAAATAACAATAAACAATACTGAAGTCCCTCTCAGGTTCACATGTACATAATAACCTTTTGGTTAGTCATTAAGCTGCTCACATACCGCAATTCCTTTCCCATGTGAGCAATAGGTTTACCCTCTTAGCTGTAAATTACCCCAGAAACAATATAGATGTTCCATTTTAGTATATATTAACCATGTCTTTACTTAATCAAATAAGATTTCTATCTAGGCCTCTGTAACCACAATCTGCTGCTGCCCCAACCTGGGACTGAAGTTACCAAGCTGGCTGAAAAACCCCCTCATTCAGAAGGCCTTACCCGGCAATCAAGATCTAAGAAAAAATGTACTGGATGAATGGACTCTCCCGCCCTGAGCTGTAACTGCTTTTACCTGATCAAACAAGAACAGTACATCATGTGTTATGATTATTGTTTCCATGTTTTGAATACCTTATTCTTTAGAGTAAAATCTTTTACCTCCCCCTCACCCCTCTAACCCCTGTAAACATCCCTCAATAAATATGGATGATTCCTGGCCATAGACGCTGCAGTCTTGAGCTTGCTCTGACTGTAGTCAGCTGAGAACATGCTAAAGAGCATCGAGGTCCCAATCTGATTTTTCTCACCCGCGTTGCCTCCGTCAGGTCAGCCCACCCCGACTGGAGCAGGTCTCCGGCAGGTGATCTCTCGCTTTCTCTCTGTCTCTCTCTGTCTTTCTGGTGAGTGTACGCACCCTATAGCAAAAACCTCTCAAAAAAAAAAAAAAAAGAGAGAGAGAGAGAGACTCTGACTCCTCTGACTCTGGACTCTAAATTCAACTTCTAACTCCAACTTTCTTCTGAAATTAGCTCATTCAGGCCCCTGCCCTGTCTTTCTCACAGTGGTGTTGAAAGGATCAAGGGTGAAAAGGTCAAATCAGTGTAGAATATTTCAAAATAATGCTTATCATTCACCTTTTCCAAATCTAATTGGCTTCCATGTGAGAGCCACAGAAAGCAAATACTTTGGCTTATTTATTTATTTTTGAGAGAGAGATTTTTGCTATAGGGTGTGTTTGCTCACCTTTAGAGAGACAGACAGTGAGACAGAAGGCAAGATATCACTCCCTAGGGAGGATGGCCACATGCTGCAATCCCTTCTCCATTCTCCTCTTGGGATTTTGGGCATGCAAGCACACACACCTGGTGTGAGTTTGAAGCCACTGGATCTGGGACATGAACCTCAGTTGACTATGTGGGAATCTAGTGACATAACCATTATGCCATCAGCTGGTCCCAATACTTTGGCTTTTAAAACATGTTTGTTTGTTCTACTTACCTATGACTGAAATAGGTCACTTACTTCATCTCTCTGAGCCAGTTTCCTGTTCTGGAAAATGAAGATATCATATCTTGTATGACAGATGGTGAAAATGAAATAAAGTGTATGTGAAAGCATTTTGCAAACTATGAAGCAGTTATTAATGATATGTTTCAAGCTTTAAGAGCCCTCACTTCTGGGGACCAGCAGTTGGCGTAATGGCTATGTTGCTGAACTCCCATGTAGCTGACCGCAGTTCGAGTCCCGGACCCGGTGGCTTAAACTCACGCCAGGCACGTGTGCGTGCATGCCCAACATCCTGAGAGGAGAATGGAGGAGAAGGGATTACGGTGTGGCTGTCCCCCCTGGGGGGTGATTTCTTGCTTTCTGTCTGTCTTTCTCTGGCTTTCTGGTGCCCTATAGCAAAAACTTCTTCTTCTTCTTCAAAAAAAGAGTCCTCACTTCTGGGAGTTCACCAAACCCAACTCACTCTAGGACGCTGAAAGGCCTGGCTCTCATGGGAGTAGAGAAGATAGCACTTTCTTGGTTTCTTGAGCAGTCAGGCCAACAGAACTGAGAAGGAAAATGTAGGGAGATGGATTTGTTGCAATGCCACCATCTTCTTATCCTTCTGCTGAGGAGGCAGTGGCAAGGGAGCTGGCATAACCTTTCCTTTGATGAGTCAGCTAGCAAGGAATTTCTAGAGCTGCATGATGTATAGGTAGTGGCTTTAGTTTTGAATTTTTAAAGCTGTTCCCTCCTTTAAGCAGCATTAAGACAAAAAACTAAAAACACAAGCAATTGGAAAGCACAAGGAAATTGATAGAAGCATAGCATCTTACTAGCGTGAACTTGAGGAAATCACTTAGCTTCTCTTGGCCTATTTTCTCATCTGTAAAATAGGGATAATGTTACCTATTTCGCAGAGTCATTTAGAGTATTGGTAGTATGGGAAAAGCACCTGGCACACAGTAGAGGCTGGCCACCTGTCCATTTCCTTTCCCTTCTTAGTGGATAGACTATTGTTATTAGACTTATAGCAACTGAAAGCACCTACTCTTCAGTCACCTGAGTTTATTAAAATGGATGCCATTATTCATTTAATTCTCACAACCCCAGGAGATGACTCATCTACATACACTGAGGAAATGGCAGTCATGCATTTTATTGCCTAAGGTCACACAGTTTGCATGTTTTTTGCTTTTTGTTTTTAAATTTTGCTACAGGGTTCATGCATTCTTAGAGAGAGAGAAAGCCAGAAATTACCGCCATAGGGGATGGTCACTCAGAAATCCTTAGTCCATCTTGTCTAAACCTTTGGGATTTTAGACATGTACGTACATGCATCCAACATGTTTCTCAAGCTGCTGGGTCCAGGATTCCATCCGCACAGTTGGCCACGTGGGATCTGGTCCTTAGTCACCAGGCCATTGGTTGGCCCTGGCTTGTGTTTTTTGAAGTTTATTTCTCCCCTGAGGAGGGAGAGAAAGAGAGAGACAGACAGACAGACAGAAGCCCCAACAGGGTCTTGATGCTGCAATCCAACCCCAGCGTCAGTCAGTCCTAGTTTATTGGCCCATGCATGCCCATGGGAGGTCTTAGGATGTGAACCCAGGACCTTCCCATGTGAGTCAGCACTGCCTGACCCCCAGGTTTTTTTTTGTTTTTTTGTTTTTTTTTTTTGCTATAGGGCGCGTGCGCTCGCCAGACAGAGAGAGACATAGAGACAGAAAGCGAGAAATCACCCCCCAGGGGAGATGGTCACGCCGCAATCCCTTCTCCTCCATTCTCTTCTTGGGATCTTGGGCACGCACGCACACGCGCCCGGCGTGAGTTTTAAGCCACCGGGTCCGGGACGCGAACCGCGGTCGACTACGTGGGAGTCCAGCGACATAGCCATTACGCTAACTGTTGGTTCCCCCCCAGGTTTTCTTTTTAATAGATTTTTTGCTAAAGGGCACATGCCAGAGAGAGACAGACAAAAAATGAGAAATCACCCCCCAGGGGTATGGCCACACTGCAATCCCTTCTCCAGTCTCCTCTTGGGATTTCAAGCATGCACACACACATACCCGGTGTGAGTTTCAAGCCACCAGGTATGGAACTAAAACTATGGTCAGCTATGAGGGAGTCCAGCAACATAACCATTAGGCCATCTACTGGTCCCCAAGCTTGCAGTTTCTAAAGCCAGGATTCAAACCTATTCTATCTGGTTAGCCTCTTAGCACAACTGTGAAAGGCTTAATTAAGCTGGATCTTCTGGAAGGCACAATCACAAATGGACTTGGACCAAGGAGGTAACCCCAACTTGGACCTTTTGGGGAATGAGCTCAGGATGAAATCTCACAGCAGGAAACAGTCCACTGCTAGAGGCCGTCTGGCAGCAACTGGAAGAAAACTGACAGCAGTGTTTGCTTCCCAAATCCCTGTGGAATTTAATCTGTGCTTTACCAGTTTTAGGAGCTTATGCTGAGGGTGATATGACTCCTTTATTAAGCAGTATGCAAATATATTATTGGTAGTCTTCTGTCATCTCCCACAAAACACAACCTCCTCATCATCACCTGACAGCTCTCCACTTACCACTGTATAAACACAAAGGAACTGAGTCTCCTTTTCAAACCCTTCTCCTAGACCAGAATGCAGAAGCTACAATAGGAGGACTGAGTCATCTTCAAAAAAGAAAACTTAACAAAAGCCACAGAACAAAAGTATGCTTTCTATACAGATGTCTTTTTAAAATTATTTTATTTAACTTTATTTACTTATTTTATTATGACCAGAAAAGACAGAGAGACAGAGAGAGAGAGAGAGAGAAAGTAAGAAAGCAAGCCACCAGGTCTAGGACTTGAACAGCAGTTGGCCATGGGGGAGTCCAGTGCCCTTAACCACCACGGCACTTGCTGGCCCCTATATAGATCATGTTTTAACGCATGGGTGCTTTTATGGGCTATCCAACCAAGGTCTGAGGATACTACACTATTTTCTCTCTACCCCGAAAAGTAATTACCTGTCAGTGTCATCTATACTATCTCCCACCTCCACACCATTGTCAGCATGACTACAGGCACTTTAGTTCTCAAACAACTACCATGGCACATTTACTCAGGCCATTGGTTTGGACTGTGCCAGGTATCACACAGCATAGTCAAGGAGGGCCAAAATGGTCCATGGCAGCCAATGTAAGATGAAAGCTACTACCTGAGGCTTCATCCAGTTTCTGAGAGTAAAAGCCCAAGTTTCAGATAAACACACAGGATGACTCTTACAGAGCCTTCTCTCTCTCTCTCACTTATGGTCAAGGCAAGGATTAGGTAGAGAGGACTGGGAAATAGGCTAACCATTTATGGACCACTCACCTTAACTCTTTTTTTTAATCTTTTTTTTTTTTTTTTTTTTTTTTTTTTTTTTTTTTTTTTTGCTATAGGGTGCGTGCGCTCGCCAGACAGACAGAGACAGAGAGACAGAAAGCAGGAAATCACCCCCCAGAGGGGATGGCCACGCTGCAATCCCTTCTCCTCCATTCTCCTCTCGGGATCTTGGGCATGCACGCACACACGCCCGGCGTGAGTTTAAGCCACCAGGTCCGGGACTCGAACTGCGGTCGACTATGTGGGAGTTCAGCGACATAGCCATTACACTAACTGCTGGTCCCACTCACCTTAACTCTTAATTCCTGCTAAGAGTGCTGTATGGCAGGAGAAGTGGGGATTTTTGTGAGCTCCCCTTGTAGAGTGTTATTTCATAGCATGGGGTGTTGTTGCTCATATAGTTTCATACCACGTGCCCAGTAAGAAGGAGAAAATCTGGGCAGCTCTGATGCTGGTCAATTCACTGTCCAGATCATGATGACTGAGATCTCTCCATAAGTCTAGAGACCCACAGCTGGATTCCCACCTCTGCCCCACAAAAGCAGCTAATATTCATATTTTGCACAGGCTTGTGTATTAGAAGGGACTTTATTTTTCAGAAAGAATTCATATAGCCACTGATTATACAGAGCCATTTCTCACTGCTCTTTTCTTTTCAATTAATTAACTGTAATACAACACAATAAGGATGATAATGCCAAACAAGACTGCTGGCACATCATCTAGGGCACAAATACACACTTAATCATTAGACACTTTATTGAGAAGGAGGCAAGATTCAGCATCTTTGCTTGCATTGAACACAGCTGAAGTAGGAGTCCAGGGAGTGGAAGACTGCACAGTTCTCCTTGGTGAGGAAGGGATACACCCGTAGTTGTGCTGTGGGAAGGTTAACCCATATTCTGTCGGTTACCGTAGCCCCTAGGATGAGTGTCCTTCCAGTCATCCCACTCACGTGCTCTGTGGATTGCGGTCTTATCGTCTTCTTCCTCCTTTTCTTCTTGATCTTTCTGTTCCTCAGCAGCTGATTTTCTGAGCTCTGCTAAAGTAGAAAAATGAGAAAGGGGGGAGGGAATGAAGAGAGAATGTTAGTTAATAAGCAATGTCAGGAGCCTCAGTTCTATTCTGAACACAACCACATACAATGAGGACAGGAATATAGTCAGCTGCCGACGTGGGGCCTAGGAAGGTATTCCTATTAGTTAATATATTACATGTTAAATAATACTGTAAGAAGAAAGGATGTTCTGAGTGGTTTCCACAAGAAGGAAGAAACATAAAAGGTATCCCTCAGGATGAATTCTATATTGGGGAAGAATTCTTGCTAAAGTGGCCAATACTCCTCTGCCCCCTAGACAAAGTCAGCATCACCAACAAAATACATCAGCAATCCAAAAACACTAACGTAAAATATATTAATGATTTGTGAATTGCTGGAGAGGTAGAACTATGAGTGACTTTTCTTCCTCCATCCGTTTCCTTCATCACAGTACAAAATCTGTGCATACGTGTAAAACTGAAAATCACAGGACAATTGACCTATCAGGAAAGAATGCCTATGTGTTATTTTATACATGCTTGGAATGCGTTCTGAGAGCCTATGGCATGTATTATGTAGTGTATGCCCAAAAGAAATTAAACCAATTGCCACATCTCTCCTATGCATTAGTGTTTTTGCTTTTTCTTTGTGAGGTCAGGCTGCATTTTCCTGGCTGCTCTGAGTTTGCCCATGAGAAATGTTTTCATTACTATGATAAAGAATGAAATACATGAGGATCTGATTGCTTCTATCAGTTTAGGAGTCTGGTGTCTTCCTTTTTTTCGATTGCTTTATTATTAAATAAAAGATATTGGAAACCATATATATGTGTGTGTGTGTATATATATATACACTAGATGATCAGAAAAGTCACGATGTGTTTTTCTATGCAAGAAATGTGTCATGACTATTTTGAAGACCCAATAAATACACACACACACACAGTATACATACATACATATATATACACGCACAGTATAAGTGCATATATATAAAACAAGTTTTTTATAAGGCCTTATAGTCTCTAACTCATGTCAAGAAATAGATATTCGGCAGAGAGTAGACTAGGGATTACTAGAGTGTGGGAATGGCTGTGGGAGCAGAAAAAGAAAGGTTGGTTAATGGTACAAAAATAAAGTTATAGGGGCCAGCATGTGGCATGGTGGTTAAAGGTACTGGACTTCCACATTGTCAACCATGGTTCAAGTCCCAGACCTGGTGGCTTGCTTCCCCCCCCCCCCACCCTGGTCTCTCTGTTTCTGATCAAACTGGAAAATAATAATAATGATATATAAAGTTAAATAAAATAATCCATTAAAAAAGTTACAATGAATAAGTTCCAGTGTTCCATAGAACAGTAAGGTGACTAAACTTAATAATCATTTATTGTATATTATGAAATTTCAAATGTTGCCAGTGCAAAGAAATGTTTTGAGGTGATCTATTAATTATCCTGATTTGCTCATTACACATTGCATATGCATATGAAAATATCACACTGTAGGGGCCAAATAGTGGTGCCGTGGTTAAATATGATACTCTGCAAGGTAATTCTACATGGGAAGGTTCCCAGTTAAGTTCAAAGACTTCCCTGAGTATGTCAGGCAGGCATGGCTGGCTGAAGCTGGAGGTGAATTGTGGCATTGGGACCCTATTAGGGGTACTGTCTGTCTGTCTCTCTCTCTCATGGAATAAATAAACTTTTAAAAATATACTGTGGGGACAGCAGGTAGTGTGATGGTAAAGGTATTGGACTCCCACATGGCTGACCATGGTTCGAATCCCAGATCCAGCGTATTAAAAATCACACTCAGTGGAAGAAAAACTGTTGTTGAGGAGTCATGGTGTGGCCTGGGTCCACTGTCTCCGCTGCCGCCACTGCAGAGGATCAGCAGAGAAAACTCCAAGAATACCTTGCAGTCAAGAGAAACTAAACCAAAACACCAGGCCTTATCTAAAAGCCAAGATTAACTGCCCGAATCCACCAGCTCCTAAATCTACTATTAGACCCCAAAAAGGATGTTACCCACCATGTTGTCTTGCCTGTCAAAACCACACAGCCCGTTAGCATTAAACTCCAACCCGGAACAGCCAATATCACAGGATCACAGAAGTCAAAGTTGGAGCCACCAAAACTTGTGGGCAAAGGGCTGACTTCAGAATGTGTTTCTTTGGGACCAGCAATTAGTGTAATGGCTATGTCGCTGGACTCCCATGTAGTCGACCGCAGTTCGCGTCCTGGACCCGGTGGCTTAAGACTCACGCTGGGCGCATGTGCGTGTATGCCCAAGATCCCAAGAGGAGAACAGAAGAGAAGGAATTGTGGCGTGGTCATCCCCTCTGGGGGGTGATTTCTTGCTTTCTGTCTCTCTGTCTCTCTCTGTCTGGCGAGCACACGTGCCTTATAACAAAAACCTCTCCCCCCCCAAAAAAAAAAAAAAAAACCTTCTAAACCCAGGATATACTCCAACTTGCTTCAGAGTGAGTATGATAACAAACATCCAAATGTGAAGGAAAATCGGAAGTCCACTCAACCTTGTTTTAGACCTCCAACATCATGTGTACTTCAGAGATCAAAAGCCATAAGCCAGAGGTCTCATCTGACAACTGCTAACTTTAATTCAGTTATTCCAAGCACCCCAAGCATTAGAGCAGAAGGAACCAATGGTAATAAATACAACAACTTTCAACAAAAAGCACAGACTTTGTACTCCAAGCTGAAAAAGACTGTTCCTCAGAATCATTTTCTGAATAAGACAGCTCCCAAAACACAAGCTGGTCGCACAACCATAAATAAGAAAGGCGTCCTAAATCAGACCCAAACTAATCCAGATATGAAAAAGAAGCTAACGGCAGAAGATTGAAGGAAACAACTAGAAGAATGACAGAAATCTAAAGGGAAAATCTAAAAACGGCCTCCTATGGAACTTAAAACAAAAATAATAGAGGAAATGAATATTTCATTCTGGAAGAGCATTGAAAAAGAGGAGGAGGAAAAGAAAACCCAACTTAAACTGTCCAACAAAATTAACAACACTCTGAGCGAATGTCTACAGTTCACTGAAGGGGGTGTATCTTCTAATGAAATATTTACCATATTGTCCAGCATTCCTGAGGCTGAAAAATTTGCTAAATTCTGGGTCTGAAAAGCAAAATTGTTGGCACATAAAGGCAGCTTTGATGTTACTGGACTATATGAAGAAGCCATTAAAAATGGAGCAACACCAATACAAGAACTGCAAGAAGTTGTTCTTAATATTTTGCAAGACTTAAACAGAAATGAGGAAGAAATAACCTCTGACTGTGTAGTTGCTGAAACTAATAAAACATCAGTAAAAGAGCTGGTCATGAAGATGGTATCTGAAAAGCCTTGTCTTTCTCCAAAAGCGAGGGAACAGGTTGTAGCAGTACCCCAGACAACCAAGGCAGAACCGCAGAATCATCCCGGTATCAAATTACAGATTACCTCAATCCCAAACTTAAGTGGAATGCCGGAAGTGCAAGACATGAAGCTCATCACTCTTGTGCGGCATTCAGCAAGGATTGAGCGGTCAGTGTCCCGCTACCCAGAAATGCTGCAGAAACATGATTTAGTGGTGGCATCTCTTGATGAGCTATTAAAAGTAGAAGAAACAGAGTGTTTCATATTTTGTAAAAATGAGGCTTTGCCTATAACATTAGGATTTCAAATTCTTGAATCATAATGTTTTGATACTTCTTAAAAAAATAAAATAGAAGTGTTTCCAAGCCTCTGTGAGATAAGAAATGCCCTTGTACAGATAACCTCAAAAAATATGTATCATGGAGAGGTATCATGGATGTAGATTATGGTCTAAGACCCTAGGAAGCAATTCTCTGAACTTATTCTCAAATTTTATATCCCCTTGCAAAATCTTCTGTTTGTGTATTTAAGACTGTAGATTGCCATAGTTTTACAGCATATAAATTTCAAACTATTCAATATGTATTGTATCCCGTAAGTATGATTAAAAAAAATGACAGTTTATTAATCTGCTTTAATCCCAGCATAGTCTTTTTTTTTTGCATCTGAAAGCTCATCCCCCAATATGATGTACCTTCCTTTCTGCATCCACCATTGCAGAGAGGACAAGTCTTTATGCTGTGGAAGATCTGAGCTTTGATACCAGTTTGCCAGACTGGATGGGACACAGAAGATGGCCTGAAGAAGTCCCCTCATTTTACAGAGGAGTTTACACTAGTTATGTGGATCTTTGGCTTCATCACAGAATTCCTAACCCAATTGGGGTAATTCTTAACCCAATCTGTTGCCAGGTCTCCTGGGATGAAACACAATCCTGAATTAGGGTGGTCATCTAGCTTTTTATATCCAAACAAACACACTTCCTATTCAGAAACATTTCAAGTTAAAACATAAGTGGGAATGGAAAGAAGACACCTACTTTTTAGTTCATTGCTCTGTTAGGGGACAGCTGACCTGAGGAGGCAGTATGGGCCCTAGAAACTACTACAGGTTGCTTTTTCTTCCTCCTGGGCAACTGTTCTTGGAAAGGTAAAATCAGTTCTTGTGTAAATATAATGTATAGAAAAACCTAGTCAATGTGTTTTGACTGTCTAAGTATTTAAGTATTATCTAAAACAAAACCCATTAAATCTTTTTTTCTTTCCTGAAAAAAAAATCACACCCAGTGAATGTGTCCAAAATCCTGAGAGAATAGAGAAGGGACTGTGGTGTGGCCATTCCTGCTAGGGGGTGATTTCTCACTTTCCCTCTTTCTGTCTCTCTCCAATGAGTGCATGTGCCCTATGGCTAAAACAAAAAAAGCAAACAAACAATACTGTAACCCATAAATATATGTAATTATGTGCCAATTAAAAGTTCAAAAAAAAAGATCTTCTGTATTAATCCCAGAAGCCTTTCCACATGCTCCATACAAATTATAACCCTCCTCTGCTCACAAAACCACTATTTTACATTTTATAGTAACAACTTCCTAGAGTTTACTACCCAAATATGCATCTCAAAACACCACAGCTGTTCATCTATACATTTACTTTAAAAAAAAAAGAATTATTTTAACTTTATTCATTTATTTATTTATTTTAATTTAACCAGAGAAGGAAAAAGAGAGAAAGAGAAAGAGAAAGAGAAAGAGAAAGAGAGAGAGAGAGAGAGAGAGAGAGAGAGAGAGAGAGAAAGTGAGATAGCAAGCCACCAGGTCCGGGACTTGAACCACAGTCAGGCATGTGGGAGTCCAGCGCCCTTAACCACTATACCACCTGCCAGCTGCATGCACATTTAATTTTTTAAAAAATCAATAATTTTTAGTGTAAGGTTGTACAACCACACCACAATCCAATTAAAAAATAATTCTACCACCCTCAAAAGATGCCATGTGCCCTTTTACAGCTATTTCCATTCCTTCTCTTGCCCCAGCCTTTAGCAACTAGTAATCTACTACTCTCTCTATAGATTTGCCTATTCTGGACATTTCATAAAAATAAAATTGTGCAATATTTAGTCTTTTGTGTCTGACTTATTTCATTCAGCAAGGTGTTGAGGTTAGTCTTATTTAAAACATTTTGATATCTTTCTTTTAAAGATTTAATTTTATTAATTATTATCATTTAAAAAATAATTATTTTATTATTACCACTCTTCAATTTGACAAGAGAGAGACAGAGAGAGGGAGAGGGTGAGTGAGAAAGCAAGCTACCATGTCTGGGACTCGAACCATGGTTGACTATATGGGAGTCCAGTGCCTCAACCACGTCATCTATTGGCCCCTATTGTTCTTATTTTTAATTTGACCAGAGACAGAGAGAGAGTGATAGAAAGTGAGAAGGCAAGCCACCAGGTCTGGGACTTGAACTGTGGTCAGTCATGTGGTAGTCCAGCCCCTTTAAGCACCACACCACCTCTCCACCCTTTGATATCTTTTTCAATCTATATGTTCCCTGTCCATCTCTTTCTTTTCTTACAAATTATCTATTGAAGCTGGAGTGCTTGACCTGTAGTTTCCTGAAGTATGAATTTTACTGATTACATACTCATAATGCAGTCTACTATGTTCTTCTGTATTTCCTGAAGATTGACACCGGGACACAGAGCCTTAATATGACTCAGGTTTGATACCTGAAGTCTGATTACAGGTAATACTGTGTTCCTTCATTAGGAGGCATAAAATATCTTTATCTCATTTGGTATGATGTAAGTAGCCATTGATTCTGAATATCTAGACCTATTAATTTACCAGGATTTCAAAAAGGTAATATTCTTAATTCTAACCTTTCTTACTTTCTTTTTTTCTTTTAAGTTTGCTGTAAGGCATGTGTGTTTGCCAGACAGAGATGGAGAGGGAAAGTGAGAAATCACTTCCAAGGGGAGATGGCCATTCTAGTCCCTTCTCCTCCATTCTCCTCTTGAGATCTAGGGCACACAGGCACATATGCCCGGCATGTTCTTCAAGCCACCAGTCCAGGACTCAACTGCAGGATTGGACATAGGGGATCCAACAGTTAACCACATGCAACCTGCTGGCCCAATATTTCTTTCTTATTAACTGTAATACTTTTATAAAAAGAGGTTTCCTTGGGGTCAGCAGGTGGCATAGAGGATAAGGTGCTGGACTCCCACATGGCTAACTGCAGTTTGAGCCCCGGATCTGGCAGCTTAAAACTCATGTGAGGCATGTGAGCATACATGTCCAAAATCCCAAGAGGAGAATGAACAAGAAGGGACTTTTGCATGGCCATCCCCCCCCAGGGGGTGATTTTTCACTTTCCCTTTCACTGTCTCTCTCTCTGGTGAGCATATGTGCCCATGTATATGTGGCAAAAAAAAAAAAAACTTTAAAAAAGGTGGAAAAAAAAAGAAGAGGTTTCCTCTCATCTACTACTATTTAGTTCCCCAGTAGGAAAGAGAAATACTTAATCCTTTCCCTTTGTTTATGATTTTTAATATTATAAATGTATTTCCTATCATCCTCTAAAGTTGGACAATACATTTTTATTCTAAAGTATAATTATAAACTCATGAATTTAAACATTGGGACCAGCAGTTAGCATAATGGCTATGTCACTGGACTCCCATGTAGTTGACCACGGTTCGAGTCCCAGACCCGGTAGCTTAAACTCATGCTGGGGGAGTGTGCGTGCGTGCCCAAGATTGTGAGAGGAGAATGGAGGAGAAGGGATTGCGGTGTGGCCATTCCCCCTGGATGGTGATTTCTCGCTTTCTGTCTCTCTGTCTCTCTTTCTGGTGAGCACACGTGCCATCTAGCAAAAACCTCTTTAAAAAATAGCTGATGGATTTCCACCAACTGCAATTATTTTTTTTAATATTTAAATAAAATTTTAAATTTTAAAAGTTTCAGATACAGAAAAATTAAAAAGACAGTATAGAGTTAACATCTACTCATACTTAGTTTCCCCTGTTGTTAACATCTTACATTACTATGGTTTATATATCACAGCTAATAAACCAATATAGTTATGTGATTAACAACTAAAGTCTATACATTATTCAGATTTTCTTAGGTTTTACCTCAGGTCTCTTTTCAGTTCCAGAATCCCATCTAAGCTACTAAATTACATTTGTTTTAAACATATTTTTATTCCCAGAGATAGAAGAACCAACAGGCAGGCCCAAACCAAGTTGCTTGAGTTCATCAGCAGGCATCCCTGCCCAGCCTACTATGGGGGAAGAGGGCTTTCCAGCTCATGCAATGCACTTGCTCGAAGTGGTCTACCACCTTACTTCTACTTGTCAGCACAACCTGTATCCACAAGGAGCAGTTAGGTTTGGGTATACAAGAACCAAACTCCTGAAAAATAGGAGACTCTTAGAAGTAAAAAGAGAGAAACTCCCCTCTGAATACCTAAATTCTAAACTCCTACTATGGATTCCATACTCCCACCCACAATAGAGGAGGGAAATTGGCACAGATCTTACACATGTCATAGGGATGTGCAGGTGCACATAACTACAGAAACATACTCCAAAGATGTAGGAAGAAGTGAGTATACCACCAGATGACTAAAAAAATTGAAGCAGTGCTCAAATAGGAGAAAATTAGTAAATACTTCCCTTTCAAAGCATCATCATTCATCACCAGCAATGGATAAAATACAAGAGATCATAGAAATATCAGAAAAAGAATTTAGAATATTCATTCTCAACAAGAAGCAAGAGAAAACAGAGAACCAGTTGCAGAAGATGAGAAAATCTTTCCATGACATGAAGGAGAAACTCTATAAGGAGATAAACACACTGAAAAAACATCAATCAGGACTTCTGGAGATAAAGAATACATGGCAGGAAACCAAAACCTCCCTCAAAAGTATCAACAGCAGAATAGACCACGCAGAAAAATCTCTGACCTTGAAGACAAAACCCCCGACATAGTTCAAGCAACTGAAAAGAACAGAATAACCATTAGTAACAAGGACAATATACAGGAAATCCTAGACACCATCAAACAGCCAGATAGCTGTATAATAGGTATCCCAGAAAGTGAAGAGACAGGTAAAGGCATAGAAAACATCTTTCATAAAATTTTCCAAACTTACAGTAGCATGCAGACATCCAAATCCAAGAAATACAAAGGACACCAAATAGATATAACATAAGAAGATTCTCTCCCAAGGCATATTAGAGCCAAATTGGTAAAAATCAAAGACAAAGACAAAATTCTGAAATTGCCAAGAGAGAAATGTCAAGTCACTTACCAAGGTTACTCCATTAGACTAACACTGGATCTCTCAACAGAAATAATGTAGGCAAGGAAATAATGGGAAGACATACTTAAAACTCTAAAAGAAAAGCAATTTCAGCCAAGAGTACTATACCTGGCAAGATTATCCTTCAAGGGAGAAGGAAAAATAAAATCATTCCCAGATAAATATGCTGAAAGAATTCGCCAAAATGAAACTGGCCCTTCAGGAAATACGTAAGGGACCCCTCTACCAGGAAAGCTAAAGTGACACAAATAGAACTAAGAGAACACAAAACAACTGGAAGAAAAGGATAAGCACACACATACTGATAATAAAATTGAATGTTGGGACTAAATGTAGATTTAACAATTTTACACACAAATAGGTTTAAATACAAATCCACCAATTATCTGATAGACGGTTACTATTATAATCATTATTCACTGCATAACACTACAACAGACAATAGAGGAAACATCCAAAATGTTACAGCTGAGTCTTTTTTTGGAATAAATTTTTAAAAAAATGCTAAAGGAGGGACCAGCAGTTAGCATAATGGCTATGTTGCTGGACTCCCATGTAGTTGACCACGGTTCGCATCCTGGACCCAGTGGCTTAAAACTCACACCGGGTGTGTGTGCATGCGTGCCCAAGATCCCGAGAGGAGAATGGAGGAGAAGGGATTGTGGCATGGCCATCCCCCCTGGGGGGTGATTTCTCGCTTTCTGTCTCTGTCTCTCTCTGTCTGGCGAGCAAAAACCTCTCCAAAAAAAAAAAAAAAGCTAAAGGAGCCAGCAGGTGGCCTAATGGTTAAGGTGCTGGTCTCCCACATGGCTGACCATGGTTTGAGTCCTGGACCTGGTGGCTTGCTTTCTCACTCTCTCTCTCTCTGCTCCTCTCTGATGCACACACATATCTTATAACAAGTAAGTAATAATAATAAATAAAATTTTTACAAAATGCTAAAATTGGGGGTCAGCAGATGACATGGTGGTTAAGGTGCAAAGCATTAAAAAAAACAAGCATATATCTGTGATTCAAGTTCTGGACCCGGCAACTTGAAAATCACTTTAATTAAATAAATAAATAAATAAATAAATAAATAAATCCTAAAATCAAAAGATTTATATCCACAAATTTTTTTCTGAGTATAACCTCATATCTCACGCAGTCATCTACATGGAAATTAAAATTCTTCTTTCATTGGCTCTGTTAAGATTATTTTTGTTAATTTATGGGATTGTTTCTTGCACGATTTTCTTTTAATGAATTATTTATTATTATTATTTTTCAATTTTGATCAGAGAGAGACAGAAAGAGAAAGAGCAAGTCACCAGGTCCAGGACTCGAACCATGATTGGCTATGTGGGAGTCTAGTGTCTTTAACTACCATGTCACCTGCTGGCCCATTGCCCAATTTTTAATCAATTCTTTTTTTTTTAGAACTGTACCTCACAGTAAAGAATGTCATAGACAATTCAGTACATACTTATAGAATATCCATTGGAGTTTTCAAATATTCACAATGTTATGTTAAATGTTCAAGGTGGTAAATATGTTTATATGTTTATATTTACCCCTCGGGGGGGGGGGGGGATGGCCATCCTGCAATCCCTTCTCCCCCATTCTCCTCTCGGGATTTTGGGCATGCAGGCACATGTTTCCCGCATGAGTTCTAAGCTGCCAGGTCTAGGACTCAAGCTGCAGTTGACCATGTGGGAGTTCAGTGCCTTAACCATTACACCACCTGCTGATCCCTGTATACATGTTTTTAAAGACTATTCTGTACCCTACAAAGATGTGCAATGATTATATGTAAATAATAAATCACAGTAAATACTTAAAGAGAAAGAAAAGAGTTAAAGACGCTGAGATGTGTGGCTAAAAATTATGGTATCTTACAGAACTTACAGTGAATTAAAGTTTGCTGTCTTCCTAATGAGCTATTGTTAAGTACAATTTTACCTATCTCTAACTGGACCAATGGTTGATACCACAGATCTTTTCAGATTATAAACTCTTATCTCCCACAATCCTCTACATGGAAATTACAAATGTTTTTCATTGGCTATTTAAGATTATCTTTGTTTTTAAAAATCTATCCTCATTTATTTATTTATTCGATCATTTATTTCTATCACTGTGGACTCATGAGTATTTATTTTATTCCTTGCTAATACTGTTACTTATTTTCCTGCTCAAATTCTCTCCGTTTTTGTCCAAAGTTCCTTCGGCTGTCTCTTGTGTTCCATTAACTCACCAACAGTTTTGTTTCCGAGCTCTTCCTTTTTTCCTAGTACTAAAAGACGCTCTTAGCTCATCTTGTATATTCCTGGACCCAGCCCTAGAATCAGTCATTTCACCAAAAAGCCCTGATTCCTTTATTGGAGAACAGTAGCAAAAACCAAGATTTGGGTGTTGGATACACTTGTTGCTGCCAACTATCCTTTTTGAAGCCAAACTGGGCAGTAGGAACATCTTCAAATTGGCTCCTGAGTTCTTTTGATATGACTTTGGTAATCATTTCCCATCTCAGACATGGAATTTGATATTTCTCTAAAGACATCCTGATTTCTTTTAATGGGAATGGTGTTTGAGTACCACAATCTGGATTACTAGACATACTTGTTGTTACTGGGTTGGTCTTTTTTCTAAGGCTTTTCAGTGGATTAAACTAAGGGGTGTGTGTGTAAAACTAAGGGGTGTGTGTGTTTACTTTTTTTTCCCCCTATAGGGTACATGTGTTCGCCAGATGGAGACAGAAGAAAAGTGAGAAATTACCCCCTGTGGGATGACCACATTGCAACCCCTTCTCCTCCATTCTTCTCTTGGGATTTTTGGCACAAACACACACGCACCCAGTGTGTTTTTCAAACAACCAGGTCTGAGACTTTAAATGCACAGTTAGCTATGTGGGATCCAGCTGCCTTAACCACCACACTAACTGGTTGGCCCATGAGCTCTTTTTTTTTTTTTTTTTTTAGGTTTTCACAATACAGCACGTACACCCTCAGGATAGAGACAGAGACAGTAAGAGGGAAAGTGAGAAATCACTCCTCAGGGGGGATGGCCATGCTGTGATCCCTTCTCATCCATTTTTCTCTCAGGATTTTGGGCATGCATGCACATATACCTGCATAATTTTCAAGCCGCTGGGTCCAGTACTTAAACCATAGCCATGTGGGGGTCCAGTGCCTTAACTGCCACGCCACGTGCTGCCCCCCCCACCCAACCCCACCCCAGGGAGTTTACTTTTAAATAAAATTTCTCAAGAGTTTATATTCAGGGTTTCTTTTTTTTTATCTTAAACCATTTTGAATTACATCTGTACTTTTCCACACTGTAAGTCCTAGTTCTGAAAGACAGAGGATGGTAGGATTAGGATATCTCATAAATATTCATTTACATCATCTCATATTATAGTCTTGGAATAATAACGCTAACACTGCCACCAATATAATCACTGAGAACAAAAATTTTTTGCATATGTTTTCCCCACTTCTCAATTTTTAAGAATAGTTGTACACTACATTATCTGAGTATACAGGCATTACATATTCTACTCTCCCTTTTAACACCCACTTTGTCTTAGTTCTATAAGCAGCTATACATTTAACATTCACCACCAGTCTTTATGTTAATGTCTCACTTATCATTTTTATTGTCTGATGCTTGTTCTCTTGTAAATTCATCAGGAAGGGGTCAGGGAAAAATATTTCTCAAGTTCCTGCATGTTGATAAATGCCTATACCCATTATACTTAAAAGTTAATTTTACCGGATGTGAAATCCTTGGCTCCTATTTTTTTCCTTTAGAAAAAAAATCTTAAATATCTGCTACTCCATCTTTCTTTGGCATAAAGTGTAGACATTAAAAAGTGTGAGGGTAATTTACATTTCTTTTCTTTATAAATCACCTGTTATTTTTGCTGAGGTGCCCATGGCATTCTTTTTTGCGTCTAGTGATTTTTTTAGAATGGGTCTTCTTGCGGGGCCGGAAGGTAGTATGGTGGTTAAGGGCGCTGGACTCCCACATGGTTGACCATTGTTTGAGTCCCGGATCTGGCACCTTGCTTTCTCACTTTCTTTCTTTCCCTCTCTCTTACTCTGGTAAAATTAAGATAAATAAATAAATAATAAAGTTAAGTAAAATAATTCTTTAAAAAAAGAATGTATCTTGTTGGTTATTCTGGGTCAAAACTCTCAGGTATGCAGTATACTTTTTTTTGCGTGTACTAGTCAGAGTGCGTGAGCTCACCAGTGAAATACGAGGTGGGGAAGAAGCACCCCCAATGAGGTGTGGTCACCCTGCAATCCCTTCTCCTCCATTTTACCATCATGTTGGGATATAAGGAATGTATGCACACATACCTGGCATGTTTTTCAAGCTGCCACGGCTGGGAGTTGAAATGTAGTTCAGTCACATGGGATCTGGCCCCCTTAACCACTAGGCTATGGGGTCAGCCCTTTGGTATACCTTTTCATATTAAATCTTCTCTTTCTTAAAATTTAATTCTGGAGTCAGCAGGCGGCATGGTGGTTGAGGTGCTAGACTCCCACATGGCTGACCATGGTTCAAGTCCTGGACCTGGTCACTTGCTTTCTCACTTTCCCTTTCTTTCTTTCTCTCCCTGTCTCTCCCTGTTCAAATTAGAAAATAGTGGGGCCAGCAGTTAGCGTAATGGCTATGTCGCTGGACTCCCAGATAGTCGACCACGGTTCGAGTCCCGGACCCGGTGGCTTAAACTCACGCCGGGCGCACGTGAGTGTGTGCCCAAGATCCTGAGAGGAGAATGGAGGAGAAGGGACTGTGGCGTGGCGATCCCCCCTGTGGGGTGATTTCTCGCTTTCTGTCTCTCTGTCTCTCTCTGTCCAGTGAATGCACATGCCCTACAGCAAAAACCTCTCCAAAAAAAGAAAAAAAAAGAAAATAGTAATAAATTAAATAAATGAATAATTCTTTAAACATTTTTTTAATTGTAAGAAAGTTCCTTAATATTAGCTTTTAATGTTTTCCTTGTTTTGATGTACTTTCTTCTTCAGATATTAGCCATGTTAGGTCTTTGCTGTCTTTAATATTTGTCACTCTTAGCCAGACAGTGGCATAGCATTGTGACACATTGCTCTTCAGTTCTCGATCTCCATGGGAGGGCCCCCAGGTTCTCATCCTAGGGCCTCCCTCTACATGCTAGGCATGTGTGCACATTCCCATAATCTGGGCTGGGGGTATACTGAAACATGAGGGGTTGTGGGGAAGGGCCTGTCCTCCTGTCCCTCTCTATCATGGAAAAGGTGAATGAATAAACTAAAAAAAAAGTCCCTTTTTCTTGAGTTCTGTTTGTTTCTTTTGATTAAAAAAGTTCCTTCCTTTTACCCTAGTAAAAGGCATTTTCTGTTGTGTCCACTCATTCTGGTTTCCTTTTACTTTAGCCTTCATTTATGAAATAAGCTTTTCATTTTCCAAAGTTATCACATTTCTGTGTTTTTCTAAGCCTGTTTATACAGTTCTTCCATGCCCTATGGTATTTTCTAATTCTCTCCCAACTCAGTTTTAAATATTATATTTCAGATTTGTTCTGGTTTTATTTGAGCATGTCTTTTTGGAGTGCTTTCTAATGCTCATTTTTTCCCTTATAAAAATTTTGTGTGGGATTTGACCTTGGTAATATTATGTTCATTTTTTTACAGCTTTGAGGTATACTTCACATACAATAAAATTCCGACACTTAAAATGTACAGTTCAGTGGTTTTTAATATAATCAGAGTTGTGCAACCATAACTACAACCTGTAGTTCATTTTGGGGTGAAATAAGTTTTCCCAAACTTTTAGAATGCAGCATGTGTCACGGTGGCTTTTCTAACTTTACAGAGTCTTCCAGTCTATTGTTTTGATGTACCTTAAAGAAACATGATAACTTGCTTGATTGGAGTTCTTAATTTTAGTCCTCTCTCCCACTTTTAGCAGAGCTTCTCTCTTTCTTTTTATTGTTCTTGTTCTACTTAATTTCAATTCTACTCACCCAATTTCTCCTCGGTGTGGGACTATGTCCTGGGAGACCTCTGGATCAGTTTCGAGAGTTCATTAAGGACTAGACTGCTCCATCTCTTTCAGACCTTCTGACCATAGGTCCCTTGTACTCATCTGGGTTTTATTCAATATCTACTGTAGCTTTCTTATGCTTACTACTAGCACAGTATATCTATTTTGATTGTTTTATTTCCAACCAATCTGTATCTTTATATTTAAACTGCATCTCTAATACTCAATATGCAGTTGGTTGAGTACTAATTTGAAGGTGTACTACACTTACATTTAAGGTCTTCTATATTTGGCCATTCTAACAAACAAACAGTGTTATTTCATTTATGTGTGTGTGTACTAGAAAGCATGTGTACTTGCTGGAAAAAGACCAAAAGACAGAGTGGGAGAGGGGAAAGCATCCCCATTGGAAATGGTCACATTGCAATCCCATCTCCTCCACCTCTCCCTTCTTTGCAGATTCTGGACACGCACACACACATGCCTTGCAGGTTTCTCAAGCCGCCAGGTCTGAGATGCAAACTGTGCAGTTGGTCATGTAGGATTTGGCTGCCTTAACCACCAAGCCACAGAGTTAGCTCAATCTTATTGTTGTAATTTGCACTGTCCTGATGACATCATGTGGAACACCTTTTCATATACTTATTGGCCTATATATCTTCGTTGGTAAGGTGCCTGTTAAGGTCTTTGGTCCATTTTATAATAGTTTATTTAGTCTAGTAATTTTATTAGGATGTGTCTTGTTGGTTATTCTGGGTCAAAATTCTCAGATACCTTGTGTGTTTTTATATTTTCTTTTTTTTTTTTTTAGAAGTTTTTACTATAGGGCATGTGCACTCACCAGACAGACAGAAAGAGAACAGAGAGACAGAAAGCAAGAAATCACCCCCCAGGGGGGATGGCCACGCAATCCCTTCTCCTCCATTCTCCTCTCGGGATCTTGGGCATGCACACACATGCGCCCGGCGTGAGTTTTAAGCCACTGGGTCCGGGACGCGAACCGCGGTCGACTACATAGGAGTCCAGAGACATAGCCATTACACTAACTGCTGGTCCCAATATATATATTTTCTTTCTTAAAATGTCAATTCCAGGAAAGTAATCCACTTCCAGCTTCAGTCAGCCCTGGGTCATGGGCATGTGTGTACCTAGAATGTTCAGGGACGTCTCCAGCCATGAACCTGGAGCCTTCCCATGTGGGTCAGCCTTGCAAAGCATTGTATTACTACTGAGTCACCCTCTAGCCCCCTGGCCTATTTTTAATTGGGCTGTTTGTTTTCCTATTATTGAGTTTTAAGAATTCTTTGTATATTTTGGAAAACAGCCCTTTATCAAATATGTCTTTTTAAAATATATTCT
Organism: Tupaia tana; assembly: GCA_026018925.1. Lineage (NCBI taxonomy): Eukaryota > Metazoa > Chordata > Mammalia > Scandentia > Tupaiidae > Tupaia > Tupaia tana. Next base: position 95,350,692 of record JAKSZU010000009.1, read on the forward strand.
CCTAGTCCATGACTTATTGTTTTATTATTCTTTTTATATTTTTTAAGTGGAGACTCTAGGAAAAATATTCATCTCTAACTTTCCAGTCTACTTGGAATTAATAGACCATATGGTAAGGCAATCTTGAAAATGGCACCTCACGATTCCCACCTCCTGGTATCTATGCTTTTATAGAGTCCTCTCTCTACCCTGTATCAGGATTGGTCTATGTGACTAATAAAACATGGCTAATAAAACAAGTCAGCATCAACCGGTAGTATGGTAGTTAAAGCAGCTGGATCCCACATGGTCAGCTGCATAGTTTGAGTCCCAGACCCAGAGGCTTGAAAGACATGCCAAATACCTGTGTGTGCTCAAAATGCCAGGAGGAGAAATAGAAAAGGGTTTCCACTGTCTCTGACTCCCACTGTTTCTAATAGGAAGTTGGCAACACTTTGCATCATTGTTCTCCTTTATATAAAGTCTAATTTATCTCTGGCTGCTTTCTAAATTTTCTTTTTCTTCAGTTTTCAGCAATTTGACTAAGACGTGTTTATGTGTGGTTTTGAGTACAGGCTTCAAAATATTCATGGAAAACGTGTATTCTGAAACAACCACAAGTAAATTTCAAATTTTTTTGCATCAAAATAAACTCATACTTTTCCATTTTCCCAGAAACATTCAGAAATTCCTTCATATTTAACCTGTTTGGGGCTTGCTAAAATTTCTGAATCTTTAAATGTGTGTTTCACATATTTTGACAGTCTTCAGCCACTATTTCTTATTTTTTTTTCCTGCTCCCTTCTCCTTCTAGTACTCCAATTGTAGGTATATTAGGTCTTTTTACATAGTTCCAAAGGTCATCAAAGTACTGTTTAATATTTTCTGATCTTATTTTTTTCCAATTGGATCAATTCTATTGATCTTCAAGTTAACCAACACTTTCTACTGTCATTGCCAATCTGCTATTAAACTCATTCAGTACTTATTTAAATTTCAGATATTATATTTTTTAGTTTCAGATTTCGTACGCAGTTTCTACTGTCTGCTGAGGCTTATCGTTATTATTACTATTTTAATATCAGTGTGTGTGCATGTGTGTGTTTGTGACTAGAGAGAGAGAGCAATCTCCCCAACAGGGCATGGTCATGTCACAATCCTTTTTCCTCCATCTCTACCCCATCAGGATCCTGGGCATGCATGAATGTGCCCAGCATTTGTTGTTTGTTCTTTAGAGAGAGATTTTTGCTATAGGGTGCATGCATTTGCCAGCAAGACAGAAAGCGAGAAATCACTCCCCCAAGGGGGGATGGCCATGCCACAATCCCTTCTCCTCTCAGGATTTTGGGCACACACGCACATGGTGTGAGTTTTTAAGCCTGGTCAAAGACTTGAACTGTGGTCGATTATATGGGAGACTAGTGATGTAACAATTACACCATCTGCTGGTCCCCAGCATTTTTTTAAGCTTCAGAGGCTGTAATTCAAACTGTGGTTGGCTACATGGGATTTAGCTCCCTTCCCTTTACACAGTACTTAACTGCTACACCATGGGGCAAACCCAAAATTTATGTTTCCATTCATTAAAAGTATTTTTCTGGACCAGCTTCATTGCCTGGTCGTTAAGGCAAATGGATCCCATGTAGCTGTTCCTACAGTTCGAGCCTCAGATCTGGTGGTTTGAGAAACACACTGGGTGTGTGTGCATGCATGTCCCAAATCTCAATAGGATGGAGGAATGGAAGAGAAGAAATTATAGCATGACCATTGCCCATGGGGCGACTTTTTCACTCTCCCATTGTCATCCTCCAGCAAGCACATGTACCCTTAGGCAAACAAACAAAAAATTCAAAGTATATTTTCTTCTCTATACTTAAGCAAAGAAATAATAGTTGATTGGGACCAGCAGATAGCATAATGGTTATATCACTGGACTCCCATGTAGTCGACCATGGTTCAAGTCCTGTATCTAGCAGCTTAAAACTCACGCTGGGTGCCTGTGTGGTCATATTCAAAATTCCAAGAGGAGATGGAGGAGGAAGGATTGCAGCGTAACTATCTCTTCATGTCTCTTATGTTTCTGTCTCTCTTGCAAGCACACACACCCAGTAGCAAAAATCTCTCTAAAAAAAAGAAAAAAGAAATAATAGCTGACTTAAAGTCCCGTTAGCTAATTTCCACATATAAACTATCTTGGGGGTTGGTAGCCTTTCCTCTTGAGTATGAGTCAAATTTTCCTGTTCTGCCCCTCCTCCCCCACATCTAGTAGCTTAGCATTGAATCCTAAACATTATGAATGGTATAATGTAGATTCTGAATTGTTTCTTTCCTCAAAAAACACTGATTTTTCATTTTAGCAGGCAATCAACTCATCTAGAACCAAACCACCAAATACTATCTTGCTGGTATTGGACAAGAGCTGAATTCTCTATTCAGTTATTTTAGCCTTGGGTTTATAAACAGAATTGGGACTCCTCCTTTGTGATTCTCTCCTTTGTGGGATATTCTCCCTCACTTTTTAGTTACTATAAGTCACCCTGATTTCAGCTCTCTCCTTTCTTAATTAAATTGCAAGTTTCTATTTAAGTTTTAGCTACTCCATGCAAGAAAAACTACAGCCTGCCCACAGTTGAATAGGTATAAACAAACAGGAAATCTTTCAAATTAAAGGCTGAGCATTCCTAATCCAAAAATCTGAAATACGAAACATTCCAAAATTGTTGGCTGCTGCCTTTGGCCGCCGAGCCAAGATAACGCTGCTGGCTGCATAGGGAGGCGTGTCTCCAGTACTTGCCTCATACAGGCAAAGGAATTTGTGGGCGGGGCCGTCGGGAGGATCCATTATATACGGGAGTAAAGGGAGGGAGAGGGAAAAAAGAAGAGAAAGAAAAAAGTAAAGGAAACCTGTGAATAAAGACTCCGTGAGGAAGAACCGGGTGTCGTGTCGTCTCTTCAGAAGTGACGCCGACAAGTGGTGGCCCGTATGGGGAAAAAGGTAAAAGACCTCGGTAAAGAGGCGGAAAGAGGAAAAGGTTCAGAACCTCCGAGTCTACAGGGCAGCTAGCTGGTACCGGGCGGGGGTCCCGGAAAGAAGACCTCAGCAAAGAGGCGGATAAAGGAAACCTGTGGATAAAGACTGCGTGAGGAAGGACCAGAGAAGGTTCAGAACCTCCGAGTCTACAGGGCAGCTAGCTGGTAAGTACCGGGCGGGGGTCCCGGATTCAAGACCTCGGTAAAGAGGCGGAAGACCTCGGTAAAGAGGCAGATTAAAAAAAAAAAAAAAAAAAAAAAAAAAAAAAAAAAAAAAAAAAAAAAAAAACCTCGGTAAAGAGGCAGACTGAAGCCATTGGCTAAAAGTAAGGAATAAAGAGAACAAGGACGATGGGGGCTGGGCCATCCCAGTCAATCGTTAAGGCGCTCAGAGAGCTCCTAAAGTTGAAAGGGCTTAAATTGAGGGATAAAACACTTCAGTACTTTATAGATCAGGTGGATGATGTGGCCCCCTGGTTCCTCCATTCGGGGCAGCTCACGCCCACATACTGGGATAAACTAGGCAGGGACCTAGACCTGGCTGCGGAGGACGATAGGCTTTCTGGAGGGGTTAGGCCGCTCTGGAGGCTTGTTCGAGCATGCCTTGAGGATCAAAGATATGTACGGAAGGTGAGGGAGGGCCAGGAGGCGTTGGAGTCCCTCCGGGAGCAGCGCTCTCAGGAAGAGAATGGGGCCGCCAAGATAGCGGAAGCCTGCGGGGAAGATGACGATCAAGAACTAAGACAATTAGTTGAGGAAGTTAAAGGTTGGGAGGTTGCCGAGGAGGAGGAGGAAGACCGGCCTCTACCCACGGCTCCTCCCCCTTATAATCCCTCCACCCCACAAAAGGAAAACCCAGAGGGTGGAGCTTCTTTCTGCCCAGGGGCTTGGCGGGAGGCCAGACAGCTTGGGCCTATTCAGGCATTTCCCGTTTTTGAAGATAATGCTGGGAATAGATATCATGAGCCCCTAGATTATCAGACCATCAAGGCTTTAGCAGAGGCCGTAAAGACATACGGGAATGGTGCAGCTTTTACTCTCGGCCTCGTTGAGACTTTACAGCGGTACTGTATGACACCCAGTGATTGGGGAACGCTCGCGAGGACTTGCCTGTCCCCGGGTCAGTATCTTGACTGGAAAGCCATTTACCTTGAGGGGGCACAAGCTCAAGCCGCCCGGAATAGGGCCGCAGGGCAGGCAGCATGGGATGTGGATATGTATATGGGACAGGGCAGGTTCGCTAATCAACAAACAGGATACTCTCAGGCAGTTTACGATCACATCAATACAATAGCCATCAAGGCCTGGAAAATGCTTCCCAACAAAGGGGAACCACAGGCCAACCTTACAAAAATCACTCAGGGCCCCACAGAACCCTTCTCTGTTTTTGTGGCCAGAATAATGGACACAGCGGGCAGGATGTTTGGTGATGCGGATGCAGCCATGCCTTTGGTCAAACAGCTTATATTTGAACAGTGTACAAAAGAATGTCGCAATGCAATCCTCCCCTATAAAAACAAGGGCCTCAAACCACTCCACCTCTGGCAAATGGATGTCACACATGTCCCAGAATTTGGGACACTTAAGTATGTCCATGTTTCGGTGGATACCTGTTTAGGCATCATTCATGCTACTGCCCATATAGGGGAAAAGGTAAAAGATGTCATAAGTCACTGTCTCAACGCCTGGGCAGCCTGGGGGCAGCCTCAACAGCTTAAAACGGATAATGGCCCCAGTTATACAGCCCGGTCATTTTCACAATTCTGCAACCACATGGGAATCATGCTCACACATGGCCTACCATATAACCCTCAAGGTCAAGGTGTAGTAGAGAGGGCTCATCGCACCCTCAAGAAGCTCCTACAAAAACAAAAAGGGGGAGTCAGCAAAGGTCACTCCCCGAAAGACCGCATCGCAATAGCACTCTTAACACTCAATTTTTTTCAGCTCGATTCCCAAGGGCGCTCTGCTGCCAACAGGCACCATGCACCGGGGCCGAGCAAGCAGGGAAAAGTAAAATGGAAGGATGTCCTCACAGGGCGCTGGAGGGGACCAGACCCTGTGTTGGTTTGGTCGAGAGGATCTGTTTGTGTTTTCCCATAGGACGAACCAGACCCGGTGTGGGTCCCAGAGAGGTTGGTACGACGCCTTCCATCCCAGGAGAACCTGCCTGCTGATACACCGAGCCCTGATGATGGCCTGGGGATGCCTTCTCCTCCTGGGGACACTGACGCTCCCCCAGGGGGCTCAGTCTGAACAACGATGGACTTTCCCAGTAGCTCACAGGTCCCTGGAATCAGAGCTTTGATACCCTCTCTGAGGAGCTCCGGTGGAGCACCATCCACATTAACTTAACGCGAGTTGATGCCGCTTTCGCCAGCGGGATAGCTGCGTGGATCTCTCAAGCTGCGCTCCATCTTAAGGAGTGGGCAGGGATGGGGTCCCTTGGCTCCCTCCTTGTCTTTCTATGTGGGGGTTGCCTTCTCTGTCTGTGCAAATTGAGGGCCCAACGCAATCGCAACCGTGCCTTCCTCGTACAAGCATTTGCAGCTATTGAAGAAGGATACTCCCCCGCGGCTTGGCTGGCCCAGATGCAGTAAACCCCAATCAGCTCAGGGTGCGAGGCAAAGCACTGCACTCCGGGGGCCCTTGATGGGACCTGGAAGAAGGCAAGTCCGGGTGCATATGGGTTGATGCCGACAACACACCCATCCCCATAAAAAGGCATCGGACAGGCTGACCTGGGGAATGCCCCTGGGCTCTTCCACAGGTCAGTAAGCAAGTCCACCACATCTGGGGCCCGTGACCTCTACCTTCTCCTGACAAAAACAAAAAGGGGGAACTGTTGGCCGCCGCCTTTGGCCGCCGAGCCAAGATAACGCCGCTGGCTGCATAGGGAGGCGTGTCTCCAGTACTTGCCTCATACAGGCAAAGGAACTTGCGGGCGGGGCCGTCGGGAGGATCCATTATATACGGGAGTAAAGGGAGAGAGAGGGAAAAAGAAGAGAAAGAAAAAAGTAAAGGAAACCTGTGAATAAAGACTCCGTGAGGAAGAACCGGGTGTCGTGTCGTCTCTTCAGAAGTGACGCCGACACAAAATCCTAAATATTTTGAGTACCAACAAGATGCTACAAGTAGCAAATTCTATACCTCACCTCACATTATAAGTCATAGTCAATAAAACCAAATATAGTGTATAAAATTATGTCAGGCCAGTCCATGGCCTGGTGGTTTTGTGAGATGGACCTCATACGGCCAACTGTGCAGTTTGAGACCAAGACCTGGTAGCTTGAAAAAACACATTAGGGGTGTAAATGCATGCCCAAAATCCTGAAAGGAGGGAGAAATAGAGGATAAAGAATTGCAGTGTGATCATTCCCCATGAGGGGTAGTTTCTCATTCACCTAACCCTGTATCTCTCTGGCAAGTGCACACACCTTCTGACATATTTTTTAAAAATTATAACATGCAACTTCAGGCTTGTGTATGAGGTATATATGAAATACAAATGAATTTCATGTTTAGACTTGGGTCCCATCACAATGATATTTCATCACTATGCAAATATTCCAAAATCTGAAAAAGTCCAAAACGAGGGACCAGCAGTTAGCGTAATGGCTATGTTGCTGGACTCCCACGTAGTTGACTGCGGTTCGAGTCCCGGACCCGGTGGCTTAAACTCACGCCAGGCGCGTGTGCGTGCATGCCCAAGATCCCGAGAGGAGAATGGAGGAGAAGGAATTGCGGTGTGGCCATTCCCCCCTGGGGGGTGATTTCTCGCTTTCTGTCTCTCTGTCTCTCTCTGTCTGGCTGGCAAGCGCACATGCCCTATAGCAAAAACCTCTCAAAAAAAAAAAAGTCCAAAATGAGAAACACTTTTACTCCTAAGCATTTTGAGTAAGGGATACTCAACATGTACTACTCTGCTCTTTTCTGTGTTATAGTGGAAATAGTACTGTAATTAGGAGTTTGAAGGCCTGGATTTAAAGCCTAGCCTGGCCACTTTTAAGCTATGGGTAAATAAGTTCTCAGTGACGGCTTCCTCATCTTAAAACAGGTATAAGAATGCCTATTTCATGGGGGCTGTTAAGAGGATCAAATAAGAAAAGAAAACTGAGGAGACCAGCAGTTGGTGTAATGGCTATGTTGCTGGACTCACATGTAGTCGACTGTGGTTTGAGTCCCAGACCTGGTGGCTTAAACTCACACCGGGCGCATGTACGTGTGTGCCCAAGATCCCGAGAGGGGAGTGGAGAAGGGATTGCGGTGTGGCTACCCCGCCTGGGGGATGATTTCTTGCTTTCTGTCTCTCTGTCTTTCTGGCGAGTGTACACACCCTATAGCAAAAACCTCTCCCCCCAAAAAAAACCCCTGAGGCTCAGGGTGCTAGATATCCCATCAAGTGTGAAAGGAGTTGAATTGGTCACCCCAGATCCATACACACTTTTTCTGCTATACCATATTGTTTCTACCTTCTCGATGACCTCTCTCTACATATTCCCCTTCCAAAGACACCTCTACGTACCTACTATAATCCAATTACCAACTTGGGTACTGAGAATACAATAAGTTAAAGTCCCTGTCCTCAAGGAATTCTAAAGATTCTTTCTAAATGTTGGCTGCCCTCCAGTTCTTGCCTGCCCTTTTTTTTCATTTTTTTTATTTCATTTTCTTTTATACAATCACATTATTTAGCTTACAAAGTGATTATTTCAACAGGTGAACATTTCTCCCTGGTCCAGTTGATAAAACTATAAAATATCTTCAACAAATACCACAATTCTTTGTCTCATTAATGCTTTGCCTCCCTATTTTTCTTCTAAATGTCCTTCCTCAGACCCTACTCTTTTGATCACCCTCCAGTGCCTTCAGGCAGTTTTTAAAACATATTTTGCTCAGTTTGTTATCTATATGAGGAGTTGTCCTGATATAATCTATTCTGCTATTTCCAGAAGTGGAAATATATATATCAATTTGTGGTTTTGCTATCTGGTTACTGTTTTTTAGAGTATAATATTTGGAGAGATTCAAAACCTATGCTGCCACTGTCCCCATCCTCCCAGAATTATTTGCTATTTATTTTAATAATAAACACAATACTGCCTAGAATCTTTCTATTACTCAGAATCTTTGTCCAGACTACTACTTCTCCTAAAAGGAACAATACTTGGTTAGAATGTAATTGCAAGGGAGTAAGGGACCTGTAATACAACTATTTTTTTCCCATTGTTTTATACCTGGTGTGGCCTTGACTATTCCTTGATCTGGTAATGCTCCATATTTACGATGCTGATCATACCAGTCATTCACTGTCATAGTTGCCAGACTTGGATAACCAGCTCCATATACTCTGCAAAATAATCAAATTGCATTTAGAAAAGAAAACAGAACAAAGTACCATTCAAAAGTCTCCTCTCTTTAATGACAATGCCTGTGTCTGTTTCATTCTCATCCCCTTATGTAGTTATCTTTTCAGAAATTATACAAACTCCTGGGACGATATGTTTAAAAAAAAAAAAAAGGCATCCAGAAAGGGCCAGTAATATCGAGAGCTTTCAGGAGAAGATAAATAGAGCAGAATCATCTCCCAATAAGCAATCACAGTGGGCAATACTATACAGAGCATTGATGACACTGGAATGGATATTTATAGTTGATGGCTCTGAAGGATACAGAGAGGAGCTTATATGGAAAAGTATTTCAAGAACACAGAATTAAATCAAAGATAGGCAAATATGTCCTTTCAAAAACTAAACCTGAGGGAAGAAAGAGTAGCAATAAGAGGAAAAAAATGTGAAGCATACAATTTTCCATTAGACCTTTTCCTTTCTTTTTTTGTTTATTCATTTACTTCTTTCCTTTTAAAGTCTGTTTTTAAGCTCAAGTTTGTAAAGGAAATGTGTGAGGAAGAGACATCAAGAAAACTTATCAGGAGAGATAATGTCCCTCTGGAGAAAAAAACAGCCTCCCTAGGTGAAGTCATGACTTTTCAACAAGGCCCATTTTGTATGTTACTCATACACTGCCACAAAAGCAGGGGCCTGCAAAGGCAAACCGCTTTCTAGTACCACCTACTTGGATTGGGCTATGTTCCGAGTGAGAATGAAGGGCTTCATCGGAGGCTTCTCCTGATCCAGAGATGAGTGAGAGGTTGATGCCTAAAAAGGAAATTAATTATCAGAGGTACATATATCATTTTGCCCACCCTAATGCAGGTTCTTAAGTCTTCAGGTGCTTAAAAAGCTTTGGATTCAAAATCTGCTCTTTATTTATCAACCACTAAGGTATAACACATGGTGGAGGTTGCCTGGCTCTCCTAAGGGGGCCCTTAGGACCTTGCTAAAAAGAAAGAGAATGTTCTTCCAGAAATCATCTCACTGCAAGTAAGACAATTACTTGCTTTAAAATATTCCCACCTCTTAAATGAAAGAAGAAGATTCCAAAGCCCCCTTTAAAATTCCATCTGAATCTTGGGGCAAGCAGATAGTGTAACGGTTACATTGCTGAATTCCCACACGGCCGATGTGGTATGAGTCCTGGACCTGGTGGCTGGAAACTCATGCCCAGAGCACACGTGCGTGTGCTCAAGATCCCAGGAGAAGGGACTGTGGCATGGCCATCTCCTGAGGGCGGTTATTTCTCACTTTCCTTCTCACTGTCTCTGTCTCTCTCTCCAGTGAGCATGCACACCTTAAGGAAAAAACTCTAAAAGAAAAAAAATTCTGTCTAAATCTCTTGAACTAAATTTGAATCCCCTTTCCTTAGCCTTGCCTTCACTGGAAAAGCTGAATTATTATTTTTTGTAAATAATTTTTTATTTTTTAAAAAATTATTATTATTCAATTTGAAAGAGACAAAGAGAAAGAGAAAGCAAGCTGGCAGGTCCAGGACCCAAACCATGGTCAGCCATGTGGGAGTTCAGCGCCTTAACTACATGCTACTTGCCAGCCCCAAAAGAAAATACCAAATGACTAGAAGTGTGTTACAGATTAGAAAGCACTGGGAACACTACCATAAGCTAAACAGAAAGCTACACTTGTAGATCTTCAGCCTTTCTCCATTCATCTCAACAATAAGTCAGCCCCACAGCCTAGTGCTTATGGGAAGTGGGATCTCACATGGCCAAAGTTCAAATCCTGGCCCAGGTGGCTTGAAAAACATACCAGGTACATGTATGTTCATACCCCAAATCCCAAAAGGATGAAGAGATGGAGGAGAAAAGATTTCAACACCCATTCAGAGGGTGCTTTTTCTTTCTCCCTCTCTGTCTCTGTGTTGAGCAAATGTGCCCTCCGGTATTTAAAAAAAACAAAAACAAAACAATTATTTTATGGAAACTTAAAAGGATTTTAATTTTTTAAAAGAGATTTTTGCTATAGGGCATGTGCACCTGCCAGAGAAAGAGAGAGAGGCAGAGAGACAGAAAGTGAGAAATCATCTTCCAGGAGGGATGGCTACAATCCCTCCTCCTCTATTCTCCTCTCAGGATTTTGGGTACACACGCACGTGCGCCCAGCATAAGTTTTTAAGCTGCCAGGTCCAGGACTTTTAAAAAAAAAATTTTTTTTGGAGAGGTTTTTGCTATGGGGCGAGTGCACTCGCCAGAAAGACAGAGAGAGACAAAGAGACAGAAAGTGAGAAATCACCCCCCAGGGGGCATGGCCACACTGTAATCCCTTCTCCTCCATTCTTCTCTCGGGATCCTGGGCACGCACGCACATGTGCCGACATGAGTTTAAGCCACCGGGTCTGGGACTCGAACCACGGTCGACTACATGGGAGTCCAGCGACATAGCTATTACGCCAACTGCTGGTCCTGCAGGTCCAGGACTTGAACCACAATCAACTACGTAGGAGTCCAGCAATGTAACCATTACGCTATCTGCTAGTCCCAAAGGATTTTAAGTTTGTTACTCTCCGGCAGAACATTCAAATCTCTGATGGTAGTTTTTTGAGCTATGTGGGTAGTGACCAGACTTACCTCTCTTACAGAGTCTTTTTCTCTCAGGATTTTTATCTCCTGGTCAATGCTCTCAATCTCTTCTAAGCTGATGCCAATCCACCTCCGAAGGTGAAGGAGGTAATATTCACGAACATGCTCATCATCTGCTTGACCACTTTCCACAGCAGACTTCAGTTCAGACAACCTATGCTCCACCTCTTTCTTCTGCCTGTATCTGTTCCACAGAAAAGCATTATCCATGAAGTTAAAAACAAAGAGGTATTCCTTCAAAAGAAGGTCACGATAAGTATTTATTTTTGCAAACAACCAGGTAGTAACTATGTCAATTTATACCTTGGCAGGAATACAGTTTCTGGGACCAGTAGTTGGCATAATGGCTATGTGGCTGGACTCCCATGTAGTTGACCACGATTCGAGTCCTGGACCCGGTGGCTTAAACTCATGCCGGGTTCATGTGTGTGCATGCCCAAGATCCTGAGAGGAGAATGGAGAAGGGATTGTGGCATGGCCATTCTCCCCTGAGGGTGTGATTTCTCGCTTTCTGTCTCTCTGTCCTTCTGGCAAGCACATGCACCCTATAGCAAAAACCTCTCAAAAAAAAAAAAAAAGAGGAATATAGTTTCTGTATCCCACAGCTTGCCACCAGGCCTTTTCCTCAAATTACAAGGCAAGGCAAGGTCCATCAGGGTCTACATTCTGAAGCCAGAGAAAAAGTAACCTAATATCAGCAAGTCCTGCCATCATCACTAGGGATGAATGTGCCTTAGTCATTTAATTACATCAACCCTTATTAGGTCGGGTGTTTAATATCACACAGTGCTTCTTATAATGTTTCCATTCTGAAGTTATATCTTAAAAGAATCATAGAATCTTAGGGGTCATTGACCTGTCAGTGATGCAGAAATTCCTTGTGAAACAGCCTAAAAAAATGGCCATCTCTTCTTTTCTTTGGAATAAAACATTCTCAGCTCTCCTGGGTCATAAAATTTAAAGATCCATAGCAACCTTGGCTGCCCTTTTCAGGATGCATTCTACTATATCACCTATCATTTATCCAACAACTAGCTCCTGGGGACCTATTGTGGGATAGACAATGCACGGTGCTGAAGACACAGCAATGCATTAAACAAAGACTTAGTTCTTGTGAAGCTTCCATTCTAGTGGGAAAGACAGACAAAAAGATGAGTCAGGTGGTGATAAGGGCTATGAAGCAGCAAAAAGGAGGGTCAAGTAGATGGAACAATGGTGTGAAAGTAGGAGTGTATTATACACAAGGTGGTTAGGAGAGACCTCTCTAAAGAGGTGACAGCTGAGCAAAGACCTCAAGAAAATAAGGAAGCAAGTCATGCTGAAATGAGTGTGATGAGAAGGAAAAGCAAATATAAAGGTCCTGGGGTGGGACAAGACCAATGTGGTTGGAATGAAGAAGAGTGATAAGAAATGAAATCAGAGAAAGACAGTCATGGCACAGCATAAACCTTGCTGGCCATGACACCCCAAAATATCAAATACCTTTTAAGTGAGATGGGAAAGCCCTTGGAGGCTTTCAATAGAATGTATGACATGAACAGAATATGGGCCACTCTGGCTGTAGTGTTGAGCACGAGTTATGGGGGCTGGGAGGCAAGGGTTGGATACTATAACAGTCCAGGTAAGAGATGTGACTTGAAATAGGGGAGGGAGTAATAGACATGGTAACAAGTTGATGCACTTAAAATATAAAACATGGGCTGGCCCTGTGGCCCAGTGGTTAAGGGAGCTGGAACCAACATGGCCAATTGTGGTTCAAATTCTGGCCCCAGCAGCTTGAAAAAAAAATAAAAAGAGAAACAAGCCAGGCACATGTGCATACATGCCCCAAATCTCAACATAATGAAGAAATAAAGAAGGGATTATGGCATGACCATGCTCCACAACCTATGCTCTGGGGGGGTGGGGTGGGGAAAGTTTTCTCCCTCTTTATTTCTTTATTTTGCTCTGTCTCTCTCTGGCAAGTGCCAGGTACCCTCGTACAATTAAAATATATCTATATCTATATCTATCTATCTATCTATCTATATATATATATATATATAGGATATGCTAATATATTGGATGTAAGTGGAGGTACTTTCAAAGAGTATCTTGAAATCAGTGCCTGAGCACCAGTCTAGACCTCAAGAATAAGATCCTCCTCTGCAGGTGTTCACCCAAATCAGGAGGGTCTTAATCCTAAGTTAATGAAGATAGTTTTTTTTGGGGGGGAGTGGCGTGATACTTGAACATCCTGAAATTTTATACAAAAATCTATATGTATACATTTTTTCCCGAGGAGAGATTTCATAGTTTTTTTTTTTTTTTGTGTGTGTGTGTGTGTGTTTTGGTTTGTTTTAGAGAGATTTTTGCTATAGGCTGTGTGTGCTCACCAGAGACAGAGAGAGACAGAAAGCGAGAAATCACTCTGGGGGGATGGCTACATCAGAATCCCTTCTCCATTTTCCTCCCAGGATCTTGGACATGCATGAACACGTGCCCAACATGAATTTTGAGCCACTGGGTCCGGGACTTAAACCACAGTGACTACGTGGGAATTCAGCAACATATCATTACACCATCTGCAGGTCCCATAGCTTTTATGAAATTACCAAAGGGGTCCATGACCCATGAAAGTCAAGAACCACTGCTTCGGAAACATTCTTTATTATAAAAGTTTTCAGGCTCTTCTGCCTTTTTCCCTAATAGGAAGCATTTTATATAATTTAATAAGTAACTGTCATACCACCATTAGAGGCAGCCATCTAACTAAACACTAAAGGTCAATTCCTAGTCCATGAATTACCACCCTCTTCCCTAGATGTACCTAAGTCACAGGAATAAAACATACAAGGGCCTTAGAACATATAGAACCCAGAGTGAATTCTGGATTAATCTAGTGGTGCTTTGAATAGGTTCTTTTGCTACTTCTCTCATTTCTCTGCATATGGAGGGCTCATATACTCTCTGCTCTTTCCTTCTCTACTTTCCTTTCTATGATTTGGCTCTTTATTACCATTTAGAGTTCTAGCTCTTCAGCATCAATTCTTTTAAACCAGTATTTTTGAAACCCTTTTGTCTTAATAAAAGAAACCTTTCTTCTCAAGTATTTATATGGAACCCTGATATATAATAAGCAGATAAAATCTGCCTTGGCTAAATCAGAGGCGGCTTTCCATCATTCCCCATATCCAGATAATATGATGGACTCTTAGGGCTCTAAGGAAGAAATGGAAAGCCACTATCCTAGACCTTATGGTTGCTCTAGATTCACCATGGTGGGCCATAATGGAAACACTCTCTATTACCCTAGGATCCTCCACCTCGTGACCATTCTGACTCTAGGCAACTTTTGCCACTGCCCTTTTCTGTTTCCAAGCTGCTAAAGAGAGCTAAGAAATTACAAACTTGTGTAGAATGGGTCAGCTACAAATCTCTGTTATCATAGTTTGGTTGACATCGCTCTTACTCAGCATCCTTTTGTACATCTTTACAGTGGAGATAAGAATGTCTATTTCCTGGGGGCACAATGGTAATGTAACACTCTGTGAGGCCAACCACATGGGGAGGTTCCAGGTTCACATCTAGAGACTCCCTGAGTATGCCGGGAAAGCACATGCTTATGATCTGGGGCCAGCTAAAGCTGGGGGTGGATTGTAGCATAAATACCCTTTTTCTCTCTGTGTCTCTTGCTCATGGAAGAAGTTAATGAACTCAAAAAATAAAAAAAGTTGAGACCAGCAAATGGCATAATGGTTAAGTTGCTCAACTCCCACGTAGTCAACTGGACCCAGCAGTCCTATGTGTCCTGGACCCAGCAGCTTAAAACTCACACTGAGCACATGTGTGTGTGTGCCCAAGACCCTGAGAGGAGAATGGAGGAGAAGGGATTGTGGTGTGGCCATACCCCACAGCGGATGATTTCTCGCTTTCTGTCTGTCTATCTCTCCAGCAAGTGCATGCACCCTATAGCAAAAATCTCTCTAAAAACTAACTAAATAAAATTTGTTCAGGACCGGCAGGTGGCATGGTGGTTAAGGGTGCTGGACTCCCACATGGCCCACTGCAGTTTAAGTCTTGGACCTGGTGGCTTGCTTTTGCTCTCTCTCTCTCTTTCTGGTCAAATTTAAATTTATAAAGTTAAATAAAATAATTCATAAAATAAAATAAAAATTTAAAAAGTCTGTTTCGTGGATCAAATGGAAAAATACACATGACATTGGTTTGTAAGTAACAATACAAATATTGTTAGCTGATGATGAAACTGAGGCTAGGAGGGGCAAGATGATGTTTTATCTATTAAGTGTTAGAAATTGAACTGCTCCCCCCATTCCTAGGTCTGTCCAACTCCAAAGTCCAAGCTTTTCTACTACACCATATTACTTCCATCTCCCAGAGACATTTCCAAGTATCTATTATGATCAAATTAACAGGATGGGCACCAAGGGACACAATGATACAATTAGAATACAAAGATATAATTACTCACATCTCTGACTATAAGAAGTGTCAAGTGTAGAGACTGGACACATAGTTATACAGCAATAATTAACACAAACTAGGGGCTATAGTATGTAGAAGGGTGATAAAATAGGGAGAGGCTTCAAACATTTGCTCTCCTCTGTAAGTGCATCTATCTGAACCTTGTTATGTCTCTTTCCTCTGGTTGCTCTTTCCTTTAATTTCTTTCTGCCTTAACTTTCCCCAAGTTGTATCTTTGACTTCTTCTCTTTCTATATTTTCCTCGGCAAATTCATCCATACCCATCAAAGCAGTGGGTTCCTAAATTTTCTTTATCAACCACAAAATAGTTTCATAAATTTAGTTGCTTATTTCCATCTGTCTACAGAAATAGCTACCCGGTTGTCATTTTGATTTCTCAATTCAGGAACCCCAAGACTACTTACTTACCCACATTCCACTTCTTTATTTCTGTCAAAAGAATGAAGGTGCCTGGGTGGGGTGATTTCTCACTTTCTGTCTCTATCTCTCAGGTTGAGTACATGCCAGAGAGCAAAAATCTCTCAAAAAAAATGAAGGTGCTGTTAAGTAGACTCACAATCATTCCTCAAAGGTGGGAATTAGAGACTATATATGAAAAAACAGGTTTTGAGAGACAGAAGACATACCATTCAGGTATTTTATTTAGGACGGCCTCAGGATTTAAAGTCATGAGTGAGAACATTTACAGAAAATAAAGACTTGAATAATTTGTTTTCTAATCATATAAATGCTTCTCATAATTTTTTTAAGAGAGCGTTTTTGCTATAGGGTGCGTGTGCTCGCCAGAGAGACAGAGACGAAAAGCAAAAAAACACTCCCCAGGGGAGATGGCCACACTGCAATCCCTTCTCCATTCTCCTCTTGGGCTCTGGGGCATGTATGCACATGTGCCTGGTGTGAGTTTTAAGCCACCAGGTCCAGGATTTGAACCACAGTCGACTATGTGGGAGTTGAGCAATGCAGCCATTATGCTATCTGCAGGTCCCATAAAAGTATTTTTGATAGTCTAGCTTCATTTTTATCCCTTCATCCTAGTACTATCGTAACATGTTTAAAAACATTTTAAGAATTAATTTAATTTAATTTATTAGTATTATTATTTTAAAATTTGATATAGGGTATGTGTGCTTCTGAAAGAGAGAGAGAGAGAATGAGTATGCAAGCTGCCAGGTCTGAGACTAGAACCATGGTCAGTCATATGAAGAGTCCAGCTCCTTAAACCACCTCACCATCTGCTGGTCCCTATTATAACATGTTAACCTGTCTTTCTGCCTCTCTCTTCTAATACTCTATACACATCATTTCTTTATGCAGACCTCCAACCACACTACTGTAAGCTTCTGCCAAATCAGACCACTTCTGCAAATTTAACCAACGCTGATGAAAAATGGTACTTTGCTGCTGATATGCACTATGTATGTAGTTAGGCTAAGCACGAAAATTTTTTTCTTGTCATCACTCCCTAAACAATACAGTATAACAACGATTTACATAGCTTTTAAATTGTAGTATTTACATTTATCAAGTACTATAAAAAAAAAACCCTACAGATTATTTATAGCAGATGGGAGGATATGTGTAAGTTAGATATAAATACCGTGCCATTTTATATAAGGAACTAGAGCATCCTCATATTTTGGTATACTCGGGGATCCTAGAACTAATCCCTCTCAAATACCAATGATGACTGTATTATCTATTCCCTGCACACACCTCAGTGCACTGTCTTTGGGCTTTGGCTCAGATTGTTTCTTCTGCTTGTCAAAAGTAACTGCATGTGGGACCAGCACTTAGCGTAATGGCTATGTCGCTGGACTCCCATGTAGTCGACCGTGGTTCGCTTCCCAGACCCGGTGGCTTAAAACTCACGCCGGGCGCGTGTGCGTGCGTGCCCAAGATCCCAAGAGGAGAATGGAGGAGAAGGGATTGCGGTGTGGCCATCCCCCCTGGGGGGTGATTTCTCGCTTTCTGTCTCTCCCTGTCTGTCTGGCGAGCGCATGTGCCCTATAGCAAAAACCTCTTCAAAAAAAAAAAAAAAGTAACTGCATGTCAGGCCCTTTGCTAGGCATACCACATTGACCAAGAGAGAAGTGGCTCCCACCCTCATGGAGTAGGAGAGTGAAACAGAATCCAGAAACAAATACACATGAAATAAGTGCCAAGAAGGAAACAAACGTGGGGCAAAAGGAGACAATGGTAGAAGTTAAATACTTAAAAAAGACAAGTCTGGAAAGGACTCTCTGAGAAGTGACATTTAAGTTGAAACCTAAAGGATTAAGAGTTAGCCACAGGAGGGGATTTTCAAAAAGTATGTGGAAAATGCATATTATGAGAAAAACTTTGCATGGATTTCAAAGTTTTTTGCACTAAAGTAAACTTAAACCTTAATTACATTTTTCCATGAGCTTTTCAAAGTCCCCTCATATAAAGAACATTGCATGCAAAGAGCGTAGCATGTGCAAAGATTCTAGAGGGGAGGAGCTGGGTCTGTTCAAGGAACTGAAAGATCACAGTGGCTGGAGTCTAGTGAACAAGGGGAGAATGATATACAATGAGACTGGAACAAGAGGCAGGACCAGATTGTGCAGGACCATCTCAAGTGAGAGGTGCCTGTGATAAGACAGTGGAAATGGAGAGATACAGAATGATAGAAGAAATCTTTTATAGCTAGAATTGACAGGTATCGCTGATGGACTAGATACGGAAAATCAGAAAAAGGAAGAAGTTGAAGCTAACTCCTAGGTTTTGGCTTAAATACCTGGGTGAATGGTGGTACACTTACTGAAATGGTAAAGACTTGAGAGTGGGGACATATCTGGGGTCAGGTTAAGGCATGCTAAGTTTGAGATGTCTGTGAAACAACCCACACCGAGTCCTGGACACATGGGTTTGAAGGTCAAGAAGGGTCTCAGCTAGTGACATGAATGTGGAAGTTAGTAGCATAAAGGCAGTGTTAATATCTCATCTGTCAGACATTAAAAAAAATATTCAGGGACCAGCAAATGGCATAATGGTTACATTGCTGGACTTCCACATAGTCAGCTGTGGTTTGAGTCCCAGACCAGGTGGCTTAAAACTCATACCAAGTGCATGTGCGTGCATGCCCAAAGTCCTGAGAGGAGAATAGAAAAATCACCCCCGGGAGGTGATTTCTTGCTTTCTCTCTCTCTGTCTCTCCACAAGCGCATGCACCCTATAGCAAAAACTCTCTTAAAAAAATATTCGGGAGACCAAATATTTGGGTTATGTCACTGGTCTCCCACATAGTTGGACCACGGTTCTAGTCCCAGACCTGGTGTAAATGGTGACACCACTGGACTCCTACATAGTCGAACATGATTCTAGTCCCGGACCCAGTGGCTTAAAACTCACACTGGGTGCATGTGCATGTGTGCCCAAGATCCCAAGAGGAGAATGGAGAAGGGATTGCAACATGGCCATCCATCCTGGAGGATGATTTCTCTCTCTGTCTCTGTCTCTGTCTCTCTCTCTCCCTCCTTCCCTCTCTCTCTCTCTGGTGAGCACACATGCCCTATAGCAAAAATCTCTCTTAAAAAATATATTTGGGGCTCATAGGTGGTGTGGTGGTTGAGGTGCTGGATTCGCACATGGCTGACTGTGGTTTGAGTCACAGACCTGGTAGCTTGCCTTCTAACTTTCCTTGTATCTCTGGTCAAATTGAAAAATAATAATGATGAGATTACCAGATGGTGTAATGGTTACATTGCTGGACTCCCAGTCAACCACATTAGAGTCCCAGATGTGGTGGCTTCAAACTCACCCCAGGCACACGTGCACAGATGCTCCAGATCCCAAGAAGAGAATGGAGAAGGGACTGCGGTGAGGCCATCCCCCCGGGGGGCGATTTCTCACTTTCTGTCTCTCTTTGTGTATCTGGTGAGTACACACATCCTATAGCCAAAATCTCTAATAATAATAATAATAATAATAATAATGAATACAATTAAATAATACTTTTTTTAAAAAATTCAGAGATCAAGCTTACAGGCCCAAAAAGTGCAATCAAAATAATAAGATAAATTTTTAGTTTACCCAATTGGATTTTCTAAGTGTTAATATCCAAGATTAGTGAGGTGGCATACTTTGAAACTCTGTTATTGTGGAAAACAACACTGTTTACATGTATCGAGAGTCTTTTTTTTTTTTTTTTTTGGAGAGGTTTTTGCTATAGGGCGCATGCACTCTCCAGAAAGACATAGGAAGACAGAGAGATAGAAAGCAAGAAATCACCCCCTGGGGGGGGGGGGGGGATGGCCACACCGTAATCCCTTTTCCTCCATTCTCCTCTCAGTATCTTGGGCACGCATGCACACGCGCCGGGCGTGAGTTTAAGCCACCGGGTCTGGGACACAAACCGCGGTTGACTACATGGGAGTCCAGCGACATAGCCATTACGTTAACTGCTGTCCCACGTATCAAGAGTCTTAAAGTGCTCAAATAATATGACCCAGTCACTGGCCCTAAGGAAACAATGACAGATGCAATTAAGGATTCTGTCCATAGCTTTAACTTGGAATGGCAAAAAGACCATAAATAGTCTATTTGACAACAACGGATTATTTTAAATCATTATGGTAAAACTACAGGACAGAATATTACATAACCAATAATATATAATAGTGCTTACTGTGTCAGACACTGAGCTAAGTATTATATATATATTTCTCTCTTAATTCTCATAATTACTCTATGAGGAAAACCCCTATTATTCTCTGAATTTTACAAATGGGGAAATTAAGGCACCAAGAGATGAAATAGAAAGTTTGCTTAAAATCATAGTGTGATGAAATGGTAGAACTGGGATTCAAACCCTTTCCCAATTTCTGAGTGACAAGGTTGCTCCTTCACCTTCCTAACATGCAAGCTCTCCTTGGTTGAGGCCCTACAACATTATTCAGCATCATCTCCCCTCCCCCTTTGTGTTCCAGAATCACCTAACTCCTTACAATTGCTGACGATTAGGTGATGCTAGATTGCCTTTTTCCTCCCATACATCCTTACCCCAGCACTGTTTCTTTAATATCCCTACAGGTTTATTACTACTATTACCTCTGCTAGCTAATGCCCTCCTCGCATCTTGCTCAGAATATTATTCCTATTCATCCTTAAATAACTCAGTGTGGGAGTCACCCCCTCCAAAGATCCTGCTCATCTCTTATGCTCTCTCTTTGGTTAGGTACCCTTTGTCTGCTCTCATAGTACTTTGGACATCCCTCTATGACATCACTTTATATTTTATTTTATTTATTTTTTAAGAGGTTTTTGCTATAGGGCACGTGCGCTCGCCAGACAGAGACAGAGAGACAGAAAGCAAGAAATAACCCCCCAGGGGGGAATGGCCATGCCGCAATCCCTTCTCCTCTCGGGATCTTGGGCACGCACGCACACGCGCCAGGCCTGAGTTTAAGCCACCGGGTCCGCGACTCGAACCAAAGTCAACTACATGGGAGTCCAGTGACATAGCCATTATGCCAACTGCTGGTCCCATCACTTTATATTGATGTTTTGTTCATATGCCTATTTCTTCACTAGACTGTATCCTCCTCCAAGGCAGGGACCACCCATATTCACACAAACACACATACAGCTTGTTTCCCCAGCGCCTAGCACAGCTCCTAGATACTGTGAACACCCATTGTATTTTTTTAACTTGAGAGTAACCAGCTTTTTCAAGGCCACATGATGAAGTTCTGCCAGGACTTAGATTAGCTCAGGGTGTTATGTTATACATTTAATCCAGTACTCTGATAAAACAGAGCTTCTCAATCAATGGATCATAAATGGACTAGAGCACTGAGATTTTGTGCCCTTTAAAAAAGAAATATTTACTCTACTATACCATATGAATATTGTTATGTTGTGACTGGAGAAGGCTGGGAGATGCTTTGCTAAACTACACTGCTACCAATGGCAACTATAAGGTAGTAAGAGTGATGGTATGATCACCTCAATGAACACAAAGGCTTCTTGAAAAACTCAGCGAATTTGCTCTCACCAGGGCCTATGATCAATAAGAACCAAGAGAGTGACACACACCATTCTGCTACTCCATTTCCAGAAAAACATACAAAAAAACAAAAGAATACAAACAAACCCAGAAACCAAAAAACAAACATGCACATCCCCAATAGCACTGCTACTGGGCAGCTCTCAAATTATAGCTATTGACCCACCTCTCTATTTTAGCCTGTCTCTGTGATGCCATAGCAACGAGGCTAGGATAGGCCATGGAGGAACTAGCAGTATTATTTTCAGCAGAGTTGTTATTGCTTTTGGGGAGCTCAAACTCTGCCACATGATAGAAATGGCATTGAGTTAAGAAGCTTATAAAGTGTTCTCGAGCCTGCTGCAAATGATCTAGACGCTTGCTGGGGTTGCCTTGTTTCACAGTGAGGGCTCCTTGAAACGCTGGCACCATCAGGTATTTCAGGTTGGAGGAAGCAATCTCTTCCAAATCTTCATTTGGGCTGGAAAGAGCAAAAACAAGGCCATGAAGCCTATTTGGGCATTCAAACTGTGGCCCTTGCTTCCAGGGGGAGGGGAGGGTTCGGCTGGGAGTGGGGCCAAGGGAAGAGGCAGAGGAACATCGCCCAGTTCCACTCAATGAAAGTGGCTGAGCGCTTACACTCAATGCCTAGGCAATCAGCAGACACTAGGGAGCAGAGTAGTGAAATATCGATTGTCTCAAAAGAGGTGGGGGAATATAAACAATATACAGAAGACGCAGTGGGCGGCAGAAACAAAAGGTTCTTAGCCTTAAAGTTCCCCTCCATCCAGGCGCAATGGCTCCACCCTTAGTTACCCTAATACCTTAGTTCTCAGCAATTATTACCCTCTTCTCCCATACCTGAACAAGTTGAGCTGAGATAACATTTCGGCAGCCTTTTCAAGGCAGTCCAATCCCTTGGCAACTTTATCCTGAACTATCCGGGAACTGGTGGATTCAGTCGCTAATTCCACTTGGTCCAGGAGCTGCCTGCCTGTTTCGAAAAGCTCGGGGAGCCGCGGCAGCTGTAACTCGTCTTCAGCTGCTGCCATCTTGCGGGAGGGAGGAACCCGGAAAACCTCACTTCCGGGGTCAAAGGCAACATTGGTAACTAACAGCGAGTCAAGACCCAACGAAACCGGAAGGGGCGCCACATTGGTCCACTCGTTTCATTGTTACCGAAGCATCAAAGGACTTCCGGGAGCAGCCCTTTGCCGCCCTGGCAACCGTTTCCACAGGCGCATTTTACCAGGCAGCCTATGAGAAACTGCAAGCATCTGTAAAACAAGCACAACCCTTGACGCTTTTTAAACGTCTGCCCCTTGTCGCTGACACTGGGCAGAGAAGTTACTTGAGTTTTGAGGCCCCGGTGTGACGAGGCAGAATCCAGAACGCATGAGAACGAGGGTGGGCGCCTTATCTCGCCAGTTGCTCGGTAAGCTCAGGAGTCCGGACAGCCAAGGGATCCAGCCGCCACGCCGCTCTGATGGCACACACGTCTGGGTTGCGCGGGTGCGAAGTGCAAGTGGCGCATCGCCCCCCTCCCCGGCTTTCGTCACCCAGCAAGGAGCTCCGCATTCCTCCCAGCCAATCTTTGCCCGCCCTCTTCCCCTCCTCGTAGCCCCTTCCTCCTCCGCACACCTACGTCCTTTTGGCCTCTGCCCAGTCGAGTCTCTCCCTAGTTCTGGTGATTTGGTAACCTGCAACTCTGATTAGCCCACAGCCGGCTTCCTTTCACGTCGCCTAGCTCCCAGGTCAAATGTCACTTCCTCTGCAACCTTCCTTGATTTGACCCTACCTCGCTGCTCCCCTCAGCCGCCAAGTCAGGGTGTCTGTGCATCTCTAGCATAGCACATACCACAGCTTATAATAGCTAGTGATTTACAAATCTATCTCCCTTACCACAATGAATCTAATTTATCTTTGCATTCCTCTGGCTAGCCTGAGCACTTATTAAGTTGCTCCGTATTACTATATGAATAAAAAAATAAGTGATCGGTTTGAGAAGCAGTTCAATTGTGCAGAACTGCGCTGTTCCTTAGTCACTCTTAATTTCTTTTTTACAGTGGCTATATGTTGAAATTATATTTTGGATGTTTTGGGTTAAATATATTATTAAAATTAATTTCATCTTTCTTTAAAAAAAAAATTCCCGAAGTTATGTACTCTGGGCAGAGAGATTGTGGGAGGGGAACCCCCAATCGGTGGAAGGCAGCCACCATCTCTTCTCCATTTCTCCACCCTGCCACTCTGTTGAGATTTGGGAAACCCAGGCACAGGAGCCAGCTTTTCAAACTGCAGTGAGTGAATTCAAGCTGTGGTCCCTTAACCACTAGACCACAGGCTGGCCCTGTTTACTTTTTTTTTTTTTTTTTTTAGATTTTTGCCACATGCACTCACCCAAGAGAGAAAGAGACGGACAGAGTGAAAGTGAGAAACCACACCCAGGAGGGGTGGCCATGCCACGATCCCTTCTTTTACATTTTCCTCTTGGGATTTTGGGTGCTCTCACAGGTGCTCATAGTGACTTTCAAGCTTCTGGATCTGGGACTCAAACCATGGTCAGCCATGTGGGAATCCAGAACCGTTAAGCAGCACACCATTTGCTGGACCCTTCACTTTTTAAGTGAAAATTTTAAATTACACTCATGGCTCGCATTATATTTCTATTGGAAAGCACTGATGTAAAATGTAGTCCTGGAACTTTAAATGAAGTGATGTCATTACTTTGAACCAATCAATATAAATACATAATGATTAAGTTAGGACATACCCCAAGCTATCCTAGAAGATTCAAGTTGAGTAGAGGACACACTGTCTATCCCTAAAAATAAACTTTTCAATATATTTTAAACTAAATATAGTTAAGAAATATATTTCATAGATAAACAACTGGAGGGCAATATAGGACAGTATATAATTAAGTATTCCATAGGTTCTTGGAAAACCAAGAAATCACAAGTCATTTCATGCTAGGAGGAGTTTGGAAGCCTTAAGACATGTAGTCATAGAATTTCAAAACTGGAAGCTTTATTTTAAAAGTCGGAGGGACCAGCAGTTAGCGTAATGGCTATGTCGCTGTACTCCCATGTAGCTGACCGCGGTTCGCGTCCGGGACCCGGTGGCTTAAAACTCACACCGGGCGCGTGTGTGTGCGTGCCCAAGATCCCGAGAGGAGAAAGGAGGAGAATGGATTTTGGTGTGGCCATCCCCCCTGGGGGATGATTTCTCGCTTTCTGTCTCTCTGTCTCTCTCTGTCTGTCTGGCGAGCGCACGTGCCCTATGGCAAAAACCTCTCCAAAAAAAAAAAAAGTCAGAGGGAAATACTGAGGTGGGAAAGGTTAAGTGACTTGCTCAACCAGTTTGTGACAAAACCAGTTCAATCGTTTTTTATTTACTTCAGCAACCTTCAGCTGGATAGGATTTAGATGTTGAAAACCTTTCATGTGGGACAGAATGAAGCCCCAAGCTAGAACAGCACTTTACAGGAGGGAAAAGTGACTGGGGCATAAGTATAAATTGAAAAGTCTTCCCAGGGCCAGCAGGTGGTGTTGTGTTTAAGGCACTGGACACTCTCACATGGCTGACAATAGTTCAAGTGCTGAACCTGGTGACTTGCTTTCTAGCTTTCTCTCTCTCTCTTTCATCAAATTAAAGTAAATGAACGAATAAACAAAATTAAAATAAATAACCTTACAAAAAAGAAAAGTCTTCCCAAGTGATTCTAATAAATCTCTCTTTTTAACCCCTGATTTTTTTTTCCCCTTTGGAGAGGTTTTTGCTATAGGGCGTGTGTGCTTGCCAGAAAGACAGAGAGAGACAGAGAGACAGAAAGCGAGAGATCACCCCCCAGGGGGGCTGGCCACGCTGCAATCCCTTCTCCTCCATTCTCCTCTCAGGATCTTGGGCACACATGAACACATGCCCGGCGTCAGTTTAAGCCACCAGGTCCGGGACTCAAACCGCGGTCGACTACATGGGAGTTCAGTGACATAGCCATTACGCTAACTGCTGGTCCCCCACCCTTAATTTTGAAGCTGAGGAGGACGTGAAGCTCTGGTAAATTACCTATTTGGCTCGTCTGACACCGCTAGTAACTCTAGGAAACTAGACTTTCAGGGTTAGCCTTGGTCAAGAATACAAAAAAGTTAGTGCATATGGAGGAGACCTGGAAACTAGGTAGTCCTCCTTTATCCAGTTTTCCTTTCTGCAGTTTCAGTTATCCACAGTCAACTGACACAAAAATATCAAATGGAAAATTACAGAAATAAGCCTTTCATAGTTTTAAATTGTGCTCTGTTCTAAGTGGTGTGCTGAAATCTTGCATTGTCCCATTCTGTTCTACCCAAGATGTATATCATCCCTGTGTCCAGAGTATCCACACTGTATATGCTACCACCCACACAAACTCTTCAGTCACTTAGTAGCCATCTGGATTATTAGTGGTTTCAGGTTATCCAATGTTTCAGGCATCAACTGGGGGTCTTGGAACATAGCTACCCATAAATAAAGGGGGGTATTGTAATTGTCAGACTAAAGATAATATGTGAGGACAGAAGTCTGACTGCTTTTTACTATTTCCAAAATCCTTTCCAGAGGGCCTGGAAGGAGTCACACTCACAGACATTAACAGACCATTTTGATACATTGATAACAGGAGTCTTCCTACATCCTATCCCTGGCATAGTATCTTCGTGATGTATATTAAGCCTCCTTATCTCTGTTATAGTACATTCTTTTCTGATCTCAGCAACCTTTCTTTTCCAATCACCACCGTAAAAACTGTAAAACCCACCTATAACCTAGGAGCTCCCACTTCTACATGTCTCACTTTTTTGGGCCAGACCAATGGAAAAACTCTTCACTAAATTCTGAACTTTATCTCTTGCTCTCACAATCAAATAAAAAGAACCCCTGTACCTGATCACCCTGAGAAAGGCATAGTTTTGCCTCTTCTCTAGGCCTAGGTCACTCATATTCATGCTTAGAAATAAACCACATTGGGACCTGCAGATGGTATAATGATTACATTGCTGGAGTCCCACATGGTTGAATGTGGTTCGAGTCCTGGACCTGGTAGCTTCAAACACACTGTGTGTGTGTGTGTGTGTGTGTGTGTGTGTGTGTATGTGTGTGTGTGTGTGTATGTGTGTGTGTGTGTGTGTGTGTGTGTGTGTGCCCAAAATACTAGGAGGAGAATGGCAGTGTGGTCATCCCCCCTGGGGGGATGATTTCTCACTTTCTCTTTCTGTCTCTCCAATGAGTGCACACACCCTATAGCAAAAATTGCTCTTAAAAAAACACATTATTGTTTTTGCAGAGTTGTTTATTCCCATTGACAATAATGGCAACCACGAAGGGATCAGAGACAAAGGGGAGATTTTCCATGAGGTTGCTTTAAATCTGGTGCCTGGTACTAGCACAGTGGGTCCTTTGTGCCCTCTCTGGCTCCAAGCCTCTCCTCAGGGGAGATTTGGTAAGTTCTCTAACTCTGGACCACCCAAAAATTTGGTAGATGGTCTGGTTTATTTCTAAGCTGGTTTTGTTTGTTTTGTTTGTTTCTGGGTAACCCAAATTTTCTCCCCTCCAAGTGAGAGGTAGTGGCTTGCTCCCCTCCAGGTGAAAGGGTAGTGTTTTGCTCCTCTCTAAGGGAGAGGTAATGGAGTTAGGAAAACCTAATGCTTGAGGATGCATTCTAAAGAGTCTTCCTCCTCTGAAACTTCAATTGGCTGTTGTGCATTTGCACTGGAGAAAAGGAACTGTCCTATTCACAGGCAAATGAGAGGCTGAGCCTCTCAGCCCCTAAGATAAAGGGCACTAGCTTCCCTCTGCAGGTAGGCATCCCAGGCAACTGGGTTCCTTAAGGGAGCCAAATGGGGTATGTCTAAAAAGGGGTGGTGGTGGTTGATTTCCTTCTCTTAGGATGACTAGCAACCCTATAGGTAATCTCAAGTACAATAATTAAGAACAGACCCATCCAGTAAATGCAAAATAAGAGCTGATCACTTAAGGATTTTGGTTCCCCCACAAGGATGCTAAATTCTTTTTTCTTTTTAAAAAGAATTATCTTATTTATCTTTGTTTATTTAATTTGACCAGAGAAGGACAGAGTGTGAGAGAGAGAGAGAGAGAGAGAGAGAGAGAGTAAGAAAGCAAGTTGCCGGGTCTGAGACTCAAACCAGTCTAGTGCCCTTAACCACCTCACCACCTTCTGGCACCAAGGGTGCTAAATTCTTGAAGGGAACTGAGACATGTAATAGGATTGATCTCTACATGAGAGTGACATTTAGTGGAGAGACACTCAAAAAAGCAGCACGCTGGTTCACCATGTTAAAATCCTTACATTTCCACAGGCAGGTTTCTCCTTTTAAAAAGTAATAAACATGGAGAATGAGACATTTATAGTTTAAAAGGAGCAAAGAGGATAACCCCTTTTGGGCATTGCAGCTAGCTTTATGTATGACAACTATAGCATCTTGACCTGCAAGCATTTAGATAAATGAAAAGAACTTACAAAAGGTGATCTTAGGGACCAGGAGGTGATGTGGTGGTTAAGGTGCTGGACTCCCATTTGGCCCACCATAGTTTGAGTGGTCAGACCTGGCAGCTCGCTTTCTCACTCTCTGTCTCTGTCTCTCTCTGGTCAAATTAAATAATAATAATAAAGAATTAAATAATTCATTTTAAAAAGGTGATCTTAGTTAGAATTTTCTTTAGGTAGGAGCTTCGATATTCCTAAATCAGTCTTTCTTTCTTTTTTTTTTTTAAATTTATTTATTTGCATTCATTCTCTGAACATCATTACAGCATACAAAATGAGATTTTCCATCCAAATTACACTATATATTGTCTCAATCAAGCACATCAACAAACATGTTATTGTCAGCAAATGATCTTCCATTTCTTGTCTTCTGTATGTTTTGCTTTTTTCCCCCCATCCTAGATTCTCTCTCTCTTACCCTCTGCCATCTCCCACTCTCCTCCCACAGTCTCTGGTATCTATGTTTGCTTTCTATACTGTTTTATCCTCACATTTTATTGTAACGCCACAGACCCTAATCAATCCAAATACCCTCATAGCAAACACAGGTGATACCCACATTTCCATGAACACAAGTCTTACTTTACGCATCCTATAAAGTAGCACCTAGCTGTGGCTACATATCCTACTGCAGTCATTGAATAGATATATATTTTTTTTTCTGAAACTTTTTTTTTTTGTAACTCAATTTACATTCCTTCCCTAAGCTTCATCACAGCATACAAAATGCAATCTCCCATCCAGTACACACTGCATAGTGATACAATCATGCACATTACAAAAAATTTTCCATTACTAGTTCCTAGAATTACTTCCACCCCTCTTTCTGACCCTCTGTCCCTTCCCACCCTCCTCTCACACCACCTCCGGTGTCTACAATTGTCCTTCATTCCCTTCCCACCCACGTTGCATTGATCACACAATTTCCTACATAATCTAACTACTTTCAATGGTGAGTTCACTCATTACTACTAAGAAAACCAGTTTTAACTTAACTCAAAGAAATGCCAAGGAACTTTGCTTAAAGCCAGGAAACAAGTTAGGATTCTGTTCAAATGGAAGGTGCATGAACCTATCAGTCTCATGTACTTTTATCTTCTGTTCTGGTTCAATTTTCCTGATTAAATTCTGGGAGATAATATTCAACTCCAGACTTGTCCCTCTGATTAAGTTGGCCACTTTCATAGTTTTTGGACTCTTATTTCCGTGTGTCTGTGTTTAATTTTCTTGATACAGCACACCCTTGAGAACTTCTTGGAGATCTGGTCTGGTGCTGGTAAATTCTTTCAGGTTTTGTTTATCTGAGAATGTTCTTGTCTTTTCTTCCCTAAATCAGTCTTTCTGTGCACTAAGTTAAAAAATCTGGATCTCATATTGAAATTCATTTTAAAAATGGTAAATTCAACTCCTTATAAAAAATTAATGAAAAATATTTGATACTATCTCGAGAAAAAAAAAGAAAAAAGAAGCTGCTTCTAAAATTAAGAATGTGCCAAAAATCCCCTTGTCCAGAAGATTTCTGTCTTTTTCTATCTTCTCTCTTACCAAAAATAAACTTGAAAAAGATACATATTGGCAGACTGGTTGACGTAATAGTTATTTGTTAACAAACTCAAATTTGGTTCACTCTCTAGGATACTATAGGCCATACTGTAAGCATATGATATGAAAAAAAAATAGCCTTGTTACAATGTGCAGGAGCAAAGAGAGCAGACCCCTCATGCTGAAAGAAACTGGTCTACTAGAGTTTTGTTTGTTTTCTTTCTTTTTTTTTGTATTTTGTATAAGGGTAGAAGTCTAAAAGTACATAATCAATGATCAGTTTAAGTGGGTATGTTCATCTGATGGGCCTCCTTCATTTACAAGGTCTTAGATGACAAAGATATTCTGTTTTACGAAGAAATAATCATCCATTTCCTGACAGCAGTAACCCTGGGGTCTTTTTCCCCCCTCACACTCAGCAATTTCTATCTTACAAAAAATATTAAAATTTTTTTTTGAGACGTTTTTGCCATAGGGCGTGTGCACTCGCCAGACAGACAGAGAGAGACAGAGAGACAGAAAGCGAGAAATCACCCCCCAGGGGGGATGGCCATGCCGCAATCCCTTCTCCTCCATTCTCCTCTCGGGATCTTGGGCACGCACGCACATCTGGCGTGAGTTTTAAGCCACCGGGTCCGGGACGTGAACCGCGGTCGACTACATGGGAGTCCAGTGACATAGCCATTACGCTAACTGCTGGTCCCCCCCAAAATATTAAATTTTTGTTAGTTAAATATTGTATTCCTTTAAGAGGGAGTATAGTCTTCTCTCAGTCTTTGTCTCTTTATTGCCATGACATGACCAAAGCCTAAAGTTTTACTTTTACTGTGGGTCATTACAACGTAAATAAACCTTAGATTTCAAGCCCTTTAAAAAAAGATATTTTTAATTTTAGTTTTAGCCTTATTTATTTTCAAATTTAAAAGTTCTTATTTTTCTTGGGGCTAGAAGGTGATGTGGTGGTTAAAGGTGCTGGACTCCCACATGGCCAAATGCAGTTCAAGTCCTGAACCTGGAGGCTTGCTTTCTCACTTTCCCTCTCTCTCTCTGAATTTCTCTGGTCAAATGAAATAATAATAATAATAAAGTTGAACAAAATAATTATTTAAAAAATATTTCTTGGGAACCAGCAGTTAGCATAATGGCTATGTCGCTGGACTCCCACGTAGTCAACCGCGGTTCGCGTCCCGGACCCGGTGGCTTAAAACTCACGCCAGGCGCGTGTGCGTGCGTGCCCAAGATCCCGAGAGGAGAATTGAGGAGAAGGGATTGCGGCGTGACCATCCCCCCTGGGGGGTGATTTCTCGCTTTCTGTCTCTATGTCTCTCTCTGTCTGTCTGGCGAGCGCACGCGCCTTATAGCGAAAACCTCTAAAAAAAAAAGAAAAAACATTTCTTGTTTTTCTTAAACAGAAAAGAAAACTGAGGGTCCACACCTTTTTAGGGGATCCCTGCTCAATTTCATTTATGATCCTATGATCAACCTGTGTACTTTTTAGTAAATTCAAAAGCTTTTCCATTTTCTCTTTGCTTTGCCTACTTTGCTTATTTTTTCCTTTTTTTTTTGCTCATTCATAATTTTAAGATAATAATGATACAAAAAAGTATAATGCAGGAAGTTGGAGTGCATGGGCCCAACACCCAGAACAAAAACAGTAATAAATTCGATTTTTTTGTCTCACACTCCTGAAAAAATAGAGACATAGACACAGAGAAGAAATAATGAAGTTGAGAATGTTAACAGAAAGAAAAAAAAAAAGATCAGAGCTCTCAGGCAAAAAATGAGTCCTGGAGAATGGGTTGCTAATAAAAAAGTGAGACAAAGTTATTTTTTATTAATTAATTTATTTTTTTTTTAAATCTGTGTCAAAGGCACTTTGTTCAGGCTTTTTATTTAGGCTTGTTCAGTCTCTGAGAAGTTGACTTTATGTGAGAAAAGAGTGCCTTGCAGGTGAACTGGCTATAATATTGAGAAAAAATGCCAGCTCATTGACAAACTTAGTATTGCTCAAAGGAGCTTGCAGGGAGTCAGTTGTCTACAAGGTTTGCTGCTATGGGATGGGAGAGTTAAGCTACAGGGTGTACAATTCTAGGTTCTTTAGATTCAGATCTCTGAGACTTGTCCCGAGACACAAAATAAAAAACCACAAACACATACAAAGAAAAGTTTTAAATAGAAAAGATTTCTAATAGAAAATATACCTCCAAACCTGAAAAGCATGTGGGTGGACAGCTGCCAGAGAAGGCCAACTAACTGCCTTTGGCATGAATTAGGTGTTAACATTTATCCTGGAGGTTAGTAAAGAATATTTTAGCAGAGAAAGGTCTGTCATAGCATCTGACTTCTTTGTTTTGATTTCTTGGGTTTTGTTATTGTTTTTGTTTTTTTCCTATACTTACACATCTCTCACATGAAAAATTTAATTATCTCATCACGCATGCCCAGAGTGGTCTTTTATTTTTAAGAGAGAATTTTGCTACAGGGTGCATGTGTGCGCCACAGAGACAGAGAGAGACAGAGAGACAGAAAGCAAGAAATCACCCCCCAGGGGTATGGCCATGCTGCAATCCCTTCTCCTCCATTCTCCTCTTGGGATCTTGGGTATGCATGGACATGTGTCCAGTGTGAGTTTAAGCTGCTGGGTCCAGGACTCCAACTGCAGTCGAGTGTGGGAGTCCAGCGATGTAACCATTATACCATCTGCTAGTCCTGCCCAAGGTGGTCTTTAAAAAATTTCAGGGCTAGGGACCAGCAGTTAGTGTAATGGCTATGTCACTGAACTCCCATGTAGTTGACTGTGGTTCGAGTACCGGACCTGGTGGCTTAAACTCACACCAGGCGAGTGTGTGTGCATGCCCAAGATCCTGAGAGGAGAATGGAGGAGAAGGGATTGCATCTTGGTCATGCCCCCTGGGGGGTGATTTCTCGCTTACTGTCTCTCTGTCTTTCTGCAGAGTACATGCGCCCTATAGCAAAAACCTCTCCAAAAAAAAAATTAAATAAATAATTTTAGGGCTACTGAGTAGTTCACCTTCTCTGAAGGCTCATTTTGCAAAACAAGTGTTTATTTTTTTAAAAAATTACTTATTTTAATTAATTTATTTTACATTCATTTACTGTACATCATCACAGCATACAAAATGAGATTTCCCATCCAGAATACACTGTATATTGGCTTAATCAATAATGTTACTATATATGTTATCGACAGATAATTTTTCTTTTCTTGGGGGACCAGCAGTTAGCGTAATGGCTATGTCACTGGACTCCCAGGTAGTCGACCACGGTTTGAGTTCCAGACCCGGTGGCTTAAACTCATGCTGGGCACGTGTGTGTGCCCAAGATCCCAAGAGGAGAATGGAGGAGAAGGGATTGTGGCGTGGTCATCCTCGCTGGGGAGTGATTTCTTGCTTTCTGGCTCTCTGTCTCTCTCTGTCTTTCTGGTGAGTGCATGCGCCCTATAGCAAAAACCTCTCCAAAAAAAAAAAAAAAAGATAATTTTTCTTTTCTTGTTTCTTCAGTCACCAGTTCTAAGTAAATATTTCAAAGTAAACTGCATTGATTACTATTTTTGTAGAGTTGATTATTTCCATCAACATATGTTTCTCTGCGTTTGCTTAGATTAAAACGTATCTTCACTGTTACTGATAAAAAATTATGTGCAATTTGCATTTGGTTCTGAACTTTATAAACCATTTTCTTTTTAAAAATTATTTATTTAATTTTATTTATTCATTCATTTTATTTTAATTTGACCAGAGAGATACACAGAGATAGAGATAGAGAGAGAGATAAAGTGAGAAAGCAAGCCACCAGGTCCAGGACTCAAACTGTGGTCGGCCATGTGGGAGTGTCCAGCGCCTCTATGACTTTCAAAACAATAGTTTTTATTGGAGTTGCCAATTGTTTTCACAGTGTCTGTGACATATTAGAATTGTCATTTTAAACATTGCATTTCATCTTATTTTGAGATAGTACCAAGATTAAAAAGTGATTAGAAAAAATAATAAAAACAAATTCTTGGTTATCTTTCTGTGTGTAAACACTTTATCTCATTAAACTTCTGCTGTGTATGGAAGATTTTTAAAAAATCCTTCTTTAGGGGAACTAGATGGGCCCTTAGGAATCATAAAAGTATAATGGTACTTAAACATTTTATAGTAGCATAACTCTTTTTTCAACTCAATTTTAGAGAGGCCCACAATTTCTAAAAGACTGATGTGTTTGAAGAGTATACACAGAATCCTGCAAACTCAGCCTTTCCAGCCTGTTCACTGGTATCCCAGGTAACTTTGAGGGACTTAAGGGTTTTAAGTAACACTATATAAAGAGCATTAATTAGCACAGCCCCCTCATTTTGCCTAGAAAATAGGCCCTTGCAAGTTAGGTGACTTGCACAAGTTCACACAGATAAGATTAACTGACCAACATTATATAGAGTTTAAATTAGGAAAAAATAGAGTCCTGGACAATAGTAGAAAACATTTTAAGTAATATATGGATGGCAATATAAATGAGATAATGACCTTTCAAGTATTTTCTGATATGATTTCCTAATAGATATGATAAATGTTCATTTGTCATGTTTGGATCTTAACACACATTTGTTATATTGGATAACAAATTGCATGACTCATGAAAGAAATGAATAAAGTAGACCCGTTCTTGTCTCTCTGGAATGATGTGCTTAGAGCAGTTTATGGCAGGGTAGACTTTGTCACTGGCTGACAAAGAATTCACACACTCAGAGAGAAAGCAGATAGAAAAGGCTTATTCACTTGCTAAGAGAAGAAAGGGGCCAGATGCAGAGAATTGTATTGGCCCTAAAGGGTGAGGGCCAGGAGCTTTTACTGGGTCTTAAGGAAAGGGGAGTTGTTGGGGAGTCAAGGCAGTCAGGATGCCTGCTGGTCCCTCACAACACCTGGATTGTTTTGTTATCTCTGGGTGTCATGTTGACCACTTTGATCAGTCATATATTTGGTTAGTTGTTGGTTTCTGGCATTAGCAAATGATAGGTCTCAATGACCATTTCTTTCTTTTTTTAAAAATTTATTTATTTGCATTCATTCACTGTATGTCATTACAACATACAAAATGAGATTTTCCATTCAGAATACACTGTATATTGGCTCAGTCAAGCACATCAATAGATGTGTTATCATCAACAAATAATTTTCCATTTCTTGTTTGTTGTATATTTTGCTTTTTTTCCCATCCTTGATTCCCTATTTTTAACCCTGTCTCTGGTATCCATGGTTGCTTTCTATGCCTTTTCCCCCCACATTTTATTGATTCACTAAAGATCTTAATTAATCTAAATATTTTGAATAGCAAGCATGGCGGATATATATATATATATATATATATATATGTATATATATATATATATATATATATACATATATATATATATCCATGAATATATATCCATGAATACAAGTCTGACTTTAGTCATAAACCTCAGTGAGTAGAATGAACATGCTATAAAGTAGCAACTAGCTGTAAAAAAATGCATCAGTGGCCATTTCTAAAGGTAGAAACTTAGAAAAACAAAAGGCAGCCATTTGAAATAAGATCAGGTCCAACTAGTTCAGAGAGATAGAAAAATGTCTGAAGCACCTGGGAGACTTGGCTGGGTCTTCCCAGTTACAATACCTAAGGTGCCAGGGAGATGCTGAGTTAATACTTTTCAATCCCTAAGGAACCTGTGAAACCTTTAACCTTTTCAGTTTAGAATTTCTTTGGCTGGCTTTAGAGGATCCACTGTTGCTTTAAATCAGTAATAGTTTACTGATATTTGTATCTATATGTCAGCAATAGCACTAGATGAGATCAAATTGTGTGTAGGGTAAAGCCAAGAACACGTTGTAACTGGCTGAAAATTTTTATCACTTAATCCTTAGTGTTCAAACTATCTTCAGAAATTATTTCTGAGATCTGGGTTTCTGACTAGTGACAAGAAATTTATGACAGAAAAACTCCAATGCACTCAAGTTTGCATTACATGAAATATTTCAATTCCTCCTTCTACAGATAGAACATGCTTCCACTCACAAATACTCTGGAGACTTGAATTTGAGTCCTACCTCTGCTACTGAGTAGCTGTGTGACCTAGGAAAAGTCTCTTCTTTCCCTCTTTCCACACTTATTGCATGCTATCTGAATACTAGGCACAGGGGATTTGAAGAATAACAAACAGGATTTGACCCCTTCAGGGCACATATTAATGAAAGAGACCATTACATAATCAAATAGTAATAAATTATTGCTAAGTATTGGGACCAGTAGATGGCGTAATGGTTATGTCACTGGACTCTCATGTAGTTGGCTGTGGTTTGAGTCCTGGACCTGGCAGCTTAAACTCACGCCAAGTGCATGTGTGTGTGTGTGCCTCAAATCCAGAGAGGAGAATGGAGGAGAAGGGATTGCAGTGTGACCATCCCCCTGGGGGGTGATTTCTCGCTTTCTGTCTTTCTGTTTCTCTTTGTATCTCCAGTGAGTGCATGCATCCTATAGCAAAAATCTCTCTCTCAAAAAAAAAAAAAAAAATATATATATATATAATTAAAAAAATAAATAAATAAATAAAAGAGAGAAAAGAAAGAAACAAAGTATATAATAATAATAAATTATATAATACAGGTGTGTTCAAGTTATTAGAAGAGTAGAGGGAATAGCTGTCATCTTGAGAGCTATTCTATTAAAACTCAAACTCCACAGCATCATATATATAGGATCCTTTCTGTCTGCCTGCAGGCATCCTTTGCATTTTGTTTCTTAGGTCCAAAGCTGTACCTTTAGAAGTCTCTCCTAATTCTCAAAACCTATTATGTTCTTTTAGGCCTTCATGCATTTACATGAATCATGACTTCTGCTTGGAATATCTTTCTCTCCCTTGTCTTCCTGGCAAATTTCTATTCATACACATAACTTAGAGCCAACATAATTTCCTCTGGGAAGCATTTTCTGATCTTTCCCCAACAGGTATAGCTTCCTCCTTTTAGCTCTTACAGCATTTTAGTTATCTCCTATGACACTGTACTGTGGTGCTATGGTTTGAATTTGTTTCCTCCAGAACTCTTGTTGAAATTTAGTTGCTAATGTGATGGTATTGGGAGGCAGGGTCTTGAGAGGTGATTAGGCCATGAAAGTTCCACCTTCTCTGAGCACTTACTTCCTGCCATGGAAATATACCTAGTACTTTACATGCATTTTCTCAATTAATCCTCACATGTGCCATAAGAAATAGGTGCTTTTCTACTCCTGCTTTATAGATGAGGATATTGTGGCTCAGAGAGATTAAAGTAACTGGCACAATAGTGTTACCTTCAGCTGGATTTGAACCCAACTTTGTTGAATCCTGATCTGATTCCAGAACCCATGCTGTTACACTAAACTCTACTACAGAAGGGGAACTATAACCTTGTGAAGGACAAAAGAGGAAATGAACACATAATAGATATGTGTTAGAAAGTTAGGACCAGCAGATGGTGTAATGGTTGTCACTGGACTCCCACATAGCTTACTGTGGTTCAAGTCCTGGACCCAGCAGCTTAAAACTCACACCAGTTGCATGTGCATGAGTGCCCAAAATCATGAGAGGAGAATGGAGGAGAAGGGATTGCAGCATGGCCATCCTCCCCAGGGGTGATTTCTTGCTTCCTATCACTTTGTCTCTCTCTGTCTCTCTGGTGAGCACACGTGCCCTATAGCAAAAATGTATTTAAAAAAGAGAAAGTAAGAGGAAATGTTAAGTACTAATTATAGGAGGTAATTGTTTTGGAATAATCATCTGTACTGTGCCCCAACAGACCAGATTAATAATCAAAATGGAGGGCGACAACAGGTGGCATTATGGTAAGGGTGCTGGACTCTCACATGACTGACTGTGATTTGAGTCCCATACCTGGTGACTTGCTTTCTCACTTTCCTTCTCTCCCTCTCTCACTCTGTCCTTCTCTGGTCAAATTAAAATTAAATAAATAAAGTATGTAAAATAATTCTTTAAAAAATCAAAATGGAGTCACTCACGTATTCATGTCACCAAGTAGAAACTAAATTGTTATTTGATCTTCCCAGAAACCAAAAAAGAGAGATCATAGCCTGTTTTCCCAATGGTACTGTTTTCAATGGTAATGAAGTATCCTCTGTTCAAATACTTACAGAAAAGAAGTAACCTGATGCTCGCTAATCAATTATTTTCCTATTGTTCTGTCTCCACCTTACAAGGAAAGTAACTGAAATGACTGATCTGCTTTCTGCTCTTTGTTTTTGCTTTCTCCAACTCTTCTCTGTCCATAAAACCAACTTCTATTTAGTTCATTAGAGCCCTTACTCTATTTTGTGGACTGATGAGTTACCCAATTAAGATTTTTTCCTTTATGAGAGAAAGGGAAAGAGAGAGAGGGGGAAAGAGATACAGAGATTGGTATTTCTGACACGGTCTCACTTTGTGGCAGTCCTCCTGTCCCAGGCTTCTAATTAGCTAGGATTACAGGCATGATCAGCCTTGCCTGATGTGTTCAGGTTGGCCTAGGAACCAATCCTGGGCCTCTCATGCAGCGTCCAGTCTCCAAAATGATAGCATTATTTACTGCAATGGCTGGGCTGCCAATTAAGAACTATGAACTAAAGTGTTGTAATTTTGTCTTTTGGCATAAAATTGAATCATTACGCTGGTCCACATTATGGAGAGTATACAGTTAGACAGATGGGAGAGCGCAGACTTGAAGGTTCTATAAGCAATAAGGAGGCATCTAGTTCAATTGCATATTTATTGAGGATGTTTTAGGTGCCCAACCCCTGTGCTAGCTTCTGAAATATATTAATAAATATATGTAGTCATTGCTCCTGAGTTCTAATGGTTAGGTGAGGGAGAGAGATAAACGAAAAAATGATTTCATGTAATGAAATGGTAAATGCTGATAGTGATACACAGAGTATATAACAGAAACACCCAGGAGAAGAATTTAGCCAGGTGATTCATAGAAGGCCTCTCATGGAGATGATGCCTACACTGAGTCTTAAATGGCTACCACAAATGCAGGAAGCTTGGAGTGTCTCAATATTATTACAACTTACAGTTGGAGGCAATAAGAAATAGGTAATTGGGACCAGCAGTTGGCATAATGGCTATGTCGCTGGACTCCCGTGTAGTCGACCGCAGTTCAAGTCCCGGACCCAGTGGCTTAAACTCATGCCAGGCGTGTGTGCGTGCGTGCCCAAGATTCCGAGAGGAGAATGGAGGAGAAGGAATTATTGCGTTGCCATCCCCCCGGGGACAATTTCTTACTTTCTGTCTCTCTCTGTCTTTCTGGTGAGCACACATGCCCTATAGCAAAAACCTCTCCAAAAAAAAAGAAATAGGTAATTAATTTATTCAGCATACATTTATTGAATAACATAGCAGAGTAAAAGAGACAGATAAAAATCCCTGCCCTCAGGGCCAGCAGGTGGCATGGAGGTTAAGGTGACTGGGTCCCACATGACCGACTGGCTTGTTTATGTCCCAAACCCAGCAGCCTGTGAATCACATCTAGTGTGTGTGCATGCATGTCCAAAAAAAATCTTGAGAGGAGAAGGGATTGCATCATGACCATCTCCTCTGGGGAGTGATTTCTCCCTCTCTCTATGGCAAGTGCATACACTCTATAGCAAACTTAAAAAAAAATCCCTGCCCTCATGGATCATGAAAGGTAAGCAAGGAGCTACTCTGCACCCCACCCCATCCTGTCTAATCCCATTATTTGTAGAGCACTTATTTCCATAGAACTTAGATAAATAATATCTCAATGACTCCCCACAATAGTTCAAAGAGAGCTTATAGTAGATATACTGGTCTAGTCTTTCCCAAAGTGTGGAGACTTACTGGTGATATGAAAGATGCATTTCTGTGGTACATGAAGGGACATTTACAAACTTCAAAATAGGTCTAAGCAAACTCCTAGCAGCCCTCTAGCATCACTGCCAGTTGTTCCCTGGCTGACTCTATCCCTCTCCCATCTGTTGCCATGGAGATGAGTGGCTTTACTTCTCCAGTTCCCTCACCCTCATCCTTAAGTAAGCCTCAGAGTGCTCCTCCCCATCTCCACGGGGAAAAACAAAAACTAAAACTAAAACAAAAAAAAACTGCATCTCCCGAACCTTCCTTTCAAGTCATATCCCCACTTCTTAGGCTGTCACTATAGACATTGAATGCCCTTCTCCTTCATTCATCTCCATGGGGATTCTCAGCCCTATCTATCCCCAACCCAAATCACCAGGATCCATTTCTACTAGAATCTAGAACTCAGAGAGAGCTGGAAAGTGAGAGTTACTCCCACAGTGGCTGCCATTGTCTTCTCTGTTCCTCCCAGTTTTGAAAGCACAGTGGTCCCTCTCTAAACAAGAGATTAAGGAGACTATGGTTTATAGATTACTAAGTATGTGCCAGGTACTGAGCTTGAGCTAGGTACTTTACACACTAGAAGTCACAACTGGCCATTATACAGAGATTTTATTTATTTATTTTAATTTTTTAAATATACATTCAATCACATTATTTAGCTTACAAAGTGAACATTTCAATATGTGAACATTTCTCCCCAGTCCAGTTGATCAAAATACCTTCAACCAATAACACCACACCTCCTCATGCTGTCAATGCTCTGCCTCTGTATCTCTCCTCCAAATGTCCTTCCTTTGGCCCCACTCCTCCACACACACACACCACATCTGGCATTCACACCCATCTCCTGTGTTTGTACAACTTTAGGTCAATCAGTTTCAGTCATAGAGTGCAGACACTCAGAAGCAAGCCATTATACAGAGTTTAAGGTAGAAAGGCTCACAGAGGTGAAGGCACTTGGCCTTGTTTCCCAGCTAAGCCTCTGTCACCTTCATTGAAACTGGGAACCAAGATTTTATTTCCACCATTCTCCTTTGCTATCTCCTGGGATAAGCAGCTTCATCTCTGAGTCTTATTTTCCCCATCTGTAAAACAAGAATGTTGGACTGTCATCCTGAATATCACCTTATAAAAGTCAGATCATGGGACCAGCAGTTAGTGTAATGGCTATGTCGCTGGACTCCCATGTAGTCAACCACGGTTAGAGTCCCGGACCCGGTGGCTTAAACTCACGCTGGGCGCGTGTGCGTGCATGCCCAAGATCCCGAGAGGAGAATGGAGGAGAAGGGATTGCGGTGTGGCCATCCCCCCTGGGGGGTGATTTTTCGCTTTCTATCTCTCTGTCTCTCTCTGTCTGTCTGGCGAGTGCACGTGCCCTATAGCAAAAAAAAACCTCTCCAAAAAAAAAAAAAGAAAAGAAAAAAGTCAGATCATAAGTAATTCTGGTCTTTTCATTGAGAAACTGATTTCTCAGTTGTTGAATATTAATTTATACATTAAAGATTTTTGTTTAACCAAAATAGTAGAGGCCTACAAATGTTTTTTTTTTATCTAAAACACAAAGTTTATTGTTTAGAATCTCTAATGGTTTCTTCTTCTTTTTTTTTTTTTTTAGAGAATTTTAATTTTTTTGCTGTAGGGCACGTGTGCTCTCTGAAGAGGCAAAGACACAGGAAGGAGAGCCATGCCTAAATTTCTTCTTCATTCTCCTCTTGGGATTTTGGGCATGCATGCACACACACCTGGCATGAATTTCAAGCCTCTGGGCCCAGGACTTGAACCACAGTTGGCCATGTGGAAGTCCAGTGACATAACCATTATGCCATCAGCTGGTCCCTCTACTTTTTTTTTAATTTTAAATTTTTATTTTGAAATAGTTCTTAGGAATTTGCAGAGAAATCCTGTACACCCTTCACACTACTTCTGCTAATGTTGGCATCTTGTATAATTATAACAGTCAAATTATGCTGATACAATCCACAGAGGTTATTTAGATTTCACCAGCTTTATATGGTGGACTCATTTATAGGTGTGTGTATATGTGCCTCTATGCAGTTTTATCACATGTGAGGGTTCATTTATCTACATCAGTCAAGATATAAAACCAGAGGGCCAGGAACAATAGTGCAGTGCAAAGAATGATACTCTACAAGGCTGACCCACATGGAAAGGTTACAGGTTCACATCTGGAGACCTCCTTAAATGTGTGTCAATGATTCAGAGCTAGCTGAAGCCAGAGGTAGATGACAGTGTTGAGGTCCTGTTGGGATTGCATTCTCTCTATTTCACTCTCTCGCATGTGCTCATGGAAGGGATAAACTTAAAAACAATTTTTTAAAGATACAGGAATTTTCAATTATCATAAGGATTCTTTTTGTAACATACCCACCAACGTCTCTTATCCTCATCTCTAATCCCTGGCAATCAAAAATCTGCTCCCCATTTGTATAATTTTGTTAGTTTAAGAATGTTACAAGGGGCCAGCAGATGCTGTGGTGGTTAAGGTGCTAAACTCCAACATGATCAACCACGGTTTGAGTTCCAGACCTAACGACTTGAAAATCACTCTGGGTATGTGTACATGTGTGCTCAAAATCCCAAGAAGAGACTGGAGGAGAAGGGATTGTGGTATGACCATCCTCTATAGGGAGTAATTTCTCACTTTTCCTCTGTCGCTCTCTTGTGAGTGCATGCTCCCTGTGGCAAAAACTTACCAAAAAAAAAAAAAAAAAAAGAATGTTACAAAAATGGAATCATACAGGGGCTGGCAGGTGGTGTTGTGGTTAAAGGTGGATTCCCACATGACTGACCATGGTTCAAGTCCCAGACTTTGTGGCTTGCTTTCTCACTTTTCTTTTCTCTTTCTCTTTTTTCTCTGTCTGGTCAGATTAAAAAAGTAATAATAATAAATGGAATAAATAAATAAATCTTTAAAAATGGAATAATATAGTATGTAACCTTTTGGGAATGGCTTTTTTCAGTCAGCATAATTCCCTGCAGATTCATCCAAGTTACTGAGTGTACTAATAGTTTTTTCTCTTTTATTGCTACATGGTATTCCCTGGTGTAGATGTACCACACTTTGTTTAACCAGTCACCTGATGAAGAACATCTGGGCTCTTACAGTTATGGTTATTATGAATAAAGCTGCTGTGAACATTCATGGTTTTGTGTGAATATAGCATGTCTCACAGAACATAAGTTTTCAATTTTGATGAAGTCCAATTTATCTTTTTCCTTTCATGGATTATGCTTTAGTGTTAAGTCTAAAAACACTTTGCCTGGTACTATATCCCAATGATTTTCTCCCCTTTTTCCCTAAAATTTTAATAGTTTTATATTTTACTAAGTCCATGATCTATGTTAAGTTCATTTTTGTATTAGATGTGAGGTTTAGTTCAAGGTTTATTTTTTTCCTATGGTTATCTGCTTTCTGGCACCATCTGTTGGAAAAAGTCCTTCCTCCACTGAATTGTTTTTTGTATCTTTGTCAATAATCAGTTCAGTAGATTTGTACAGGTCTATTTCTAGGTTCTCTTTTCTGTTCCACTGGTCTGTGTCTTTCCTTGTTAGTACCACAGAATACAGGCTTTTTAGGAAAGAATGCCTTGTGCCACTTGCTAGTGTGAGTGATTCTGGGCAAGTTTTACTTTTTTTTTTTAATTTTATTTTAGAGGGATTTTTTTTTTTTTTTTTTTTTTTTTGCCATAGGTTGCTCGTGCTTATCAGTGAGAAAGAGAGACAGAAAGTGAGAAATCACACCCAGGATAGCCATACTGCAATCCCTTCTCTTCCATTCTCCTCTTGGGATTTTGGGCACGCACGCATATGCGCCTGATGTGTTTTAAGCTGCCAGATCAGGGCCTCATACCACAGTCAACTACATGGGAATCCAGCAACGTAACTATTATGCCATCTACTGGTCCTGATTCTGGGCAAGTTATCCTCCCATGTCTTTCCATCTCCCTCACTCAGTATATAAAATAGGCCTCCAGAGCCCTACATGATCTAACTCCTGTCTCCCCTCTGTACTTACCTCCTTTTACTCTTCTCTTTCATACACTGCTCCAACCAAGCTGGCCTCAACTATAGTTCAGTCAGATCACACATGTTCCTACTTTCATGTCTTTCCGAAGCTGCTTCCTTGTCCCAAAACTTGTTTCTTGTTGACATCCTCATGGCTACCTGGTTCTTCTTTCACATCATTCCTCAAATTTCACCTTCTCAGTGAGGTTTTACTTAAAATGACACAGAATCTGTCCCTCTCCTTTCCTTGCTTGTTCTTGTTATCTAACATACAATGTCATCCACTTTTTTGTTTGTCTCCCACCACTGATATGGGGGATCTTCGGAAAGTCCTTTGAAAATGCATATAATGAAAAAAATATGCATGGATTTTAAATTTTTTGATACCAAAATAAACTTATACTTTTCTTATACACTCCATGAACTTTTTTGAACTTGTATGAGCTAAATGAGAATATGAA
This sequence comes from Tupaia tana, assembly GCA_026018925.1. Taxonomy (NCBI): domain Eukaryota; kingdom Metazoa; phylum Chordata; class Mammalia; order Scandentia; family Tupaiidae; genus Tupaia; species Tupaia tana. The sequence continues at coordinate 95,394,642 of JAKSZU010000009.1, forward strand.
TTTTCATTTTGTTCACTGCTGTACTCTCAGTGCCTAGAATATGTTTGGTACAGTACACTTTTGTTGACTGAATAAATAAACAAATGGATAGATAGATGAATGACTGACTGAATGAATGCTGTGGACCACAATCTAGTTCCCTTGAGCAGCCTCTGTTGTAGCCTAAGCCTGTGACCCTAGACTCATTCAATTTACATCTCCTTACCACCAGATGGCAGTTGGAGCCTGAACTTCTGCCTCATTGGTTCTTAGCCTTCTTTTTTCCTGCTGCCTGTCAGTTTTGCCCAGGACTCTTTGACCTCTGCCTAGGCATGGTCAGAGCATTTTGTGTGAACTTTTAGAGGCAGCATCAGTACCTGAAACTTTGTGTCTTTTTCTCCTTAGAAAGACATTAACTTCTTTCCTGGCCCACCCAGCTCTTTGTCTCAGATAGAACCATTGCTGACACTGACCATTTGTCTGCTCCAAGGTAACTGTCTCCAGAACATAAGGACATGAGGCCTTAAGGAGATTTCATCTCCATTCTCCCTATCTACAGCAAGCCTATTCCAGAGTTGTTGTACCCTTTGACCAGGTAAAGACTAGGTACTTTGAGCATCATGGTCAAGCCTTTTGAGTCAGCATGGATTTGAACATCCACTGTGTCACCTTATATACTGGATAATATTGGCAACTGACCTAAATCTTTAAGCCTTGGTTTTCTCAGCTGTAGAGGAAGGATATTAATGCTACCAAACTCACAGGATGGTTATGAAGATTCAGTGGGATAACATAGTAGAGTGTCTACTATGAAATAAGGCTTAGTTAAAGAAAAATCAGATGCAAGGGTGGGGATAAACAAGACTAGACATGAAAGGAGCTAGCCAGGGATTATGAGGAAGGTGCTAACTATATAACTAGAAGATTGAAGCCAAGAAAAATGGGAGATCAAGGGAGGCTTCACCAAAGAGATCACGTTTCAGTTGCAACTTGTAGGTCAGGTCAAATTATGCTAGTGAAGCTGGAAGAAGCATTCCAGGTGGAAAGAATGTTATGTGCAAATAAAGAGTTTTGAAACAGTAACTACTTATAGTAATTTCAGTAACTGTAGGTAGTTAAGTATGACTGAAAAACACATTTCTTGTGTGGCTGGGGAAGGAGTGATAAGTAAAAACAGAAAAATGGGGGCCAGGTCACAAAGGGCCTCATGTGGCAGGTGAAAGAGGCTGGACTTAATCTGGCAGGCTATGGGGAGCCATCAGAGAATTTGAAGCAAGGAAGTGGATGGTTATGATTGATGGCTTAGAGTTCCAGCTGCCTTGAAGCCAGGCAGAGAAATACAGCCAGATAAAAGATTATCTGAGTTTAGATTAGAGAAATTATAGTGGGAAAGGAAATAAAAGGATGAATTCCATGGATATCTTTTCCCTTTATTTATGATAGAGCATATGTGCACATGCAAGAGTGAAAGAGTAAGAGAGAGAGAGAGAGAGGCACACTCAACAGGGTCTGGTCATGCTATAATCTCCCTCCTCCAGTCCTCTAGTCCATTAGATCCTGGGCACTGATTCATATGCTCAATATGTTTTTCAGGTCAACTGGGCTGGGGATTTGAAGCAGGTCACCATGTGGGACCTGACCTGCCCTAGTAGCACCTTATAACTGTACCACAGAGCTGGCCCCATGGATTTTTTTCCCAAAAGGAGGACATCAACAACTTAACTTTTCTTTTTTTTAATTTAAAATAATTGTTTTATTTAATTTTATTCATTATTATCATCATCATTATTATTGTTATTTTAAATTTTACCAGAGAGAAACAGAAACAGAGAGAGAGATAGGGAAAGTGAGAAAGAAAGTCACCAGGTCCAGGACTTGAACCATGGTCAGTCATGTAGAAGTCCAGTGTACTTAACCACCATGCCACCTGCTGACCCCAGCAACCTAAATTTTTTCTTTCTTTCTTTCTTTTAAAAGAATTATCCATTTAATTTAATTTATTTATTCTTCTTCAATTTGACGAGTGAGAGACAGAGACAAAAACAGAGAGAGAGAGAGAGAGAGAGAGAGAGAGAAAACTAACTGCTAGGTTCAGGACTTAAACCACAGTCAGCCATGTGGGAAGTTCAATGCTTTAACCACCATGCCACCTGCCTGTCCTAACAACCTAACTTTTCTAAGAGCTTGCCTGAAAAAGGAAGAAGAGCCTGGGCCAGAGAAGGAAGTAGGGTCATGGTACAGTTTTTTTTTTTTTTTTTTTTTTTTTTTTTTTTTTTTTTTTTTACTATAGGGCAAGTGAGCACACTGGAGAGAGATAGAAAGTGACACATCCTTCCCTCCCCAGGGGATGGCCACACTGCAGTCCCTTCTCTTCCACTCTTCTCTCAGGATTTTGGGCATAAATGCACATGTGGCCAGTGTGGTTTTCAAGCCACTGGGTTTGGGACCTGAACTATGAAGTTGACCATGTGGGATTCAGCCACCTTAAACTTTATGTCCCCTGCTGGCCCCAGGTTTTTTTTTTTTTTTTTTTTTTTTTTTTTTTTTTTTTTTTTTTTTTTTTTTTTTTAATATGGGTGAGACTTGAGGCTCTTCTCTTCCCAACAGGGGCTCACACTAGTTAACTGAGTAAGTGGAGAGGGAGATTTTAGTCCTGTACTTACCAGGTAGTAGGGGCCTATTCCAGTTTTAACCTGGCTCCCATCATCTGACTTTCCTGTGGTGAGTCAGATCCCATGACACAGGGACTAGGAGGTAGGTTTTTTTATTCAGAGATTGTATTTCTCTTCCAGTTGAGGAATTTCCCTATAATGGTCTCCCAGGACTGAGGAAAACTAATAGACCAGTCAGTTTGTTCATTCCCTGGTACCCCAAGATGGGGACTCTTATTAGAAAACCCCAGCAACTATCTTCTGTTTATTTTGTTTATACTTTCAAAGGCCTTCACGCCATCTCCAATTTCCCTTTCTTTAATAATTTTAGAGAGATTTTTGCTATAGTGCATGTATGCTTGCCAGAGAGACAGAGAGCAAGAAATTACCCCTCAGGGGAGATGGCCACACTATAATTCCTTTTCCATTCTCTTCTTGGGATTTTGGGCACACATGCATACAAGTCTGGCATGAGTTTTAAGCCTCTAGGTCCGGGGCTCAAACCTCAGTCGACTACATGAGAGTCCAGTGATGTAACCGTTACACCGTCTGATGGTCCCCAAATTTCTCTTTCTATAAAGAATTATTTTTTATTTAATTTTATTTATTCATTCATTTATTTTAATTTAACCAGACACACACACACACACACACACACACACACACACACACACAGAGAGAGAGAGAGAGAGAAAGTGAGAAAGTAAGCTACAGGTCTGGGACTTGAACTGTGGTCAGCCATGTGAGAGTGTCCAGCACCTTAACCACCACGCCACCTGCTGGTCCCCAATTTTTCTTTCTTATCTTACTCTTAGGGAGGATGTTGGTTCTTCCTTTTCTTGCTCTATATTGAAACTTCCTACCCCGGCATGAACCCATTTAGAAGGACTCAAAGCCCAGGCCAGGTTCAGAGTTTGGGAAAAATCTGAGGGAGCCCAATATCATGGCTCCAGAACTCAAGCTTTGCTGCTTCTGTAGCTCACAGGCAATAGGAAAAATCTGTCCCATGGCCCTAAGGCTGCTGTCTTCACCATGCTAACAACTTTTGCCTTCCTGGCCCAGGCTGGAGTGAAAATATGGGAGTTTGTGGTGCATAAAAAAAGAACAAATGAGTAGTTATGGATACATAATCTGTGTTGAGTATGTTTGTCATTGTACTTATTCTCCATAATGAAACTGTGAGGGAGCTATTAGTATCACTATTTTACAGATGATGAAACTGAGGCTCAGAGAAGTTACAGAATTTGCTCAAGATTATTAGGCTAGTTAGTAATGAAATCAGGATTGAACCCATGTTTTAACCTCAAACCCATTTTTTTATTTCACACTTTAAAAATTTTTATTATTATTATGTATTTATACATTCAATCACTATACATCATTTTAGATTGTAAAGAGATTTTACCCAACATGATATATACCACACACCAAGCAAGTTGAGTACTATACACGACATTATCAACAGGCAACAAACCATATCCGTGTCCCACAAATGTCTTACTTCTCTACTTTTCCCCAAATTTCCCTTTCTGCACTCTTCTCATTTTTAACCAGTAACTTATATTCCTTGGGGAGTAGGTATGGGAGTTGGGGGTGGGATGGAAGGAGAACCTCTCTGGTTGACCCTTTTCCCAAGGGAACCTAAAAATAGGCTCCTCCTGTCCCAGGTGGATGCCTCATCTCCAAGGAGGAATAACTATATGTAGTCAGCATCTACTTTAAGGAATCCAGAAATGGCAAACTCCTGGGGCAGACAGTGAGCAGGTGGACTCAGGTTTACTGTCCTCTTAGAAAAGCCTCTTCCCATCGCTGAAATTTTCATTGCTTTAGCTATAAAATGAGAAGGTTAGTTGTCAGAGAGAAATGGTCTCTAAGATCTCCAGCTCTAAGATTCAAGGAGTGTATTTATCATATTGTAATATAGGATCACCTGATTCATTCATGGATAAGAAATGAATTTCATGTTGCCATAGGGAACAAGGGCTTTTCGAACTAGAAAAAGATATACTCAAAGAGGCAAGATAAATAGTAGAAAGGGCATGGGCTTTGAGTCAGCCAGTCTTGGGTTAAAATCCTGTACACTGGCAGATCATTTTACTTCTCTGAACTTCTTTCATCATCTATAAAGCAGAAGCAACAACGACTACCTCTTAGTGTAAGGTAACTTTTTTTTTTATATATACACGAAGTACATTAGATACTTTACTTATGAAATTAATTTTTATCAAACTTTTTTATGGTAACCAAAGGTCTTCAAATTGTTATAAATTTTTTTTCTTTACATATATCTTTACAGTGTATTACATTGCTTTTTCAAAAGGGAATGCCATGCATGTCAGTCAGTACGGAGACATTAATCTCCCCACTTTAACATTCAATATCTTTTCTATGTTTTCCCCAGTCATTATTATTATTATTCTAATTATTTTTTAAAACAGTCAATTGCTATTTCTCATTTTGCTTGTACAAATACTTTGCCCATCATGAAATACTTCTCAGACCAATCCAGTTGAGAATACTACACATGTCAACATCAACAGTTAATTAGCCATATCTGTTTCTCACTAACATCCTGCCTCTCTATTTTTTTTAATTTGCATACAATCATTACATTTGTACAGAATGGGTACAGAATGGTCTGTAAGAGCATGTATATACAGTGTGCGTTAACCAAATATATATAAACATATTCACCACCTTCAACAGTTAACATTATGTTGTGAACATTCAAAACCCACTCAGATGATTCTGCAAGTAAGTGTGAATTGTCTATGATGTTTTTTACTGAGAGATACAATTCCTTTTTTTTTTTTTCTTCCAATTATCAGTTCATAAAGTTCCCAGCAATAGGGAACATAGACTCCACTCAGGGCTGGATCAAGGGTGGGTCTCGTGCAGCCCCGTAAATGTAGGTGAGTCTCCGTGGAACACAGTTTTAGGGACGCGGCTCTGGAAAGCAGAGACGGCCATCAGCTGATGCGGCACAGCAGCCATCCCGCGGTCACCGGGAATGGCATTGTGGGGATCTGCAGCGTGAATCATCCCCGGGTGTCTGGATTCCTTAAGAATGGTAGAGTAGTTCTTGTTTTTCCCTGAGGTAATGCAGAGCTGGTAACCATCATCTTCTCACTGACCATAGGCAGAGAAATTCCTCCCACACAATACACCTCACAATTGGTCCAAGACAGCCAAAGTCTCCCTCTGCTGCCCACAGCTGCAAGTTCTTGATCCCTGTTCTCGGTCCCAGCCCGCCGCCCGCGGCCGGTGGCCACGCGGGGGTGCAGGCCCGGCGGCCATGTGCAAGCCTGGGGGCCACATGTAGGCCCGGCAGCCATGCCCAGACCCGGCGGCCACTCGCAGGTCTGGGACCACATGCAGGCCCAGCGGCCCCATGCGGGCCCTGAGCGCATGAATACGCGGGATCCAGTGCCCCACCCCCTCGCCCGCCCAGCCAGAGAAAGGAAGGACAGCGACCTCGGCTGGTCTGCGGCGCCGGCCCACTGCAGCACTGAGCGAGACATACCCAGCGCCAGAGAGGCAGTGGGGGCTGGGCGGTCCGGGCCCTGGCACGGGGGGCAGAGCCGCGGCCACGGCGCGCGGAGGCAGACCCCGGCCACTGCACGCGGGGCAGACCCCGGCCATGGCACGCGGGGCAGACCCCGGCCATGGCACGCGGGGCAGACCCCGGCCACGGCACGCAGGGGCAGAGCCCCGGCCACGGCACGTGGGATAGACCCCGGCCACGGCACGCGGGGCAGAGCCCCGGCCACGGCACGCGGGGGCAGGCCCCGGCCACGGCACGCGGGGGCAGAGCCCCGGCCACGGCACGCGGGGCAGACCCCCGGCCACGGCACGTGGGGGCAGGCCCCGGCCACGGCACCTGGGGGCAGAGCCCTGGCTGGGCTGGGTCTCCGGCCAAGGCACGTAGAGCAGGGCCCCAGCCGCAGGGCAGAGCCCCGGCCTGGCCGGCCCTCCGGCCAAGGCACGCGGAGCAGAGCCCCGACCACAGCACGCGGGGCAGACCCCGGCCACGGCACGCGGGGCAGAGCCCCGGCCGGGCCGGCTCTCCGGCCAGGGCACGCGGAGTAGAACCCCAGCCGCAGCACACAGAGCAGAGCCCCGGCTGGGCTGGCTCTCCGGCCAAGGCACACAGAGCAGACCCAGGCCACGGCACGTGGGGCAGACCCCGGCCACGGCACGTGGGGCAGAGCCCCGGCCGGGCCGGCTCTCCGGCCAGGGCACGCGGAGCAGAACCCCAGCCGCAGCACACAGAGCAGAGCCCCGGCTGGGCTGGCTCTCCGGCCAAGGCACGCGGAGCAGACCCCGGCCACGGCACGCAGGGCAGACCCCGGCCACGGCACGCGGGGCAGACCCTGGCCACGGCACGTGGGGCAGAGCCCCGGTTGGGCCGAACCTCCGGGCAGAGCATGCGGAACAGAGCCCCCGCGCCCCGCCCCCGCGCCCCGGCACGCGGAGCGGAGCCCCCGCGGCCGGCGCCTCGCCCCCGCGCCCCGGCACGCGGAGTGGAGCCCCGCGTCCGCCCGCCGGCACATGCAGGCGCCCGCCCGCCGGTGCATGCCCCCGTGCCCCGTCCCCGCGCCCCGGCATGCGGAGCAGAGCCCCCGCGCCCGGCGCCCCGCCCCCGTGCCCCGGCACGCGGAGCAGAGCCCCGCGGCCCGCCGCCCGCCTGCCGGCCGGCGCACACAGACAAGCTAAGGTAACTTTTTTTAAAAATAATTATTTTATTTAACTCTATTTGTTTTAGTTTGACCAGAGAGGGACAGAATGAAAAAGAGGGGAAGAGAGAGAAAATGAGAAAGCAAGCCACTGGGTCTGGGATTCGAACCTCAGTTGGCCATGTGGGAGTCCAGTGCCCTTAACTACCACATCACTTGCTGGCCCCAAGTAGTAAGATAATTTTTTTTTTTTTTGGAGAGGTTTTTGCTATAGGGCACGTGCGCTTGCCAGACAGACAGAGAGAGACATAGAGATAGAAAGCGAGAAATCACCCCCCAGGGGGCATGGTCACGCCGCAATCCCTTCTCCTCCATTCTCCTCTTGGGAACTTGGGCATGCACGCACACATGCCCGGTGTGAGTCTTAAGCCACCGGGTCCAGGACGCGAACCGCGGTCGACTACGTGGGAGTCCAGCGACATAGCCGTTACGCTAACTGCTGGTTCCCTGTAAGATAACATTTTTGACAGTGCCATGGGAAGTACACAGACCTTTCTTTTGGGTGAATGGTGTTCAGCTCTTCTCCGCCCCCTCCCCAATTCCACTCTACCCTTTTTGCTTGCATATTTATTTATTTATTCCATGAATAGGGAGACAGACATAGAGAGGGAAATACAGAGATAGGGAGATAGCACTGCAAACAAAGTCTTGATGCAGAGATCCACCCCCCAGTTTCAGTCATCCCTAGATCATGGGTATGCATGTACCTGGCATACTCAGGGAAGTCTCTGGACTTGAACCTGGAACCTTCCCTTGTGGATTAGCATTGAAGAGCATCACATTTTACTGCTGTACCACCATCTGGCCCCTTACCATACTGTTTCTCTAGTTCACTGGACATTCTTTTTTCTTCTCCACCCCTAGGCCAGGTCAAATGTTCCCTGCCCAAGCTTTGGCTTAGATACTTTTCTGGTGAGGCTCGTATGGGGTGTGGAACAATCTGACATCTTTCACAACATTCTAAAAGTCCTAGCAGTATGGTGCAACTGAGGCTAGTCCAAGGCTTCGACCCTTTAGCTTTGGGAGAAACTAGCTAGAGTTTCTAGCTTCAGAGGCCCTCCACCAGCTTCATTGGCTGTTCCCTCTTCTTGGCATTTAGCTTCCTGTACCATAACCATCAGGTCAATGACAGAACACTCCAGTTTCTAGTTGGTACTAAGAGGTGGAATCTAACTGGGAGGGGCCACCTCATAACATCCACCTCAAGTGGCATTATCTTGGCATATCCCACTTGAACTGAGTAGGAAACAATTGGCAGCATTCCCAAGAGATTCCCTTGGTAGGCTTTCTGCCCTTAACCATCTCGGCATGTGGAGGAGTCCGACCCGGCAAGGCCCCAGGATCTGTCTGAGCCCCCCAGACCTTTGAGCTCCTTCAGGTCAAGATCAATATGCTGGCAAAGCCACTGTTGTGCACCCCCTGACCTTGGAAAAAAGCTTGGGTCAATTAGCATGTCAGCAAGGCTGCTTGCTATTTGCTCCAGAAAACTGGTAGCCTTGCTGGGAAGCGACCCCCCTCTGACTCCCCAATTTACTACTATAAAAGAATTGCATAACTCTTATACATCCTGAGTATAGGATAAAATTTTCCAGGAACTCCCCCGACCGCTCCCCTTTGCTATAATCACCTACTATTAATTACAATGCTTTATCTCCATGGTCACAGTAGAGGGTGGGCTGAAGTTCTATCTAGGCAGAAATAATCTTGACCTTTGGAAGGCCCTTCAAAATACATTTAAGGTAAACTTAATCCTTTCTTAAAATAGGATTAGGCCAAAACTGGCCCAGGACACCTCCACCCTCACCAAGCGAAATAGATAAATATTTTAGGACTCCTCAAATCAAGTTTTAGATCCCTATAAAACTATGTAAGTATTATTCTTTATTAAGATCCAGAGGAACTAATATCTATTCTTGAGATTTTCTTTTCTCAGAGCCATTCCTGGTAATCACAAAATGGCTGCTGCGCCTCATCAGCTGATAATCATCTCTGCTTACTGGAACCCGCCTTCCCAAAACTGCATTCTATGGAGACCCACCTACAATTCCATGGAGACCCACCTACAAATGCGGAACTGCACGAGACCCACCCTTAATCCAACCCTGAACTGCACGAGACCCACCCTTAATCCAACCCTGAATAGAATCTATGTTCCCTATTGTTAAAAACTTTATGAGCTGATAATTGAAACACGTAGCCCCTCTCCCTTTACTTGCATGTAACACATTTTCAATAAAAAGGCACGATGATTCCTAGCAGTTGTCACTCCTCAGAGAGCGATCTTTGAGGGGTGTCCGGCATAGGACGTGCCTGAAAAGGCATCGAGGCCTGTGTCTTCTGTTCACCTGCGCTGCCCCCCGTCGAGATAACCCACCCCCGCCGAGGCTGGTCCCCGGCAGGCATGATCTTTAACTATTCTGGAATGCAATAGCCTACTGCCCCATGGTACAACCAGTGCCAGTGCCACTTCCTACTTCTCCACTGTCCTTGTGCTTTAACATCTCTGGATTTTCAGGGGGATCTTATTTAGTCTTTGCCTGTCTAGATCTTTGAGATTATGCCTAATTTGAAAGTTGTAAACTTGGAAGACAAAAGATTGTACCTATGTTAGAGGCATGCAACATGTGGGATAAAACTCCTCAGAGGCACCCTACCACCACCACCAGACATTCAGGGCAACTTTCCTTTTTATTGATTGATTGATTGTAAGAGAGATTTTTTTGCAATGGGGCACATGTGCTCACTGGAGAGAGAGAGAGAGAGAGAGAGAGAGAGAGAGAGAAATCACCCACCCCCACCCCCCCAGTGGGGCTGGCCATGCTGCAATCCTTTCTCCTCCATTCTCCTCTCAGGACTTTAGGCACACACACACACACCCAGTGTGAATTTGAAACTGCTAGTTTCTTGATTCAGACCATGGTTGGCCATGTGACATAACTATTATGCCATCTGCTGGTCCCCAGGGCAACCTTCTGAATGAAAACCTGGGCCTTCAAAGGAACAAGCCCAGGGTCTTTTGTTCAGGAGTCTGCCTTTGCCACTCTCTGCTCCATGGATATTTCTGGCAATTTGAGGCTGACTTTAACTCCAGGAACCTTTAGAGGCCTATAGTTCTCCATTCAGAAACTCTGTAGGGCAATGGCTGAAGAACTCCCAGACATAGCCTCCCTGTCTGTAGAAGCTCAATGATTTGGACCTCATTGTCAAGATGAGTAGCCTTCTTTCCTAAGGGCCTGGTTACTCTGGGACTTTGCTGTAATCACCTGCAGGCCATGGACAGGGTAACCCTGAGGGCCATGTCTGGCTATCTCACAACTTGGCCACTATAGCAGTCTTTTCCACTGCTGAATGAGGGCCAATATGAGTGTCCTAGACTTTGAGGAAGACCAGAGTATATATCTTAACAGTCAAGAGGGCTCTGGGTCCTTACTATGGGTGACCACAGTCCCCTGTAAGAAGCATGGGGTCTTTGGGCTACGTGGACCTTGCTGGTGGTGACTGGCCTGTTGGTCAAAAGTTGTGGCCTGATCACCCTACTGAGAAGGAGTCATTATTAGATTCTTGGCCTGCAGTTCCACCACAATAAGGCCTTAGCAGGACATGGGTGAAGGAGGATAAGAAAAGAGAATTAGGAAAGATATGTGAAAGGATGATCATGAACAGGCCACAGGGGCTTCCTATGGATAGAGATGGGCATACTTATTTCTAACACCAAAAGTATAGGTACCCAGAAGACTATTTAAAAAAAATTTTTTTTTGAGAGCGGTACCTAGAAGACTTTAAAGGGGCCATGTTTGGGTCTTTGAGCCAGTGCACAGCCAGAAAATGGTGATGCACAGCCTTTCAGAACTGCAAAAGACTTAGAAACATCTTCTCCACTTCCAGAGTGATCATCCAGCCTCTGTTTAAACATCCTTCTCCCTCTCCGGGAAACCTGGCCACAGACAACTCTTAACTCCTAAGATGTATTTCCCCCCTTTTGTTAAGGCCAGATCTGTTTCCATTTTTGGGTTCAAGTGCTACCCCCGGCACCATGTGCAAATATGTATTCTCTTGAATTCTGACAGAAACCTGAAGACAAGAGACCCACATTCTCTTGAATCTTTTTTTCTCCAAGCTAAACAGCCGTATCACTCCCAATCAGTTTTTATAGTACTAAACAGTCACCAAGCGTAACCTCCCTGTGACTCAGTTTCTTTATCTTTGAAATGGGGATTAAACAAGGTAATACACTCAAAAACTTAGAACAGTGTATGGCATATTGTAAGCACTCAATAAATGCTATTACAATTATACCAGAGGGCCCGTGTGTGTGTGTGTGTGTGTGTGTGTGAAAGAGAGAGAGCCCCCCAATGAAGCCAAGTCATGCTGCAGTCCCCCTTTACTCTATTATTACTTACCATCATATCTTGGGCATGCATGTACATACCTCTAGTGTGTTTTTCAAGCTGTAGGAGCTGGGATTTGAACTGTGGTTGGCCATGTGGTATCTGGCTTCCTCTACACAGTACTTTCACTGTACTACAGGGCTGGCCTCCCATGAATGTTATATTAAATTTATATTTCTAGGGACTGGCGGTGGTTAAAGGTGGTGGATTCCCACATGGTGACTGTGGTTCGAGTCCTGGGCCTGGTGTCTTGCTTTCTGGCTATGCCTTTCTCTCTCTCTCTGTCTCTCTCTGTTCAAATTAAAAAATAATAATAACAAATGGAATTAAATAAATAAATAATTTTTAAAAAATTATATTTCTAGATTTGATCACTTGACTGAACTCTTTGAAGTCAAAATGATGTCACTTTTTAATCTGCATGTCCAATGTTTATTTGGTGTTTAGCACACAATTGGCATTTAATTTATGTTTCTTTAAAAAATTACCAAATGGCACCTATACTGCCTGGACAGGGACAGAGAGAGAGAGAGAGAGAGAGAGAGAGAGAAAGCAAGACAGCTCTCCTCCAGGGGCATGTTATGTTACAATCTCCATTTTTCCTTTCTGGATTTTGGGCACACACACACAAGTCTGGGTGTTTTTCAAGCCGCAGGGTCTAGGATTTGAACCACAAAGTCAGCCATGTGGGATCCAGCTGCCATAACCTCCGTGCCACTGGCTGGCCCAATTCATGTTTTTTTTTTCTTTTCTTTTTGCTATAGGGCATGTGCGCTCGCCAGAAAGACAGAGAGAGACAGAGAGACAGAAAGTGAGAACTCACCCCCCCAGGGGAGATAGCCACGCCGCAACCCTTTCTCCTCTGTTCTTCTCTTGGGATCTTGAGCACGCACGCACACGCACCCGGCATGAGTTTAAGCCACCAGGTCCGGGACTCGAACTGCGGTCAATTACATGGGAGTCCAGTGACATAGCCATTATGCTAACTGCTAGTCAATTCATGTGGTTTTTGAGATCGTGACATAGACTTCAGTTTCTACTCTATCCTACTCACTTTCTTCTGGACTTTTTTTAAAAAGAATTATTTAATTAAATTAATTTATTATTATTCTTCAATTTGACCAGAGAGAGACAGACAGAAAGGGAGATTGAGAAGATAAGCTGCCAGGTCCAGGACTAGAACCACAGTTGGCCATGTGGAAGTTCAGCACCTTAACCACCATGCCACCTACCAACCCCCTCTTCTGGACATATTGTAGTTTATTACTTGTAATATAAGAGGCCCAGAAATAAATAGTATCTGGTCATTTCATGTTCAAGTACAAGGTACCTTCAAAAAGTTTGTGGAAAATGAGTGTTATGAATAAACTACGCATGAACTTCATTTTTTTGCCCCCAAATAAACTCAAACTTTAATTCCATTTTTCTCTGTGAACTCTTTGAAGTCCCTTCACATGTCACAACTATAAAATCTCAGAATCTCACATTGTAACTGGACCTTACCACTTAATTATCTACTCCATCTAGTCCCCTTTCATCCCTCAACTCTTCTGTCTCATGCTAGAGGCTTCAGCAAGTTGTCATCCAATTCATGATTCTCCCCATGAGTCAAGTTCTGGAAGGAAATTAATTCCTGTGGGGGCCAGAGCCTTGATACTGCAATATACCCCAGAGGAAGAGTTAAGGGGGCTTAGTTTAGCATCCTTACTGAGGTTGACACCTGTCCTCTGGGCCATTTCCTTTCTTTTAATTTCTAAGTGAAATTACCTTTTGAAATTTGATGATTTGCCAAAGGGGAAAAATGTATGTTTCTGCATCTAGACATGTGGATTGAACAGTGATAAGAGAGTAAGAGTAAGAGAAAGAAGAAAGAGACAGATGAGAAAGTGAGAAGGAGAGGGGGTGACAGAGACAGGGACAGAGAGAGGAGCAGGGATGGAAGAGAGGGAAAGAGAGGTTAAAGAGAGACACAGAAACAGAGACATGAAAACAGAGATCAAAGAAAGAGACTGAGACATAGAAATGGAAGGAGTTAGGGCAGGAGAAAGAAAGAGAGGGAAGGAGAGAGAGAGAGAGAGAGAGAGAGAGAGAGAGAGGAGAGAGAAGAGAGAGAGAGAGAGAACTGAACCAACAAGAGAAAGTGAATATGAGATTCTGGCTGTTTATAGAGCCCAGAATACTTTCTTGCCTGAACAAAGGTCCCAAAACCTTTTGGAATAACCCAGAGATCAGCAACCTAGATTTCACAATAGGAAGAACTCCAGAGGTTGGTCAGACAGACTTTGTAACTAGCTAGTTGCTGGTCTCCTTCCTATCAGCTTCCCATGGATGTGATTCCCTCAGGTCTTGATCAGTGGGCTGGGCATTACAGGGAGTACCCAGGAAGCCCTATCTCCAACCTCCCATGGTAGGAAAATACATATTTATGCAGATGTGTCTGGCAATGCTGGCCTGCAAGAGTTGTACCAGTCTTCCAGACCAGAGCAATACAAAGGTACTTAGACCATATAGGAAATAATTTATGCCTAAATTCTGGGGAACTTGCTGCCACATGATTGTCACAGCAGCCACCTGATTTAGCCCATGGCTCTCTCCCTGAGCTTTTTATTCTCAAAGACCCTTATTAAGTATGTGGGCAGAGGTGAGCTCCTCATGAAAGGAACCCAAGGCTAAGCCCATGTTCACAGAGAGGTACTAGAATGAAATAGCTGAAGGCTGCTTAGTCATAAAGGGTGATGATGTACTGAGTAAACAGGTAACCAGGGCGGAAATGCATAACTGACAAACATATCTACAGAATGTACAAGAATAAAGATAAATGCATACCTGACAACAGGGAGTGAACAGGCAAATAGGGCAGAGCCAGCAAATTGGCCACTCTCCTAACTAATCAGGAAAGGCTCTTCGGATAAGCTGGAATTTCAGATTGCTGAGCATGTCTGCCCTCTTTGTAATGTGATTAAAATTGGTTTAGAAATTTGTGCTATATTTCAAGTGAGTGCTGTGCTTAAAATGTAATTGCATTTGGCCGCATATTTGACATTTTTGAAATTAGAGCAGCTTGCATGCAATAAGGAAATTTGTCCAGAATGGAATTTTATTTTTAAGCCAATGCACAGAAGAGCAGTTGCAATCTGAGCCTCTGATGGATGGTTCCTTCAGGGCTGCCTCTCAGGTGGCTCCCTCTTTGCACTCCCTGTCCATTCTGGAACTCTTTGCTGGCACTAAGCAGGAAGAAAGCTTTTTGACCCCTCCCCCAACTACAGAAAGCACATTTCTTGTGGCAGTCAGAGTTGAAACCATGTTGAGTCTCTAATGTAGGGCTCTCCTGCACATCTGAATGCCTCAGACTATGTATACCACACTGGCACAGTTTAGAGACTTTGTCTTTGTCACCCAGGATTTAGGACCTTGTTCTGGGATCTGAAACCTCAGAACTGGTGCTCTCTTCTTACTGGCTTGCTCTCCTCTGTCAGAACTCAGAAGAACTGTTGGAACTGCTGGCCAGTTCTTCCTCTCTAGTATGGTAGAGGCCAAATGGCTACTAGGGATTCTGTTAACACCTCAATAACGATGGTGCTGAGAAAGGAGAAAAAAAGGGAGAGTGAAAAAGGGAAACATGACATTTCAGGGTATCCCAAACCCTTCCCAGATTGGACTCGGGGTGAGAGTTAGCTGGGTCTTTGCCATGGGGAGTTATGGAGGAATAGCCTGCCTATGTGACTCTAGAAACTTAGGGATGAAAGGGACTGTCAAAGTCATGTAGTCAGTCAGCAAATATTTTGAGCACATATCTATAGTGCTTTCTTATATGCCTTATTAAGTTATCACAATATGCTTAAAAGGTGGATAGGTACCTCTGATTTTGCAGATGTAGAAACTTAGGCATAGAGTGATAAAGTAATTTGCTCATGGTCTCAGCGCTAGAAAGTAGGGGAGCTGGAGTTTCAATCCAATCAGATTGACTTTCCAAGCAAGCTTTTCCCACAATCCAAGACAGCCTCTCTGTGTCAGCTGTGACATTCCTACCAAGCAGCTGTCTATCTGCAAACAGACACTTTTGTGTCCTGTTAGTTCTCCATCCTTGGGCTGACTACCTTTGTGCCCAGCTGGCGTTGCTATCAACCATTTCATCACACCTGTTAAGGGCCAGCTGGCAGAGACCATGGCTCCTCTAAATTATAATCAGCCAAAGGCTCAACTCAGCACAGAGGTGCACTTTGATGGAGAGCCTCCTAAGAGATAGGTTTGCAGGGTCTTTGAGCCACATCCAACAGAACATGCCCCTTGGGTATGAAACCCACCACCCTCTACACATCTACAGTAGTGTGTGAGAGGAATGATGCCATGACGCAGCTCATTCTCCCCATTGGGGAGGCAGTTAGTTCTCAGAACCTTTCCCCTTTTTGGACTCCTTGGTGTTTCCCACACCTACCTCATTTGGCTTTGTGCCCAGACTGTGTGCAATGACAGGATGCTCGCTCTTGAAAGTTAGCACAGTTCCTTTTAGGGAGGTATCTGTACTTCCATTATGAAAGAGGGCTAGAGGGTGTGAGGAAATGAAGCTCAGTGTCTTCTCTCTTCCATAGAATGAGCTGGGCTTCACTCTCCAAAGCTGCTTCCTGAGGGTACCAAGGGAGGTTTGTGACAGGGTACCTCTACCAGTGATTATACATCTTAAAGGCTTAAGTCTTTCCCCTACCACCATTTTTCTTATTGGATGAGCCTTTTGTGGAAGGAACAGTTCTCCCAGAGGTATCCCCTCCCACCTAGGACTTGCCCGGTAGTCTGCTGGTCCCAAATGACTACAACAAACCTTCTGTTTAAAGTTTGTGTGTGTGTGTGTGTGGGGGGGGGGGGTAAGAGGGCTTAAGATAGACACACTAATTATGAATTATTTTGAATGAAAAAAGTGAGCCCTTTTTGTCCCGACCCAGGGGACAGTCGAACAGGTTTCCTGAGGGAAGGAGTGAGAGCCGGGACAAGCGGCGCAGTGTTACAACACGGAGACTACACAGTGTCTTCAGCGTCGTCCGTTTATTGTGGGCAGCATGGTACAGCACGGAGACGACACAGTGTTACAACTCTTCAGGGTCTTCTGGAGACGATGCAGTGTTCTTCAGGGTCTTCCGGGTCGTCTGGCGACTGTGGACCGGGCATTGTGGTTATATACATGTTGCCAGGCCATGATTGGTTGTAAAAGGTGGGTTATGATTGGTTGTAAAAGCTGGGTTATGATTGGTTGCTTTTGGACCAATCATGAGGTTCCGGATATGCAAATCTGAGGGATTCTAGTGGCCAATCAGAGCAAGGTTTTGAAGGTGAGGCTTTTGAAGGGGAGCCAATCATGGCAATTGTTTGTTCTCTGAGAAACCTAGGCAGACTCACTGGTGCGCAGCCTCGGTTAAGAAATCCAAGTGTTATGGAATGAAACCAGGCCACTAAACTCAGAGAACTAGTGTTTTAGCAATAAATTTTAGCTAGATACTTAAATGTGCTCTGCTATAAAGTTGTCATTCTATTTCAGCTAGTACTCCTGCAGTGACAGGGAGCTCATTACCTCACAGATTCATGGTTGATTAGTTCTGTTAGAAAGTTCATTTCTAGGGACCAACAGTTAGCGTAATGGCTATGTCGATGGACTCCCATGTAGTCGACCATGGTTTGAGTCCCGGACCTGGGGGCTTAAACTCAGGCCGGGCATGTGTGCGTGTGTGCCCAAGATCCTGAGAGGAGAATGGAGGAGAAGGGATTTCAGCGTGGCCATCCCCCCGGGAGGTGATTTCTCACTTTCTGTCTCTCTGTCTCTCTCTGTCTTTCTGGCAAGTGAACGCGCCCTATAGCAAAAACCTCTCCAAAAAAAAAAGAAATAAAAGAAAGTTCATTTCTTTTATTGAGGTGAAATATATCTCCCTGTGGTTTCTATCCACTTATGAGTCCTACTTCTGCCCCTTGAGACATCTCACTCCCATAAACCCCATCTATTCTTGCTGCCTTATAATCGCTCTTCAGAGGTACAGAAATCACAATACTTTAAGTCTTCCTTCTCTTTTTTCTTTTTAAGAATTATTTTACTTAACTTTTATTTATTTATTTATTTATTTATTTATTTATTTTAATTTGACCAGAGAGGAAGAGGGAGAGGGAGAGAGAGAGAGGGAGAGGGAGAGGGAGAGGGAGAGGGAGAGGGAGAGGGAGAGAGAGAGAGAGCGAGAGAGAGAGAGAAAGCAAAAGCCACTAGGTCTGGGACTTAAACCACGGTTGGCCATGTGGGAGTCCAGCGCCCTTAACTACCACACGAACTGTCAGCCCCGAGTCTTCCTTCTTTTCTCCAAGCTAAATGGCTCCAGCAATTTCAATTGTTTCTCACAGCAGCACCTGGATTCCAGTTCTCTCCACAGCCTGTCTGCTCTCCTTAATTGGAACCCACAGAAGGATTATACTCCCACACCTTTTAAAAAAAAAATTGCTGTGGAGTGTGTGCACTTGCTAGAAAGACAGAGAGAAAGGAAAAGTTAGAAAGCACCCCCTATGTGGGGTGGCCTTCTTCTCCATTCTTCTCTCAGGATTTTGGGCATTCACACACATACCCAGTATATTTTTTGTTCTCTTTCTTTCTCTCTTTCTTTCTTTCTTTCTCTCTCTCTCTCTCTCTCTCTCTCTCTCTCTCTTTCTTTCTTTCTTTTTTGCAGAGATTTTTGGCTTTTGTTATAGGGCACGTGCAATCGCCAGAAAGACAGAGAAAGACAGAAAGTGAGAAATCACTCTCCAGGGAGGATGTCCATGTCACAATCCCTTCTCCTCCATTCTCCTCTTGGGATCTTGGGCATGCACGCTCATGGGCCTAGCGTGAGTTTAAGCCACTGAGTCCAGGACTCGAACCGTGGCCGACTACCTGGGAGTCCAGCCATGGCCCCAAGTGCATACCCAGGAGATTCAGCTTAGAATCAAAGGCCTCTAGCAGATGACCAATAAAGGACTTTTGTCCATTTGAGAACATTTGTAGAATCTGGTACATCCCACCAGAAGTAACACAGCAAATTTTAAGCAGTTGACCCTTGTTGTAATACTGGTTGCTAAACTATTCTTTTATTGAGTTTTTCTTGATCAGCCTCTTTTAGAAATAACTATTATGTTCTCTACTTGGGAACTGCCTAGCAGCAGTTTTATGTCCAGTTTTCCATGACTCCCACTTCATTGTACTTCACTAATTTTGCTGGACATAACTACGTACTGCATGTCACTTTCTCTGTGACTGTTTTTCCAACCAGGAACCCTAGTCAGACCAGTCACATAGGGGAATACCTTTACTTTGTCACCTTATTAGATTTTAGCTCTTCCTTCTCCTCCTGAGCTGGTCACAAGACTGTTTTTTTTTTTTTTTTTTTTTTTTCAGGGCTATTTTTATGAATCTGCTTAAAACATTCTATTGCCTAATCTACTTTTCATAGGTCATACTTTCAATGGCTCTGGACCTCAGCCCCCCACCCCAAAAATGTGGTGAATAGTAAAAATGGCAATACTAATAGCTAATATTTATTGAGCATCAAGTATTGTTTTAAGCACTTTACTTATATCAGCGTATTTTAGTTTCATAACCACCTTATGAAGTGGTTATTATCTATTATTAGCCCCACTTTTTTTTTTGGAGAGGTTTTCGCTATAGGGCGCGTGCACTCGCCAGACAGACAGAGAGAGACAGAGAGATAGAAAGTGAGAAATCACCCCCCAGAGGGGATGGCCACGCCGCAATCCCTTCTCCTCCATTCTCCTCTCGGGATCTTGGGCACACACGCACACGCGCCCAGCGTGAGTTTAAGCCACCGGGTCCGGGACTCGAACCACGGTCGACTACATGGGAGTCCAGCGACATAGCCATTACGCTAACTGCTGGTCCCTATTAGCCCCACTTTTCAGATGATGAAATTGAGATAGAGAGGTTAACCCATTGTCAGAGATTACGTAGGTAATTTAGAATCTACCTTCAGATCTTAGAAAGGGCCTTTCTCTTGGGCAAAGCTGTACATATATGGGTTCTTGATCCATCCCCTTCTGGCCTCCTGGGGGGAGATCAAGCACTTTTTCTCTCCTTCCTCTTCTCTCCTCTCTGACTTCTCAAGACATAAATGTACCTGGGACCCTTCCTACAATAGAACAACATAAAACAAACCTTCCTGTTTTGTGCATGAATTGCTGGTTTTTCTTTTCATTTGCTATAAACTTCTTGAAAGAGTAGTCTATAACCTCCTTTGGCAAGTTATTAACCACTCTGTACATCAGTTTGTTCATCTGTAAAATGGAGATCATATTAGTATATACTTCATTATATTAGTGGCACAGGATATTGGGATGCTCGTGGGCCCAATGTCAGTGCCAGATTTATTTCTGTGAGATGACCTGGTTCTTGTCTCATGCTCACAAAGAATTAGAGACTTAGAGACTCAGACAAAGAGTGGGGATAGCAAAGTGGAGTTTATTGAAAGAGAAAAGCTCCCATAGTGAGTCTTGGAAGAGGGTAGCCATTTGGGTCTCTTGTTTTTTTTTTTTTTTTTTTTTTTTTTTTTTTTTTTAGAGATTTTTGCTATGGGGCGCATGCGCTCACCAGAAAGACAGAGACAGAGAGACAGAAAGCAAGAAATCACCCCCCAGGGGGATGGCCACGCTGCAGTCCCTTGTAGGGAGGTTTTTTACCCTAGCTAGGAAAAACTTGTTCACGTTTTGTCTCCATGGGGTCATATGTAGGGTATGTCATGCTGTACATTTAGGTAGATGTACATATGGAGAACTTCTGGTAAGTGATTGCCCAAGTCTTTGTCTAGGAGCTTCAGCACAGAGACCATTATCTAGTGGTCAATAATTGCTTAGTCTATGTCTGAGAGCCTTGGGCCCTAAAGACCTTTATCTAGGTTCTAGAATGTAGTGGGGACTTGGGAAAAGCCAAAACTGCTTTAGATCATGCTGCCTAGGTTAATCATTGAGTTATTGCTGCAAGCTGCAAGCCATTTCTTGTGAGCAAGCAGTTTCTTGTGAATGCTTAGCCACTGTTACTCCATCTTTGGGCCTTATGTCCTTACCACCTGTTTCTTAGGGCGCTCCTATCTCATTAGGGAAGATTAAATTTATTAATATATGTAAAATGCTTAAAGCAATATTTAGCTCATTATAAGTGTTCACTATAGTAATTATTAACTGTATACATGTTAGCTATTATTATTATTATTCCTGTTATTCTCAATATCCAACAACCTTATCTCAGCCACCATCCTGAAACTGTGACATCCTACTATGCTTGACTTCCTCCTCTTTTTTAAAAAATAATATTTTTTATTTTATTTTATTTTATTTTATTTATTTATTTATTTATTTATTTTTTTGAGAGGTTTTCGCTATAGGGCACGTGTGCTCGCCAGACAGACAGAGAGAGACATGGAGACAGAAAGCGAGAAATCACCCCCCCCAGGGGAGATGGTCACGCCTCAATCCCTTCTCCTCCATTCTCCTCTTGGGATCTTGGTCACGCACGCACATGCGCCCGGCGTGAGTTTTAAGCCACCGGGTCCGGGACGCGAACTGCGTCGACTACGTGGGAGTCCAGCTACATAGCCATTACGCTAACTGCTGGTTCCCAAAAAATAGTATTTTTTGAAGTACAATACACACACATATACATAGAAAAGTACCCATATCATAATGGTCCTACTCTGAGTATTCTCAAATGAATATACCTGTATTGCCAGTGCTCAGATCAAGAAATAAACCAGCATGTGGGGTGGTGGTTAAGGTGGCTGGATCCCACATGGCCAACTGCATAGTCAAGTCCCAGATCATCTGGCTACTGAGCAACAGTGATTAAATGTTAAAAACAAAACAACACAAAACAAAGCAAAAACAAAAGGAGAAAGAAAGAAAGAAAAGAACATTTGAAAAAGAAAAATAAAAAGAGAGAGAGAGATTTGCAGGTCATGTATGTGTATATACCTTAAAATCCTGAAAAGAGAAATGGAGAAGGGATTGTACTGTGACCATGTTCCATGGAGGTATTTTCTCACTTACCTTCTCTCTCTCTCTTTCTTCTCCAGCAAGCACATGTACCCTCTGGCAAACTGAAAAAAAAAAAAAAAAGATAGGGGACCAGCAGTTGGCGTAATGGCTATGTTGGTGGACTCCCATGTAGTTGACCATGGTTCAAGTTCCAGATCTGGTGGCTTAAACTTACGCTAGGCACGTGTGCGTGCGTGCCCAAGATCCTGAGAGGAGAATGAAGGAAAAGGGATTGCAGCGTGGCCATCCACCCAGGGGCTGATTTCTCGCCTTCTGTCTCTCTCTATCTCTCTTCCTGGTGTGAACACATGCCCTATAGCAAAACAAACAAACCAACCTCTCAAAAAAAAAAAAAAAAAAAAAGAACATTTATGATTCCTGCAGAAGCCTCCCCCAAACTCCTATGCTTGTATTCCCTTACTCATGTCCCTCTTTGTAAAAATTTATTTTTAACATTTATAGTTTCGTATAATACTTAAAAATTTAGGAGGATCACAGTTTTATAGTAAAGTAGCTATTTGCTTCTGTGACCTTATTTTATAAGTTACTTTGTGCTTCATTTTTCTAATACGTCTTCAAAATATGAAGCTATTTTTTTAGCATTGAACTTTTAATTTTTAACTTGAATTATGAGTTTTTATAAACTCTTTGTGTTTTAAGGGAGATTTTAACTTTTTACCACATGAGCTATTATATATTATATTATATAGAGTTAGCATATTAAATTATTAAAATAGTTAAAATTTTGACATTTAAAGCAAACCTGTTTGGGGAAATCATTATTTAGAAAAAAAAATGACAATGGATTTTTTTTTTTCTTAAAGAAAAAGAAGGCTTTTTTTAACAGAAAAATATATTACAAAATCATTTAATGTGTCTCTTGTAGTACCTAGGAATTATTACACTGATTTGTTTTTGTTGAAATATAATGTAAAAGAAAATGTAGGGGCTGACAGGTGGCATGGTGGTTGGGGCTTTGGACTCCCACCTGGCTGACCACAGTTTGAGTCCTGACCCTGGCAGCTTGTTCTCTCTCTCTCTGGTCAAACTGAAAAGAAAAACTAAATAAATAAAATGAAATAATTCTTTTTTTAAATAAGAAAAATGTAATATGTGCTTATTGCTGATAATCTGGAGAAACTAAATTCATCTATTAGTCCGCTGGGGGGAGAAAAACCCTCTGTTAATTTGGAGTCTAGTTTTGCTGTGCTTATTCTATGCAAATGCAACTAACTCTGAGTTCTCCCAGGCCATCTTATCTGCCCTTAACTGTCCCAGCCTTCCCCTCGGGGAACTTCCCTTTTATCTTCAAAGATCAGGGAGCAGATGATGACAAAGCTAAAAATTTGACTTGGCCCGCAGTAAAAAAACAAAAACAAAAGAAGTTCTTGAATTTCAAAGCTTCTGCTTCAATTAGGCTTTAGTGGTTCAGTTTTTAGAAAAAGCCTTGTAGTGGGCCCAGGTCTCTGCATGAGTAGAAGCAGAAGAAAATAAACACTGCATTATAAAACATTATAAAGCACAAAATCCCTCATGGGTCTGAATTCAGGAAAAAATTGTATCACTTTTAAAATGAGGATTTAGGAGCCAGCCCATAACCTGGTGTTTACATGGGCTGGGTCCTATAGGGCTGACTGTGTGTTTGAGTCCCAGACCCAGTGGCTTGAGAAACGCTCTGAGCATTTCCTATGGGGATGCTTTCTTATATTATTATTATTTTTTTATTTCTCTCTCTGTGATGAGTACACATACCCTCTGGCAGATTAAAAAAGAGAATTTAGGGACCAACAGATGGCATAATGATTACATCACTGGACTCCCATGTAGTCAACCTCAGTTTAGTCCTGGACCCAGTAGCTTGAAACTCACACCAGGTGTGTGCCCAAAATCCCAAGAGGAGAATGGAGAAGGGATTGTGGCATGGCCATACCCCCTGGGGGGTGATTTCTCCCTTTCTGTCTTTGTGTCACTCTCTGGTGAGTGCATGTGCCCTATAATGAAAAGTCTCTCTCTTAAAAAATAGTGAATTTAGACATTTAAAATTTTTTTCCTAAGAAGCATTGCTTTCTTTGAGAAGAGTGGAGTGTATGTGACAAAGAAAGAAGCTATGAGCTCTAGCTCAATAATTATCTACTGGAGAGGTTCAGGAAGGAGGATAGAGAACACATTCTGCATGCAGAGTGCAGAGCCCCAGAGCCCTCCCTGCACTGTCCTGATGAAGCTCCTGTTATCAAGTGAGTAATTTCTAGTTTGGCAACAGTACCACTGAAGGTTATTGCTAGGTGACTGTTACACACACTTGGCTTGCTTTTGACTTTATTAATTCTAATTAAATATATTTAAAACTTTAACTATATTTATATTTTCAGTAAGCAGTTCATTCACACCCTGTCTCTTAGCCACTGAGTTTGTCCCCTTGTATCTTCTTGTGTATCTTTTCTAGGATAGTCCGTTCTCTCTCTCTCTCTCACACACACCTTTTTAGTTCAGAGGTACGAAAAAGTGTTAGCGTTCTAAGGTTGTATACATGAAGTTGGATAGTCTCTACTTGATGAAAATTTAAGGAATTTTTTTTTTTTCTTTTTTTGGAGAGGTTTTTGCTACAGGGCGCGTGCGCTCGCCAGACAGACAGAGAGAGACAGAGAGATAGAAAGCAGGAAATCACCCCCCAGGGGGGATGGCCACGCGCAATCCCTTCTCCTCCATTCTCCTCTCGGGATCTTGGGCACGCACGCACACGCGCCCGGCGTGAGTTTAAGCCTCCGGGTCCGGGACTCGAACCGCGGTCGACTATGTGGGAGTCCAGCGACATAGCCATTACGCTAACTGCTGGTCCCAGAAAATTTAAGGAATTTTAAAAGGCCTGCACTCAGTGAACCATTTCCTGAATGACTCTAGCCAGAAACCAGAGAATTACCCTCTGATTCTGCCTTTATCATTACCTT
This sequence comes from Tupaia tana, assembly GCA_026018925.1. Classification (NCBI taxonomy): domain Eukaryota; kingdom Metazoa; phylum Chordata; class Mammalia; order Scandentia; family Tupaiidae; genus Tupaia; species Tupaia tana. Next base: position 95,419,382 of record JAKSZU010000009.1, read on the forward strand.
CTACATAAATGCTAATTCTACTTCTAGTGTGCACCTTGATCCCCTCCACTCTCCCTGCTGTCACTGCCCCAGTTCAGACCAGCATCTTCTGTCATGAATGAAAAGAGAACCTCTCAAACAAAGAGAGAGAGAGAGAGAGAGAGAGAGGACCTCTCAATTTCTCTTCTTGCCACCAGTCTCTCACCTTGCAATCCATTTTTTCCTCTAAATGCCATCCATTCTTTCCTCCAAATGACATCCATTCAGAGGGATGGCTCATTCCTTCTGCAAAACAAACTTAATGGGTCCTATTGCCTGTAGAAGAACATTCTAACTTCTCAATATAGAAGACATTTTCCTTAAAAGGTGAGCAAGTTGCAGATATAACATTATCTCTTATCTCAGAGTGTGTGGTGGTCACTAAATCAGGGCTCTACAGGAAAGACAGCTCATGAAGTTGCTACTGGTTTTTAGGGTCAGAAACTGGATGCCCATTGTTCCCCCAGTAATGCTTCCTTTTTGGGAATGGACAAATACTAAATCAATTCACAATAAACTGACAAAGGCCCCAGAATTCTACTTTACTGCTCCTTAGAGAGAGGATACTACCTGGGGGTCTAGAATACTCTGGTTTCAAGGTAACTGAGAAACCTAGATAAATATGTTTCCTGAACATGGAATCAGAATATGAGAAAATGTTGCTACCCATTTCCTTCCTCTTTTCTTTCAAACAAGATTCTGAATGAGATTTTCCAAGAACTCTGAACTCACCTCAATTCTGGGACAGCCTTAATAGCCTCTTCCTAGGAACTTATTCGATTTAGGTGATTTCCCTTGGAACTGAAGTTCTGCTCATACTCCAACCCCACCAATTAGAAGATGGCCATGGGTACTGCTCATCAAATCTTGGGTTTTGTTCTGATTGGAGGGTCTCAGTCCACAGGCTTATCTTGAACCAATTGCTGTGGTAAGAGAAAAGTGGTGCTTTGATTGGCAGTCTGGAACAGGAAGGACCTGGTGATGAACCCCTTTCACCTGTAGAGGATGACAGAGGGATATCATCCCCAAAAGAATGTGAGAGCTTTTGAAGGAGTGGAGGAAAACAGATGCTGAAAATGTAAACAACCGTTCTCTACATGTGTATTGCACACTGCCACCTCTGTGTATGCCAGACTGGGTCCTTTCTGCTTGGAATGCCCTTCTCTTCAGAGCTTCCTACCTAGATCTAAGCTGACTTTTCAAGGCTCCTAACCCTTGTGTGTGGGTGTGTGTTCCCTCCAGTCCCAAGCTGTCCCAGGGTTTAGTTTCATCATCGTCTTTTCTTTTCTTTCTTTTACTATTTAAAGAGATTTTTGCTATAGGGCATGTGTGCTCAGCACAGAGACAGACAGAAAGCATCCCCCTGGGGAACAGCCACACCACAATTCCTTCTCATCCATTCTCCTCTTGGGATTTTGGGCACACACACATACACACCCTGTGTGAGTTTTAAACCCCCGGTCCAGGATTTGAACCACAGTTGACTACATGGGAGTCCAGCAATGGACATCTATTGGTCCCAGATTCTTCATCTTCTTATTGGACTTGAGCACTTCCTGGTGGGCTTTGGGTTGGGGGATTACTTGGGTTTGTGTTGGTCTTACCTCATAGGATAGGCCTCCTTGGAGAGCACCAACACAGTCTTAGCTATTCTGGAGCTGCTTTCTGCCTTCCTGGGCTCCTGCCCAGAAAGTAGTGTCTGTTATTGGAGATACTTGATATCTGTATCTTGATATATGTATCATACTTCATTGAACTGAATAGGATACTTAAAAGAATGAGCTGGTTTCAAGCCCCCTCAAATATTTCAGAAGCACTATTTATACACTTGAGAATGTGTTCCAGACATTCTAGGCTATTCATTAGAATATATCCCTTGAGCAGCTCTCCAAGCTCAGTTGAAGTAGCAGTTTTGCACTTAAGCACATGAGCTGGAATCAACACTGTGGTTGTATGTCTCTACCTCAGGCTGCTTCTTCAGCTCAACAAAGCTAGTGTGTTCCTCTTATACACTGTTGGTGGGAATACAAATTAGTACAACTACTATAAAAAACAGTAGAGGTTGCGCAAAAAACTAAAAATATAACTACTTTATGATTCAGCAGTTCCATTCCTGGGTATTTATTCAAGGGATAGAAAATCAGTATGTTGAAGAGGGATCTACACGTTTTTTTTGAGAGAGAGATTTTTTGCTACAGAGCACTTGTGCTCACCAGAAAGACAGAGTCAGAGAGACAGAAAGCAAGAAATCATCCCCCAGGGGGTTGGCCATGCCACAATCCCTTCTCCTCCATTCTTCTCTTGGGATCTTGGGCATGCACACACACGTGCCCAGCGTGAGTTTAAGCCACCGGGTCCGGGACTCAAATCGCGGTCGACTACATGGGAGTTCAGCGACATAGCCATTACGCTAACTGCTGGTCCCAGGGAATCTACACTTCCGAGTTTATTGCAGCACTAATCACAGTAGATAAGATACAGAATCAACCTAAATGCCCAACAACTGATGAATGGATAAAGAAATTGTGGTATATGTACACAATGAATACTATTCAGCCTTAAAAAGTATGAATTACTGTCATTTGGGGCAAAATGAATGAATGTGGAATAAATAAAGTTAAGTGAAATGTCAGGCTCTGAAAGATATGGAACCAACAGATGGTGTAATGGTTACGTCACTGGTCTTCCATGTAGTTGACTGCAGTTTGAGTCCTGGACCTGGCTACTTAAAACTCATGCTGGACACGTGTATACACATGCTCCCAAATCCCCAGAGGAGACTGGAGAAGTGATTGCAGCATGGCCATCCCTCCTGGGGGTGATTTCTTGCTTTCTGTCTCTCTATCTCTCTGGTGAGCACATGCACCCTATAGCAAAAAACTTCTCTTAAAAAAAAAAAAAAGATGAGTACTTATGTCCTCAACAAAAACCATGTGTCCTTACTCTTAAGCTGAAGCTAAAAGACTCAGTTGCTGGAAAGGGGAGTAGGTAGGGAGATGGTGGTAACATGGTTCACAGATAAAGAAGTACATGTAAACAAGAGGAAGTGGTTATAGAATAATATAGCATGATAAAGAACACCAGCAACAATTTAATATATATTTCTAAATAACTAGTAGAATGCATTTTGAATGTATGTAACACAAAGTAATGATAAATATTGAGAATGGTAAATATGTTTATTTCCTCCATCTGACTGTTATACATGCCTTAGAAAACCACACCTGTACCCCACAAAGATATACAACTATTATATGTAAATCAGAAGTTACAAAAAAAAATGTAGTGCATTCCCTAACTCAAGATTAATAGGGACCTGGGGAGGGATTAACATTCAGTTGACTCTAAAAGGAGGACTGGGCTGGGCCAAGGGAGCCTAGCAAGCCTCTCTTAGTGCTCCCCCAGGTCCCAACTGAGCCTTCTCTGTGCTGTGATTTCCTTCTTGGTCATTCCCCACTTCCAAGTAAGAATTGTTTTCTAATTTCTCAGAAGAGGTAGAAAGTTCCTAAATTCCTATCAGATGCCTTGAATGGCTTGGAAACCTCTTTACGAGATTGTAGTTATCCAGTCTGGCTTATATACCTCCAATTACAAAGAACTCACCTCGGGGGGGCCAGCAGGTGGTGTGGTGGTTAAGGTGCTGGTCACTCCCACGTGGATGGCTATGGTTCAAGTCCCAGACCTGGTAGCTCGCTTTCTCACTTTCTCTCTTTCTCGCTCTCTCTCTGTCACTCTCTGGTCAAATTAAAATAAATGAATTAATAAATAAAATTAAATAAATAATTCTTAACAAAAACAAACAAACAACAAAACCAAAGATCTCACCTCCTTGTGAGTTAGTCCTTTATATCTTTGAAAACCTCTATCAGAACTTATGCCAGACCAAAACTGCTTCCCTATTGCTTCTTCTTTGTGGTGTTGTGGGGGTCACACACAAGGTTCAGAAACAGATCTTAGGGGTGTGTGTGTGTATGTATGTGTGTATGTGTGTATGTGTAAAAGAGACCAGAGAAAGAGAGAGCTGGGCCAATGGCTAACAAGATACTTCTCTCCCCCTTTTTTTTCCGCAAGATTAATTCTGGAGCAATAAACATTTAAGAGTTACATTTTTCGCATTTACAGTGAAGATGGGACTTGATGGTTGAGTAAATGTATATTTGCATAATTCCCTTAGGTAAAGTGCCACTAAGATGAAAATGAACCAAAAAGAGAAAAACAGACATCTATCTGAAACCAGATACAGGCCACAACAGCATAAAACAACCTCATTATCTTTATATGCAAAGTGATTTAAACCAAAGTAAAAAAGAACACACTCAGAGAAAAGTGTGCAATCTATATCCCACCCCCAACCCCCATAGAAGGCCAGTAAACCATTTTTTGTTACCTTGGTTTTCTATATGTTGGTCCAAGGGCTAGGTTTTCTTTTTCTTTAGTCATCTACATGGGGGGATAGGTAATCTGTTTTCAGTTTTACTGGTGGTTATTTTTATGATGTTAAGCACCATGTATAAAATTAATGAGTCCAAGTATTTCAACTTAAAAAATGAAGTATCTCTGATTCACCTTCAGAGATATGAGAAAATTATCACCTTTACTCTTCACCTCCTAATTTTTTTGTTCTTCAATTTTTGTCCATATCTATCGCAGATAAATTTTGATTGTCTTTACATTGCATAGCTTTTCTTTCAAGAATTATACCTGTTGGAGTCTTAAACTTCAAAAAAGACTCAGGTCCAGTTTCGCAAGTAAATGGATTGTTTCAAATTTTCAAGAAGTAGATAATTCCTATGACATTTAAATTGTTTCAGAGCAAAATGTAAGGAAACTAATGTAGTTTGTAAAATGTATTTTTTTATTTTAAAAATATTTTTCTTTATTCATAGTAGATCCCATGTGTGAACATGAGGCAGGGAGAAGCATCCTCTCCAGAGTATGGTCACACTGTGATCCCCTTCCTCTAGTCCACCAGCTCCTAGAATTGGACATTCACATGGGGGCCCAGGATGTCTCACACTGGGTATTCCAACTGTAGTTGCCATGTGCCTTCTAGTTCCACAGCTAGACAAGCTACTGCCTGTGCCACCATGGCACATTTTTAAGATAATATGTAGATTAAAATTTCTTTTTAAAGATTCAACATATAGGCCCAGATTCTGTGACATAGTTGATGATATACTGGACTGTGGAGGTGGACATCACATGCTGATTGTGATTTGAGTCACTGGCCTGTTTGGCCTGAAGACATGAAGGGTGCATGTGTCCTTGGTCTGGCAGACCAGAAGACTGAAGGAAAGGGATTGATCCATGACAGAGCCCTGTGAAGAGTCCACCTCATTCTCTCTCTTATATACACACTCTCTCACTCTTGCACATATATGCACTTTTATTAAAAGTGGAAAAATTGAGCATAAAATGGACAAATAAAATGTTGTAATTATATACAATGAAATATTATCCAGCCTTAGAAAAGGATATTCTGACACAGGCTACAACATAAGTAAACTTTGAGGACATTATGCTAAGCAAAATACCCAGACACAAAAAGACAAATACTATATGATTACACTTGTATGAGGTACTCAAGAGTAGTAAAATTCATACAGACAGAAGGTAGAATGGTGGTTGCCAGAGGCTGGGGAGAAAGAATAGGGAGTCAGTGTTTAATGAGTACAGAGTTTCAGTTTGGGAAGATGAGAAAGTTCTGGAGATAAATGGTGGTGATGGTTGCAAAGCAATGCCAATGTACTTAATGTCATAATGCCATTGAATTGTACACCTACAAATGTTTCAGATGGTAAATTCTATGTTATGTATATTTTATCATAATGCAAAAATCTAACTATAAAGAAGTACAGATGCTCCTCACCTTATGATGGGGTTATACCTCAATAAACCCAGGCCAGCTAGTGGCATGGTAGTTAAGGAAGCTAGATTCCACATGGCTGACTGCGCGGTTTGAGTCCTGTACCCAGAGGCTTGAGTAACACACTGGACACATGTGCATGCGTGTCCAAATCTCAAAAGGAGAGAGAAGTAGAGAAGAAATTGTTGCATGACCATTCCCCATGGGGGTGGTTTCTCATTCTCTCTTTCTTGTGTAAGCATCCTCTGACAAAATTTTAAAAATGTTAAAAATTGAAAATATACTAAATGAAAATGCATTTAATACACCTAACCTATCAAACATCATAGCTTACTCTAGCCAACCTTAAACATGCTCAGAACACTTATGTTAGCTTACAATTGGGCAAAATCACCTAACACGGAGCCTATTTTATAATAAAGTGTTGAGTATCTTATGTAATTTATTAAATACTGTACTAAAAGTGAAAAGTATATGAGTACTTGAAGTAGAATTTTTACTGAATGTGTATTATTTTCACCCTATTGTAAGTATAACCATTGGAAGTTGGGTTTTTCAATGTTTAAAAGTGAAAGCTTACTGTCTTCATCCTTTCACCCACCCATTTCTTTTTTTTTAAGAATTATTTATTTAATTTTTTTATTCATTCATTTATTTTTCATTTAACCAGAGAAAGACACACAGAAAGAAGGAAACTGAGAAAGCAAGCCACCAGGTCCGGGACTCAAACTATGGTCAGCCATGTATGAGTGTCCAGTGCCTTAACCACCACGCCACCTGCTGGCCCCTCACCCACCCATTTCTAACCCTCTCCTTAAAGGAAACAATTCATATGGATGTACCAAAATTTGTTCAGTCTTTACTGAGGATATTTTGGTTGTACGTAGTTTTTTTTCTTTGACAAACAGCACTGTAATGAACATACTTGAAATATAAGTGTGTAATATGTAATATACTGCTCAGTGTTAATTTAGTAGGTTAGGTTTAATTTTATTTATTTATTAATTTATAAGTTTCAAAATATCAGAAGTTAAAGAGATTACACAGTGAAAAGTCCCCTCTCCATCCTTTGCCTCCCAGCAATCTGGTTCCCCTCATTAAAAGCAGCCAGCTATAAGAGGACCAGCAGTTAGCATAATGGCTCTGTCGCTGGACTCTCATGTGGTTGACCGCGGTTCAAGTCCCATACTCGGTGGCTTAAACTCACGCCAGGTGTGTGTGCGTGTGTGCCCAAGATCCTGAGAGGAGAAAGGAAGAGAAGGGATTGTGGCGTGGCCATCCCTCCTGGGGGGTGATTTTTTGCTTTCTGTCTCTCTGTCTCTCTCTGTCTTTCTGGCGAGCACATGTGCCCTATAGCAAAAACCTCTCCAAAAAAAGAAAAGAAAAGAAAAAGCAACCAGCTATCATTTTTTAAGAGATGTTTTTGCGGGAGGAGCAGTTAGCGTAATGGCTATGTCGCTGGACTCCCATGTAGTCTACCATGGTTCGCGTCCCAGACCCGGTGGCTTAAAACTCATGCCAGGCACGTGTGCGTGTGTGCCCAAGATTCTGAGAGGAGAATGGAGGAGAAGGGATTGTGGCATGGCCATCCCCCCTGGGGGTGATTTCTCGCTTTCTGTTTCTCTGTCTCTCTGTCTGTCTGGTAAGCACATGTGCCCTATAGCAAAAACCGCTCCAAAAAAAAAAAAAAAAGAGATGTTTTTGCTATAGGGCACATGCGCTCACCAGAGAGAGAGAGAGACAGAGAGAGAGAGAAAGCAAGAAATCACCCCCCCAGGGGGAATGGCCACGCCATAATCCCATCTCCTCTATTTTCCTCTTGGGATTTTGGGCATGCATGCACATGCACTTTGTATGAGTTTTAAGCTACCTAGTCTAGGACTCAGACAGCAGTCCACTATGTGGGAGTCCAGCAACATAACCACGAAGCCATCTGCTAGTCCCCCAACTATCATTTTTAAATATATATTCTAGGCATGTCCAAGTGAAACTATATGAGAGGACTTCAAAAATTTCATGGTAAATGGAATTAAGTATGAGTTTGTTTTGATCCTTCCCCCCAAATTTTGAGATCCATGCATTTTTTTTAATATACATTTTCCACAAATTTTTTGAAGATCCCCTCCTATTTATAAAAAAAGTACAAATGATAGTAGTTTTTTGTGGCGGGCACTGCATACGGAAGCCATCTTGAGCTATCTGCCATCTTGAGCTATCCACCATCTTGGAAACCATTAGGCTTCACTTCCTCACTGAGCAAACCATTTCTCAGAAACCATGTGACCAAGTGTTCTCCCTGGAAGCTGTTGGGTTTCTAGGCAACGGGAGAGATCCACCCACACCAATGATTGGTTCATGCTGTTCTATCTCATTTGCATTTTGGGTAACCAATTGGTGCCCACCAGCCTGTATATAACTCGCCATTTTCCCTCAATAAACGGGCGACCCTGAAGAGTTGTAACACTGCGTCGTCTCCGTGCTGTTTGTCCCGTCTCTCACTCCCTCCCCCAGGGAACCTACTAGACAGTCCCCCAGGTTGGAACTGTACTATGTACTTCAAAGTTGATAGATATAGTGAAATTATTCTCCAAAGTGATTGTATCTGTTTATACACCCTCATCATGTTTCTACAATTTCCCATTAAAACAGCATATTATCAAACTTCACTTCTTTGCTAACCTGACTGATGAAAAATGCTATCATGTAGCTTTTATTTAAAGTGTATTTATTTCTTCCATGAATGAGTGAGGAAGAGCAGCTCCAACAGGTTCTTGATGTTATGATCCACCCCTAGCTTTAGTCAGATGCAGATCATGAACACTCTTGTGCCCAGAGTACTCAGGGAGGTCTCTAGACATGAACTCCAACTTTCTCATGTGTACCAGCCTTGCAGAGCATCACGTTTTACCACTGCACCACCGCTCAACCCCTGTATCTATTTAATTTATATTATTATTATTATAAATAAAATCTATGTCTATGTAAGCTGGGAAGCCTTACCTGGCTTCCTCTCCAGCCTCTTTCGCACAACTTTCACCTCTACCTTCTAGCTAGAATGAACAGGAAAACACTCTGTCCTTTCATTCTTCTTCCTCTGTTCTGGCTGTATTCTCTATGAGCTTCTCCTAAGCCTCCTTGAACTCAGGTCAGATGAGGTGTCCTTTCCTTTAGGCTTCCTTTTTTCATGACCTTGGTCATATTGGTTTCTGTTTATGTCTATTTTCCTCTCTGCCACCTCCACTAGGTGGTAAGCACTGAGACTAGGTCTTTTATTTCTCTGAGCTATTGTTTATCACTGTTCTCTACAGTGAATATGGAATGAATGGATGAATGGATAGCTGGTAGTTTTGGATCGAGGTCACCAAAATGGAGCCATTCTGTATGATTCATTCATTATGTAATATATGTGGAAGGTGGCACTTCAAATCAGTGAAGGTGGCACTTCAAATCAGTGATTATTCAATAAATAGTGTTGGGCTAATTGTTTAATTGTCATAGTTAGGGAAAATCAATTTATGCCTTTATCTTATACCCAAGTAATTTCCAGATGGCTGTGTTAACAAAAGTTTACTATAAAAAGAAAGCATTAAAAAAAAACTGAAGTAAAGTGTACATGAATATTGATCCAATCTCAGGATGGGGAAGCCCTTTCTAAGCCTGACACCAAGATAGAAACCATAAAGAAAAAGACTGATAGATTCTACTACAACTTTAAACTTCAATATATGTGAAAAGACAAACAAAACTGAAAGGCTTAATAATGTATAAGAAAAGCTATTTTAAAAAATATTGTAGCAAGTGACAATAAATGACAAGTGGTCAGATTCATTAATATAGAAGAACCTAGCAAAAATCCATTAGAAAAAAGACAAAAATATCCATAGAAAATTAAACAAAGTTCAGAAATAAGCAATAAATTAAGAAACATTTGTTCCCACATGAATAAAATAGACATGCAATGAACACATAGGGAAATATTTAACCTCATTAGTAATCAACAAAGGGTATATTAATACAGCATTTTTCACCTAAAAATTAGCAAAGGAGATAATTTTCAGTATTGCTGGCTGTATGGGAAAATAACACTTTCATACCATGGGAGTGTAAATTGGTGCAATCTTTTGGAGAGCAATTTCTCTGTATGCACTAAAAGCTTCTCCTTTGACTTGGATCACTTCTAGAAATCTTATCAAAAGGAAGTAATCAAAATATAGACAAAGATTCAGCTGCAAGGATATTACAGTGGCATATTTACAGTAGTGAAAAATTGAAAGCAATCTAATTGCCCAACAATAGATTTGGATAAATAAATTATTGCACATTTATAGACTAGATTACATTTATTAAAATCATCATATTGAATGGAACCAGCAGATGGCATAATGGCTATGTCACTGGGCTCCCATGTAGTTGACCATGGTTCAAGTCCTGGACGCAGTGACTTAAACTAATGCCGGGCGCATGTGGGTGCATGCCCAAGATCCCAAGAGGAGAAGGGATTGCAGCATGGCCATAGTCCCTGGGGGTGATTTCTCACTTTCTGTCTATCTCTGTCTTTCTGGCAAGCGCACGTGCTCTATAGCAAAAACCTCTAAAAAAAATCATCATATTGAAGATTGTTTAAGGACATGGGGAAATGCTTATAATGTACTGCTAAGTTAAAAAAGAAAAGGCATTTTTAATGCCTTGTTTTCTTCCTTTATTTTTTATTTTAGAGAGAGTTATTTTTACTACAAGGCATGTGTGCTCACCAGAGACAGAGAGAAAAAGTGAGAAATCACCCCCCAGGGGGATAGCCATGCCACAATCCCTTCTCCATTCTCCTCTTTGGATTCTGGGCATGCATGCACACGTGCTCTGAGTGAGTTATAAGCCGCCAGGTCTGAGATTTGAACCATAGTTGGCTAAATGGGAATCCAGCGCCTTAAGCACTATGCCACCTGCTATTCCCACAACCTTGATTTTTTAAAAATACCCAAGTCTATTATGTGTTTGCATAGAAAAGTCTGGAAAGAATATATTGTCACTGGCTCAAGAAGTCCCTGCATACAGGCAACTCTGTCCCTGGGAAGTCACTGCAGGTGAGCTCCAGCAGAAACTCTGGTGGCAACAGCTGAGGGAGACAGCCCTGGGAAAAGTTCTGTTTCCATTGTAGGACCTGTAGGAGTAGGTCAAGTGGCCCCAAGAGTCACTGTAAACAAAATCAAGGAATTATTGCTTCCAGAGCTGATAATGGTCATATTTTTTTGACCTAGATAATGATATTAACAGTAACTGAATTATTAGGCACTTTATATGTATTTCCCTTTAATGCTCCTAAGGTTCTGAAGAGAGATCTCTAAGACAAGTATTAATTATCTCGTATTATCAATGAGGAAACAGGCCCAGAAAGATTAAGTGACTTGTCCAAGGTCACAGAGCTGGAAAGTGGGTGGATTTGGGTTTCAAACTCAGCTAGATGTCTGACTACAGAGCCTACATCTGCATGCAAGAAGCACCTTATTTTTGGTTGCTATGGCAAGAAGGGAGAGGGTACAATACTAAGTAAATGAACAATAGTAAGTACATGAATGAAAGCTGCTTCTGGAATCAGATCCCTCTGAGAACATTGCCATGACTTTCACACGTGAAATTGCCCAGACCAGTCACTGTTCTCATTGACTAGTAACTGTTACATAATGGAATAGACTGTGTATCTCTCCTGTTTTGCCAGATCCCACAGTGAAGCCCCCTCTTGGTTTGTGCTGTGGGCACGGCTGAGATTTGTTCTGGGTTAATGTTTCCTTTTGCTCCTGCTGAAGGCAGACCTGGTGAGGGCTGCAGGGGATAGCCCCAATGAGAAATTAAGGACTCCCCAGACAGGAACTTCTTTTTTTCCCCCCTCTTGTATTTAGACAGGCCTGTAAAATGGGACTCTACCATCTTTGGTACCATCTGTCACAGAATTGTTTGAGCAGTATGTCCCCTCCCCCAAGCAAGGCCCATATTATCCAAGGAATGCCCTCTTCACCAACCTATTTCCTCTTCCCCATTTATGGCTCCTGCCCAACCTATGCCCCCTTTCCCAGCCAGGGTACACTTCTGCAACAGTGCTCCATCCTCAGCCACTACCTACATACAGCCTATGTGCCAATAACCCCTTGAACCACTTCCTTAGCAAGAGCTCCACCACCCCTCTCCAGCCAGGTGCCACTCCCTAGCCCTTCTGTCTTCAAAAGCTAGGAAACTTTTTCATCCTATACCAACTAGGTCCCTTCAGCAGTGTCCCTGTCATCAGTACATTTCCCCTTCCTTGCCCAGGTCTACTTTCTTAACCATACTCCTCAGTCTGTACCCTCTTCTAAAGTCAGCCCCCCTTTCTCAAGTAATTCCTCTTCCTTAACCCTTCCCACCCTATGTTGCCTGCCCTTCCCCTTCAGGATCTCTCTCTCTCTCTCTCTCTCTTTTATTTTTAGAGAGAGATTTTTGCAATAGGATGCATGCACTCATCAGAGAGAGAGAGAGAGAGAGAGAGAGAGAGAGAGAGACAGTGACGGTAAGAGGGAAAGTAAGAAATCATCCCCCAGGGTGGATGGCCATGCTGCAATCCCTTTTCCTCCATTCTCCTCTCAGGATTTTGGGTGTGCATGCACATATGCCCAGTGTGAGTTTCAAAGTGCCAGTTCTGAGACTCGAACTATGGTTGGCCATGTGGGAGTCCAGTGCCTTTACCACTATGCCCCAGGATCTCTTAACCTACCTGTGCCCCAGAATTAAGCCATGCCACTTTCACAGCCAAACTCCTTCACTTAGCTGGGCTTTCTTTCTTTCTTCTTTTTAAAAAAATGTTTTTAGTTTGGTATAGGGTGCATGCACTTGAGAGTGAGGGAGAGAGAGAGCAAGAGAGAGAGGGAGAAAGAGAGAGAGAGAGAGAGAGAGAGAGAGAGAGAGAGAGAGAGAGAGAAATACCCCAGTGGGGATGATCATGCCACGTTCTTCCATTCCCCTCTCAGGAATTTAGGCACACACGCAAGACATGCTTTTCAGGTTGCCGGGTCTAGGACTCCAACTGCTCAGTAGGCCATGTGGGATCTAGCTGCCTTAACCTTTGCACTACCTGCTGGCCTCCAAAGTCAGGTTTTCTTTACCCATTGATACCTTCCTCTCAGACAGGTCCATTTTTCTAGCCAGGGATGCTTCCCTGTACCCACCCAGGCCACCTCTCCTGCCTGGCTTCCTTTCACAGCCATTACCCCCTGGTCCAGCTTGTTATTTCTCCCACAGGCTAGAAGTTTGTGCTTCCTGGACAGGTCTGCTGTCTCTGGCAATTAGGTAACTTTTCCCAGCCTGCACTCCTGTCTCCAGGTTATACCACATCCCCCAGCCAGGGCCCCTTCTCCTGCCAGGTCCCTTTCACTCACACATCCTTATTTCCAGGAAGGTTCCTTGACCCAACTTGATTTTTCCTTTCTCAGCCCATGTCCCATTGCCCAGAGAGGCCATTTTCCCCAACCAGACCCTATTCCTCAACCTATGCTCTCTTCAGATTGGCCCCCTTCTGAGTCAGCCATCTTACCAGGATGTGTCCACTTCTCTGGCTTCTAACTACTTACTGGTTGTTTGCCACCTTGTGTCTCAGCCAGGACTTCATCTATGCCCTAGACTCCCTTTCCCTAAGCAGTACCCTTCGCTTTCCCAGCTCCCTCAAGAACCAAGTCCTTTATATTACTCAGAACTCCCATCCAGCCAGGGTACATTCCTCAGCCTGAGAGCCTGCTGACAGCCTTCTTAGCCAGTCTACCCTTTCCCAGACTAGGCTGTTATGTCCCTTTCCCCATAAAGTACCTCCTTCCCACAGTTAAGAGCCTACTCTAGCTCCTCTCCATTACCATGGGACCACTTTCCCAGGGAGTTACTCTTCACTGACCTTTCTCAGCCAGCACCTCCTTCCTTAACCAGATCCTTCTCTGCAGCCATCCCTGACCCATCAGGTCTCCCCAGCCCTGAGACCTTTCCTGGCCAGGGTCCCTTCAGCCATACATGTTCCCATGCTGAACCAAGTCCCCTTTCCCAGCCAGGAACCCTTCCCATTTGGAACCCTCCCTGCAACCTTGCTCTTCTTCTTTTTTTTTTTTTTTTTCGGAGAGGTTTTTTGTTATAGGGCGCGTGCGCTCTCCAGACAGACAGAGACAGAGAGACAGAAAGCGAGAAATCACCCCCAGGGGGGATGGTCATGCTGCAATCCCTTCTCCTCCATTCTCCTCTCGGGATCTTGGGCACGCACGCACACGCGCCCGGCGTGAGTTTTAAGCCACCGGGTCCGGGACGCAAACCGCGGTCGACTACGTGGGAGTCCAGCGACATAGCCATTACGCTAACTGCTGGTTCCCAGCCTTGCTCTTCTTATCCAGCATGCCTGCCTCCCTAAGCTCCCCTCATTGTCCCATGGATGAAAGGTCCCTTCCCTAGCAAGATCCCTGTTCTAGCCTATCCCCAACTCCTCTGACCAGACCTTATCCCTATTCTGCACCCTTTCTCACTCACATGCTCTCTGTCAGCCAGGATGTCTGTCAGGTACAGAGACTCTATTCCCAGGCAGGATCCTGTCCCTAGCCCTAGCTAGCCCCCTCTCCCTGCTAGGCCCATTGACCTGCCTATTATCCCATTTACAGCCCATGATCTTCTCAGCATTCTAAGGGGCCTTCCTGGGGAAAGAAGCATTGTCTGGTGAAGAGTCTGGCCAGGGTGAAGTTGGCGGGAAGGGTAACGACTGGGTAGATGAGACAGCAGGGCTGCTAAAGGAGCCACCAGGCTTGGAAAGTTGGATGGTGACTAGGCTGGGATAGGGACATAATTTGGGAAGGGTTCTTAGCTAGGAAAAGGGAGCTGACCCAGGAAGGGGGCACAGAAAACAGAGGGGTTCCTCACTGGGGAATGGGCCTGGATGGGGAAGAGTGCCTAGATAGATAGGGGACACAGGCTGGAGAAGGACTAGTCTGGCTATCTCCTCTATCCAGTCCTCTTCTACTTCCTGCTCCCCTACTCTCTTCCAGATCCTGTTCTCCAGCCAATGCTTCTTTCCCCAGGAAGGCCCCTTTGCCTTCCAGACCCCATTCCTCAGCAAGCATCCTTGCCTAACCAGGTAGCTTGGTCCGGGCATTTCTCCATTCAGTAGCCATGAACCCTTTTATCATCTGCAGTACCTTCCCACTAGGCCTCTTGCCTGAGTGGGTTACCCCTTCACCAGCCTATTCCTTCTATAGCCAGTGCCTTTTTCCCCCACCCGAAACTCTTTGGTATCCCATCCAGTTCCTCTTTCCCCAACCATGTTTCCTGCCCTATGCCTCACTCAAACTCACCTTTGCTAGGACTCCTTCCCCAGAATGTAGTCCAGTTCTCAAACCAGGCCCCCTTCCCTTCCCTGTAGAATACACCCCAGCTGGGTCACCTTCCCCTACCAGGAACCCTTCACCAGCTTACCTCCCCATCCGTAGCTTGGACCCCTTCTCTTGCCAGTCACTCTTCTTTCCCAGCCTGTGTCTCCCCATCCATCTGGTCCCCTTGTCTATTAAGGTCCCGTATGATAGCCAGGCTCCCCTTTTTAGCTTGTGACACCCTCCCTGACTATGCAGCCTACCCCAGTAGAGCATTTTTTCCTTTGCCCATGTCCCCATCCAGGGACCCCTCCTCAGCCTATGCCCCAGATCCCATGCAGGTTTCCTCCTCTTTACTACCTATGTTCTAATTCCCCAGCCAGCCTCCTTGTTTGACCTGTGCCCCTCAGCCTGTTTCACTTTGTCCCACTATGCCTCCTTTGTCCTCTCAGGCTATCTCATCCCCAACTTGCACCCTCCTTATCAGCCAGGCCCCCTTTTGTAGATTACAACTTTTGTCCTGGCCTATTTTCCCTTCCCCTGTCTAGTCCCCTTCCTGCAGCCTATCCCCTTTCCTCCCCACCCATTATCCCTTCCCCAGCCAGTGTTCCCACCCCTGCAAAAGACTATCTTTTCTCAGTGTACCCAAATACCAGGTCTTCTCAGAGTCCTCCTCTTCTCAGTCAGCTGGCTACTTGAACAGTATCTGATACACATATTTACAACAGTGCTCTATCTGGCAGGAAGACAATATTTGCACTCTGGTAAAAACCCAGAAGAAAACACAGTGGCACTTTTTTGCCTCCTACAGTATTATCCTCAAAGGTCTTGGTAGTGGGGATTCTTTTCTTTTTGGTACACAGCGATGAGAACAAGCTTAATGAAACCATTTCATGATGTTTTTCACTGAGTGGGGACAGCCTCAAGATAAAAGTTCCTCTAAATTCTTCCCTGGGAAATAACTCCATTCTAGGCTACAACCAAGACTACAGGCCCATTTCTCCTCCCCAAAGCCTCATATCTGTTCCCCAGCCACCCCCAGATCCTGCTCCCTAACTCTCCCAGATTCCTTTGCTGAAGTAAATCTTGGAATAAAGACTCTATGTGAACTAGCAAATACTGTTATTAGTTTTTAACCTTTTGAACCAATATATGTTATTTTAGAGCATTTATAATGTGGAAAGAATTTTAAAATTTAAACAACCTCACTTAAATATAGGATCTGAAGTTTAAATATTTTTTTTAGAATTGCTTATGGCAAATCATTCTGTTTTCACCATTCTTTTGGCAAATTCAAGATATTGACAAGTCTCACATATATTTGCACTTTTTTTTTGCCTCATGCAAGTTGGTAAAATACAATGGATCAACTACTGTAATACTTTTGAAAACCTTTAAGACTTTTTATATCTCTAAGAATTAAGAGAAGTTTTTAGATTAAGATCTTCAGTCCAGGGGCTGATGGGTGGCATGGCAGTTAAGGGTGCTGTAATGTCACATGGCTGACCATGGTTCGAGTCTCGGACCTGGTGGCTTGCTTTCTCACTTTTTCTATCTCTCTTTCTGTCCCTCTCTGGTCAAATTAAAATAAATAAATAAGGGGCCAGCAGGTGGCGTGGTGGTTAAGTCCCACATGGTCGACTGCTGTTCAAGTCCCAGACTTGGTGGCTTGCTTTCTCACTTTTCCTTTCTCTCTCTCTCTCTGGTCAAATTAAAAAAAATAATAATAATGACAAATGGAATTAAATAAATATTAAATAATAATTCTTAAAAAAGAAAAAAAAGATCTTTAGTTCTTATAGTAAAACTACCTATTGTTTTTTCTTTTACTTTTTCACCTCTTACCAGTTGTACTGATAACAAAATAGATCAACTATTGATACTTGAATAGTCATATTTTTTTCTACCTTTAATACAGGAAATTAAGTCCAGATCTTTTACATCTTAAGAATAAACCTTACCTAGTCTATCAGCTTATCTAAATTGACTTTCTACATTTAACACTTGCATTTTACCTCCTAAGTTTAACAAACACTACTATTTACAATTTAGCAAACATCTGAACTAAAATCACAAGTTTTGAGGAAAAAAACAAAACAAAGTAATAGAGAAGCTCTAGTTTGTACTGGAGATGTCTCTTGAGTAGCCCAGCTTAAATAAAAGGCAAACCAAAAACTGGCCCATGATTTTTTTTTTCAAGAAATGCCACGGGAACCAGCAGTTAGCGTAATGGCTATGTCGCTGGACTCCCACGTAGTCGACCGCGGTTCACGTCCCGGACCCGGTGGCTTAAAACTCACGCCGGGCGCGTGTGCGTGCGTGCCCAAGATCCCGAGAGGAGAACGGAGGAGAAGGGATTGCGGCGTGACCATCCCCCCTGGGGGGTGATTTCTCGCTTTCTGTCTCTATGTCTCTGTCTGTCTGGCGAGCACACGCGCCCTATAGCGAAAAAAAAAAAATAAAAAAAACCTCTCCAAAAAAAAAAAAAAAGTATTAAAAAAAAAAAAAGAAATGCCACAAAAGACATTCACAAAGCATTTTGATTGCAAATTTCAACTTTATCTAAGTAAGATGATAGATTCACTGGAAATTAAGTAGACTCCCAGCCATTCTACCAAATGTTCCCCCAAGTTCAGAATGTGTCAAACCAAGTCAGCGTTTATCCCAAAGTTATTTGCAACATGAGCAATTCTTAGTATGTGAGTGGGAGGCAAAGACCCTCACAGGCAAGAAGGCGGGAGGTGCTGATGTGCCGGAGTTTATTAAAGTTATGCCCCTTGGGTTATACAAAGCAGGTATTTTCCTCCTAATCACTTTTCTGTCCCCCACCCCTTGAAAGAAGCAACAAAGGAAGAAGAGGAGAGAATGATGGCAGTAAGAAAGCCAGGGCAGGGGTGGGGGAGGGGGTGGGGTGGAAATTTGAGTAAAAGCAGAAAACACAGAAAATCAAATAGGGCTTACTGAGGAGACATAGTAGCTGCTTCTTTCCAAATGCAATTGCAGCAGTTGCAGCGATGGCGACAGCCACTGCCACCACTACCACGGCGCTCTGAGGTGAGACGAGGACTAGTAGAGACAACTGGCCACGCCACCAACTGCTCTGCCGACCGCGCCACCCTCTGCACCGCCAACTGGGCAGCCGACTGGGCCACCCCCTCCGCCATCCGCAGCGCAGACCTTGAGCGGCATCACTGAGTTGTAGTGCTCCCCCAGGTTGCAGGCGTAGTGTAGGTAGACGAGGGTGATCGGCTTCTTGCTGTACTCCTCCCCTATAACGACGACGGGTGAATCGGCCTGGATCACCTCGATGGGGGTCTTCAGGATGTGTGACAGGGCCCTCAACTCCAGCTGGCCTCCCCACGACGCACTATGCACAATTTCTTCACAATAGTTTATGAAGTCGTCGCGGGTGTAGGCAGTACCGGTGTCAGGGTCACTGAAGAAAGGCAAGAAGTCGTCAATATGTTTCTGCATGTACTCCGCGGTGCGACATCGTAGGTTCTCCACGGTCATGGAGAACACCAGCTGGTCTTGAATAGCGTGGTACATACAGTGGCCGTCGGCTGGGATAGCCTTCATTTTCAGGTTCTTGGCTCGCAAGATGACCGCCAGCTTCTTCTCCTCCTCACAACTCAACCTCTCCACATGCTCCATCTCGACCTCTGCAATCCTCTCCAGGCGCTCTCTATGGAGGGCTGCCCGTCTTTCTCGCCTTTTCTGTGCCCTGCAGACTCGAGGAGGCTGGTTCTCGAGATCCATTTTGGCCAGATCGTCAGTGATAGAACCAATGTCACCGTAGTCAGGGTAGCTATCTTGAAACTTCTCCAGTTCCTGCTGGTGCTTCTGCTCCATCTCAGCCTCAAGGCGGGCCACATCTAGAAGCAACTGCTTTCTTTTTTTCTTGTCGCTCTTGGGGACTGAGTTTTTCATGCTCTGAATCCGCATCTGTAGTTCTTTCTTTTCGCGGTGGTGGCATCGTGTCATCCGCTGATATTCATTCTGTGGATCTTCCATGATGTTTATTGACAGGCAGGAACTGAAGTTTGGTGACCTTAATGAGTCAGCTACTGCTAAGAGCCACTGAACAAGTTTCTCAGCCTGAGCTAGCCACCACCTGTTCACGTCACAGTGGGGTTGCCTTCAGCCTATCACAGCCCACTCTGCTATTGGTCGTTGTCTCTCCATGGCTACGCCCCCACCCAACATGCCCCAGCACTTGGATTGGCCGTTAGGAGACCCAGACTAGGTCCCTACAGAGCCAGTAGGAACTTGTGCTTTGGGTCTTAGGCGGGAGATTCAAACATCGTTGCTAATATTCTGCCATTCAACAATGTGTATAGCACTTGAGCTTAAATACTGCCTATCTCATTTCCAAGTCTGGATAAAAAGAAGACACTGACCATGATTGAAAACCACAGGACAGGGTCCAGCAGATGGTGTGGCAGTTAAGGGCATGCGGCTCCCACATGGCCGACTGTGGTATGAGTCTCGGACCTGGCGATTGCTTTCTCACTTTCCCTTTCTCTCTCTCTCTCTCTCTCTCTCTCTCTCTCTCTCTCTCTCTCTAGTCAAATTAAAATAACAATAACAAATAAAAATTAAACAAAATAAATAATTCTTTTAAAAAATCACATGACAAATGCTATCTAATTGTCTGAATATGCTCTGACCTCAGCATTGCTCATAGCATTCGGAAGACATTGCGGCTTCCTCCAGTCCCTTGGCCAGTGGATCTTTAATCTTTGTGTCAGAACTAGACATTTCTTTACACTCCTGGGAACACATCCTTTCAATTGACACTTCAAATTTATCCCATCTCACCTTAGTGTAAAAAGGCAACAGGCTAGAGCCACTCACTCCACCTAAGTAGATCTCTTGGCTTGTGCTAATAGAGTACACCTACCCAAAATTCCCCTTCTCCTGGGCCCCCAGCTCCCAAATTGGGATCCCTAGGGTGCCCGTGAATCACCACAGCCAGCATTCATCTAACCACTTCTTTCTGATTATTCTGAATCTCTAAAGTTCTGGGGAAAAGAGCCCTACCTAACCTCTTTCAAATATGCTCTCATCCTGCTCCACCTTACTCACTTGTATCTTAAATTGCCAAACTAAATATCCCTCAAGACAACCTCCTCATTGTTACAAATGAGGAAAGTAGGCATTCATCCAAGCTGTTGCCAGTATCAAAATTACACTCCTTTTTATTGCTGAATAGTAGTCCATGATATGAATTTACTGTAGTTTGTTTAACATTCACTTGTTTTAAGACATCTGGGTTGCTTCCAGTTTAGGGATATCATAAATAAACCTGCTATAAACATCTGCGTACAGGCTTTTGTGTAAACATAAACCTTACTTTCTGTGGAAAAATGCCCAGGAGTACAATTTTTGGCTCATATTCTCAGCATATGTTTATTTTCTAAGAAAATATTTTTCAGAATGTCTGTATAATTATACATTCTTGCCATTAATGTATGGGTGATCCAGTTTCTCTTTATCCTCACCAGAATTTGGTGTTGTCACATTTTAAAAAAATTTTATTCATTCATCTTTTTTTGGAGAGGTTTTTGCTATAGAGGACATGTGCTTGCCACAAAGGCAGAGAGAGACAGAGAAACAGAAAACAAGAAATCACCTTCCAGGGGTGATGGCCACACCGTAATCCCTTCTCCTCGATTCTCCTCTCGGGATCTTGGGCACGCACGCACACATGCCTGATGTGAGTTTAAGCTGCCGGGTCCAGTACTCGAACCACGCTCGACTCCATGGGAGTCCAGCGACATAGCCATTACACCAACTACTGGTCCCATTTATTCTGATAAATATGTGGTGATATTTTACTGTGGCTTTAGTTTGTATTTCCCTAGTGGCTATTGACATTTATTTTTTCATGTGCCCATTTGCTATCTAGGCCATATCGTCTTAAGCAAAATGTTTATGTCATTTGCCTATTTTCTTTTTTCTAAGAATTATTTAATCTTATTCATTATTAGTATTTAATTTGTTATAGAACATGTACACTTACGAGAGAGAGAGAGAGAGAGAGAGAGAGAGAGAGAGAGAGAGAGAGAAAGAAAACTGTTAGGTCTGGGACTCAAACTATGGTCAGTCATATGGGACTCCAGTGCCTTAACAACCATGCCATCTGTAGGCATTCAGTTACATATTTTCTAAATAGTCTTTTTTTCACACTGTTAGTTTTGAGAGTTCTTTACATGTCCTATGTACTGCTTCTTTACAAATATTTTCTACCAGTCTGTAGCTTGGCTTTTCTTATTATTAACATGATCTTTCTCACAGCAAAGGTTTTCAATTTTGATTAAGACCAGTGTATCAATTTCTCCTTCTCTGGATCACATTTTCAGTGTCAAGTCTAAGAACTCTCTCTTTTTAAAAAAAAAAAAAAAAAAAAACCTGGCCACTTTAATGTTTTTGTACAATTTGATAAATAATCTTTTGATAACTGCAGACATGTAAGACCGGCTATATTCAGAAACATCAGTCATGATGGTTTTCCAGATGGTGTATCATCTTCAAAAATTACAAGGAGTTACTTGTATGCAACTGCTATCAAACCAGTAAGACAGCATTTATGCATCCATCATTTTTAGGATTGTTGGTAACTTGGACATATTTCCCCCAAATAACCTTGCCTCCTTGTTTCACAAGGCCCAACTCACTCACGTTCACCTCAATGACAGTACCTTTGGTGATAACACCCAAAGTTGTATATAGTGAGGATAAGAGATTCTTCTTCTTCTTTTTTTTTTTTTTAGAGGTTTTTGCTATAGAGTCCGTGCACTAGCCAGACAGAGAGAGAGACAGAGAGATAGAAAGCGAGAAATCACCCCCTAGAGGGGATGGCCATGCCGCAATCCCTTCTCCTCTGTTCTCCTCTCGGGATCTTGGGCACGCACGCACATGCGCCTGGCGTGAATTTAAGCCACCGGGTCTGGGACGCGAACCACAGTCGACTACATGGGAGTCCAGCAACATAGCCATTACGCTAACTGCTGGTCCTGATAAGGGATTCTTCTTTACACTGAGTATTGGCAGGCAAAAAATGGCTTTCATTTCAGAATGTGTTACATGGGCCTTCTTGAAATGTAAGCCCACAGGCCTAATGAATCTTTCATATTTAGGTGGTTTTCTAGTAAAGCCATCTCCAACAAAGCAGACTTTTGTAACCATCTTCTTCCATGCCTTCTTCTTTCTCTTTCCTGTTCAAATAACTTTTAATACTTCTGTTTCTCCCTGGCCTCGAACTTTGGGTAGTAGGACTTTCCATTTTTCCACTTTCTCTTTCCGTTTTTGTTTAATCATATTGGAAAGTACTTTAGCTCGGGACTGTCTTTCTCTGTCCAACAGATAGATAGGCAGGTACTGCTCCTTGTGGAGTCTTTTCATCATTCTTCTGTTTGGTGTTCCTCTTTTCATGCATCTTGATAGTCTTTTTCATTTGTATTTTCTCAGCATGGTGCTGTTTATGATAGAGCTTAGCCTTCAGACCAATCATCTTTTTTTGCCTTCTTTGAATGTTCATGAGCCTCCCAACTTTCCTTCTTTCTCTTTTTCTCATGGCAATCAAATAGTATCCATAGTGTTTATGATATAATTCAATATATTGGTTTTGTGGCATGGTGATGGCTGCAGAGTTGCCAGGAGCAGCCTCCCGAATGCAAAGAAGTTGTCAACTTTCAGGTCTCAGAGACCAACAAAGTCTAAGAACTCTTTATCTAACCCTAGATCCCAAAGATTTTGTCCTATTTTGTTGTTGTTAATATTGTTGGCTATATATTTATTTATTTATACTAAAACATTTATAGCTTTAGGTTTTAAAGTTAAATCTCTGAACTATTTTGATTTTATTTTTCTGAACTATTTTGATTTTATTTTTGTGTAAGATTTGAGACTTGGGTCAAGATTTATTTTTTTGCATAGGGATGTCCAATTGTTTCTACACCTTTTGTTGAAAAGGTTATGCTTCTATGTTTCCTCCATTGAATTGGTTTTGCACCTTTATAAAAATTGGCTGGGCATATTCATGTGTGTCTATTTTCGGATTCTGTATTTTGTTCCATTTATCCATGTGTCTATCTGTCCACTGGTATACCATACAGTCTTGGCTACTATAGTTTTGTAGTAAGTCTTTAAATCAGGTAGAACATTTCACCCAACTTTATTCTTTTCTTTCAAAATTGTTTTAGTCATTATAGGTCCTTTGTCTTTCTGTAAAAAAATTGTAAAAATTTTGTCTATAGCTATAAAAATAGAATTCTTGTTGAAGTTGAATATCAATTTGGGGAGAATTGATATATCTTTATTATGGTTAATCTTCTAAGGCGTGAGCACATTGGTATCAATTTCCATTTATTTAGATATTAATTGATTTCTTTTATTAACATTTTATAGTTTTCAGCATATAAATCCTGTGCATATTTTGTTATATTTACACTTAAGGTTTTCTTTTTAATAAGTGATTATAAATGACATTGTAGTTTGGTTTCAGTGTCATGTGTTCATTACTAGTATTGTATATAAAAATTAAAGTGACTGTTTGGTGCCAAATGGTGGTGCAGTGAGAAAATGCCATGTTCCTCAAGGTAGATGCACATGGGAAGGTTACTGGTTTAAATCCTACAGAGGCTTCCCAGAGTATGCTAGGCATGTATGTGCCCATGTTCTGACTGGGTGAAGTTCAAGGTGGATCACTGCATCACGACCCTGTCAAGGGTGCTATATCTCTCTCTCTTTCTCATTTATGGAATAAATAAATAAACTTTAAAAAATACAATTGACTTTTATATGTTTATGTTGTGTTCTTTGACCTTGCCTAACTCATTTATTATTTTTAGGAAGCTCTTTGGTAGAGTCCTTGGAATTTTCTATGTAGACAATCATGTCATCTATGAATAGGATGGTTTTATATTTTTCATTAAGTATGCACTTTATTTCTTCTTATTACCTTATTGCATTGGTTAGGAATTCTAGCACTACTTTAGATAAGAGTAGTCAGGAGATATATCCTTGTTTAGGCTTCTTATAGATGCTCTATATCAAATACATGCTCCCTTATTCCTAGTTTTCTGAGAGTTTTTGACATGAATGAGTATTTAATTTTGTTAAATTTTAGAATAGGTTTTAGTTATAGAGTGTCTGTGCTCACTAGAGAGAGAGAGAGAGAGTGAGAGAGAGAGAGAGAGAGGGAGAGAGAGTTATTACTCTCCAAGGGGTATGGTCACACTACAACCCTTCTCTTCCATTCTCCTTTCGGGATTCTGGGCATGCATGTACATGTACTAGCTGTGTTTTTCAAGCTGCCAGGTCTGGGACTTGAGCCACAGAGTCGGCTATGTGGGATCTAGCACCTTAACTACCATGCCAGGGTCCTAAATTTGTTCAATTATTTTTCTGCATTGATTGATATGTAAATGTAATTTTTCTCCTTTGGGCTGTTACTGTAATAGACTACACTAATAGATTCATTGTAGATATCAAACCAGTTTCACATTTTTGAAATTAACACCATTTGGTGATGGTTTATTTTATTATTACCATCATTATTATTTATTATGATTCTTATTTATGCATTCAATCACTATACATAATTTAGATTGTAAAGAGAATTTACCCAGCATGAAATACACCTCAGACTAGTCCAGCTGAGCATACTATACACATCATCATCAACAGGTAATGAACCATTTCTATGTCCCACTAATGTCATACCTCTCTATTTGATTTCTTGCTCTCCTTCTCTATACTCTTCCCTTCTTATATAGTACTCTTTTTAGAATTTCTTGAAGAGCTGGTCTGGAGTGGTAAATTCTTTCAGGCTTTGTTTATCTGAGAACTTCTTAATTTTTTTTTCTCACATGAAGGATAATCTTGCCAGGAATAGTAACCTTGGTTGAAATTGATTTTCATTTAACAGTTTGACCATATTTCCCTATTCTTTTCTTGCCTGCATTGTTTTCAATGAGAGGTTCAATTTTAGCCTGATGGGATAACCTTTGTAAGAGACTTGATGTTTCTCTCCTTTCAGTTTCAATGTCATGTCTTTGTCTGTGGTTTTGGCCAATCTGGCTATGATGTGCTGTGGAGAGGATCTTCTTGGATTGATTCTATTTGGAGTTTTTTATATTTCTTGGGTCTGAATGAGTGCTTCTCTAGACTTGGAAAGTTTTCCTCCAGGATTTTGTGGAATAGATTATCAATTCCTCTATTAGTTTCTTCACCTTCCGGGATACCAATTATCTGCATGTTTGGGTGTTTAATAGTATCTAGTATTTCTCATATATTGTCCCCACTTTTCTTGGTTATTTTCTCAGTGTTTTTCATAATTTTAGGTCAATTTTTTTGTCTTCTATCTCTGAGATTTGATTTTCTGCATGATCTAATCTGCTTTTAATACTTTTGAGTGAGGTTTTGATTT
The DNA here is from genome assembly GCA_026018925.1 of Tupaia tana. Classification (NCBI taxonomy): domain Eukaryota; kingdom Metazoa; phylum Chordata; class Mammalia; order Scandentia; family Tupaiidae; genus Tupaia; species Tupaia tana. Next base: position 95,445,054 of record JAKSZU010000009.1, read on the forward strand.
CCTGTATTACAGCCTTCATATATAACAGTTCCTTTTGATTCTTTTTTTATAGTGTCGATTTTTTCTTTCATATTGTGGAAGGACTTCCTCATCTCTTGGAGTTCAATGTCTCTTTTCTCTTGCATTTCATATAGTCTGTCACCATAAATATTCTAAATTGTTTTTCTGATGTTTCAGTAATAACCTCTAATTTTTTCATACTTGGAGACAAGTTACTGTATTTCCTTGCTGGAGACATATTACTTGGTTCTCTCATCCTTGAGGCTCATCGCCTATTTTTAGTATTCTGGTAATATATTCTATACTGGATTCTATAACTGTGAGCTTGTGTGTTTCCCTTTACTATGAAATAATTCTGTGCTAATTTCTCCCTTCTACTGTGTCTTCCAATGTGGTAACCAAGGGAGGAGTTTTGAGATCATATTTAGAAAGAGGAGTTTCTCTCTTTTTACAACCAGTTCAATGTGGGGTGAAAAATTCTCTGAGTCTTACAGTATTTAGATGTTTGGTGACTATGCACCTAGACCTGTCCAGGCATTGGGTGAGGGCAGAGCAGCAAAATGAGAAAGTAAAGTAAAAGAAAAAGAAAGTAGAAAAGAGAAATAGGAAGAAAAGGCAAAGAAAAAAGAAAGAACAAAACACAAACAACAGAAAAAAGAACACAGGTCTCAAAAATAAAATTATGTTGGGACCAGCAGTTAGCGTAATGGCTATGACTCTGGACTCCCATGTAGTCGAACGTGGTTTGAGTCCTGGACCTGGTGGCTTAAACTCATGCCAGGCACATGTGCATGCGTGCCCAAGATCCCAAGAGGAGATTGGAGAAGGGATTGTGGCGTGGCCATCCTCCCTGGGGGGTGATTTCTCACTTTCTGTCTCTCTGTCTCTGTCTTCCTGGCGAGCGCACGTGCCCTATAGCAAAAACCTCTCCAAAAATAAATAAATAAATAAATAAATAAATAAATAAATAAATAAATAAAATTATATTATAAATGAAAAGGGCAGCACATGCAAAGATGGAGATGCCTGTAAGTATTCCGCCCTATATGGGGAAAGGAGAAACAAATTAGCAAGGGAAAGGTACAGGGTGAAAAAAAAAATTCTTTTTTTAAAGTTAGAAAAGACAGAAAATAGCAGGATATATAGATATTTTTTCCCCCTACCTTTTCTAGCTTCTAGGGTCTGGAAGGGGGTTGGCCCTGGCTGGGGTCTTCACAGCAGAGATCCCGGGCCCAGAAAAGAGCAACACATGCAGAGATGGACATATCTGTAAGTATTCTGTCCTTTTCTAGCATCTAGGGTCTGGAAGGGGGAGGGCCTATCTGGGGGCTTCACAGCAGTGATGCTGGGCCCAGAAAAGTGCAGTACCTGGTGATGGTTTATAATTTTTTCAATATATTGCTAAATTCTGTTTGCTAATATTTTGGATTATTTGTCTATTTAGGATTTATTTTTTTGGAGAGGTTTTCGCTATAGGGCACGTGCGTGTACCAGAAAGACAGAGAGACAGAAAGCGAGAAATCACCCCCCAGGGGGGATGGCACACTGCCATCCCTTCTCCTCCATTCTACTCTTGGGATCTTGGGCATGCACGCACACGCACCCAGCGTGAGTTTAAGCCACCGGGTCCAGGACGCGAACCACGGTCGACTATGTGGGCGTCCGGCGACATAGCCATTACACTAACTGCTGGTCCTAATTTAGGATTTTTTTTTTAACTGTCAGAGAAAGAGAGAGAGAGTGAGTGAGCATGTACCCCTCAATGGGATGTGGTCATAGTGCAATCCCTTCTCCATTTCCATTCTTTTGGGATTTGAACACATGCTAGGCATGTTTTTTAAGCTGCTGAAGTCAGGATCCAAGCCATGGCCTGCCACGTGGGATCCAACTCCTATACTCATTAGGCTATGAGGCTGGCCTTGGCTATTTATGATTTGTAAATCTACATTAATGAGCGATATTGGTCTATAGTTTTCTTTTTTAGTATCAGAATAATACCAACTTCATAAGATGAATTTGGAAGTATTCCTTCCTCTCCTATTTTTTGGGAAGAGATTGTGTAAAATCAGTATTAATTCTTTAAATGTTTAGTAGGATTCTCTGGTGAAACCATATAGGCCGAAAGATTGTATTTTTGGTAGTTTCAAAATTATAAAGTCATTTTTCTGGGACCAGCAGGTGGCATGGTGGTTAAGGCATTAGACACTTCCACATGGCCTACCAGGGTTCGTGTCCCAGACCTGGTGGCTTACTTTCTAACTTTCTCTCTCTCTCTCTTTCTCTGTGTGTGTTCTTCTCTGGTCAAATTAAATTTTTTTTTTAATAAAAGAATGGATAAATAAAATAAAATAATTCTTTAAAAAATTACAAAGTCATTTTCCTAAACAAGGATAATCAAAGTATGTATTTTATATTGAGTGAATTTTAGTAGTTTGTATTTTCTGAGAAATTGGTCCATTTCTTTTAAGCAGTCAAATATATGTATATAGACTGGTTTATAGTACTTCATTATTATTGTTTGACTTTTGGAGGATCTGTAGTGATATTTTTTTCTAATATTGGTAATTAGTGTCTTTCTTTCATTCTTTGTTCTTTGTCAGTCCTGTTAGAGATTTGTCAATGTTATTGAACTTTTCAAATAACTAACTGATTGTTTTACTGATTTTCCATTTCCAATTTCATTAATTTCTGTTCTTCATTATTTTCTTCTTTCTGATTGGTTTGTGTTTAGTTTGATCCTCTTTTTCTAGGTTCTTGAGGTGGGAACTTGGATAAATGATTTCAGACTTTTTCTCTTATTCATTCATTCATTTATTTAAATTTGACCAGAGAGGGACAGAGTGAGTGGGAAAGAGAGAGGGAAAGTGAGAAAGCAAGTTGCCAGGTCAAGGACTCAAACCACGGTCAGCCATGTGTGAGTCCAGCGCCCTTAACCACCATGCAACCTGCTTGACCCAACTTTTCTTCTTTTTCTTTTTTAATATTTTTATTATTCTTAGCATTTTTTGTTTTAAACATTTGATTGCTATACATCATTTGGCTTGTAAAGAGAATTTATCCAACATGAAATACATCTCAGACCAGTACAGTTGAGAACACTATAAACATCATCAACAGGTAATAAGCCATTTCTGTGTTCCACAAATGTCTTGCCTCTCTATTTTTTCTCCCTGATTTCCTTCCGTATACTCTTCCTTTCTCCTGCCCTCCTTTCACACTTTCTCCAGTGTCCATAACTATTTTCACTGCTTTTATGTCCTCCAATCTTTGAATCTCTACCATAGTGTGTGGACAGTCAGTATATATTAAGTGGTGACATATAATATCTTTCTTTCATAGCCTGGCTTGCTTCAATCAGTAGTAAATCTTCCATATTCGACCACTTTCTACCAAATTCCAGGGTCTTGTTTTTTATGGCTCAGTAGTATTCCATAAAGTATATGTGCCACAATTTCTCAATCTGTTAATGGACTTAGGTTGGATCCATGTCTTAGCAATCATGAATAATTCCATAATAAAATTGATGTACAAGTGTTTTTCCAACTGAACATTCTCCTGTCCTTTGGGTAGATACCTAGGAGTGGGATTGCTGGATCATATGGCAGTTCTATACGTAGGTCTTTGAGGAACCTCCATATTGTTTTCCACAGTGGCTGAACCAATTTACATTCCCACCGACAGTGTAGGAGAATTCCCCTTTCACCACAACCCTGCCAACACTTATCACTTTTTGTATTTTTAATCTTTGCCATCTTGGGTTAGGTGGTATCTCATTGTGGTTTTAATCTGCATCTCCTTTATGATGAGGGATGTTGAGCATTTCCTCACATGTTTTTGCCTGTTCCTATGTCTTCCTTAGAGAGATTTTTGTTTAGTTCCTTTTCCGATCTTTTAATAGGGTTAATCTTTTTTTCTTCTTTTTTTGGGGGGGTAAGCTGCTTGAGTTCCCTGTGCATTCTGGTTATCAGTCCCTTATCTGAGACATAATTTACAAAAATATTCTTCTATTCTGAGGGATATTGATTCACACTAATTACCGTGTCCTTTGCTGTGCAGAAATTTCTAAATTTGATGTAATTTCACTTGTCTATCTTGGGGATTATTGCATTTTAGGAGTCTTAGTTAAGAAGTCTTTGCCTTCTCTACTGTGTCCCAGAGTTTCCTCAGTGCTTTCCACCAATAATTTTTTATTTTGAGGTCTTAGGTTCAGATCTTTGATACATTTTGGGTTAATTTTTGTTGATGGTAAAAGATGGGATCCAGTTGGATCCAGTTTCATCTTTCTGGAGGATGATACCCAGTTTTCCCAGCACCATTTGCTAAAGAGGTTTTTCTTTTCCCACTGCCTTGACTGGTATTCTTTGTCAAATGCTGAGACCTGCTCCACTGAAGAGGTTTTTCTGAGTTGAGGGGCTGTGGATTAGAAATAAACATGACAACAAACACACAAAGACACACAAGTGTAGAAAAGCGTTGATCCTGTGGGACTAATTTCTCTGATGGAGAAAGCTTGACCTTGAACTAGCCTCCAGTTTATTATTTTATAGGGCAGAAAATGGGGGAAGAGGAAATAGAATGTAAAGCCAGTTTTTTTTTTTTTTTCTGACGTTAATTGGCTGATGCGAAAACTACTGACACCATATGGTTTCTTTCTTTCTTTCTTTCTTTCTTTCTTTCTTTCTTTCTTTCTTTCTTTCTTTCTTCTTTCTTTTTTTCTCTTTCTTCTCTTTCTTTCTTCTTTCTTTCTTTCTTTCTTTCTTTCTTTCTTTCTTTCTTTCTTTCTTTCTTTCTTCTTTCTTCTTTCTTTCTTTCTTTCTTCTTTCTTTTTTTCTCTTTCTTCTCTTTCTTTCTTTCTTTCTTTCTTTCTTTCTTCCTTCCTTCCTTCCTTCCTTCCTTCCTTCCTTCCTTCCTTCTTTCCTTCTTTCTTTCTTTCTTTCTTTCTTTCTTTCTTTCTTTCTTTCTTTCTTTCTTTCTTTCTTTCTTTCTTTCTCTCTCTCTCTCTCTCTCTCTCTCTCTCTCTCTCTCTCTCTCTCTTTCTTTTTCTTTTTTCTTTTTTTTTGGAGATGTTTTTGCCATAGGGCATATGCGCTAGCCAGAGAGAGACAGAAAGTGAGAAATCACCCCCTAGAAGGGATGGCCACGCCACAATCCCCTCTCCTCCATTCTCCTCTCAGAGTCTTGGGCACCCATGCACACACACCCGCTGTGAGTTTAAGCCACCGGATCTGGGACTCAAACTGCTATCGACTACATGGGAGTCCAGCGACATAGCCATTATGCCAACTTCTGGTCCCAAAATCGTGTGCATTGAGAAACACACACACACACACACACACACACACACACACACAGAGAGAGAGAGAGAGAGAGAGAGAGATGGACTCAATGCTGCAATCCTCCAGCCTCTATAGGTTTTTACCTTAGGTGGGCACCACCATGCCCCCCATTTGGTTTCTTCTAATATTTTTGGGCAAAATCTGAATAACACATGTGACTTCCTTAGACAGATACTGCTTTTAAGTATCCAGAGTTAGCATATTTGTATTTTAACGGCTTCATAGCTATGCAAATGAAGCTCATGAAGTGCATTTCTGCATATGTCTGAGATCACCATGTTTTTTTTTCAGATTGGGCCACTCCCTACAGTCAAAAATCAGTTGGCTGGGGAACCAGCAGTTAGCGTAATGGCTATGTCGCTGGACTCCCACGTAGTCGACCGCGGTTCGCGTCTCAGACCCGGTGGCTTACAACTCATGCCAGGCGCGTGTGCGTACGTGCCCAAGATCCCGAGAGGAGAATGGAGGAGAAGGGATTGCAGCGTGACCATCCCCCCTGGGGGGTGATTTCTCGCTTTCTGTCTCTAATGTCTCTCTCTGTCTGTCTGGCGAGCGCACGCGCCCTATAGCGAAAATCTCTCAAAAAAAAAAAAATCAGTTGGCTGCTGTATGTTTTAGGGTTTATTTCTGGGATCTCTATTCTGTTCCATTGGCCCACCTGTCTGTTTTTGTGCTAATACCATGCTGTTTTGATTACCAGAGCTTTATAGTATATTTTGGGGTTAGAGAGTGAGATGCCATCCACTCCACTCTTCTTGCTTGAGATTGTTTGGCAATACAAGGTCTTTTATGATTTCAGAGAAGTTCTATGAATGTTTTTTCTATATCTGTGAAGAATGTCTCTGGTCTTTTGATTGGAATTGTGTTAAATATATAGATTAATTTGGGTAGAATTGCCATTTTGATTATATTAACCTTTTAAATCCAGGAAGATTGGATGTCCTCCTACTTTTTTGTGCCATTTTCAGTATCTTTTCAAAGATTTTCATAGAGTTCTTTGTAAAGGTTTTTGACTTCCTTAGTTAGTTTTATCCCTAGGTATCTTACACATTTTGTGGCTGTGGTAAATGGGATTCCTTTCTTCAGTTCTACCTTAGTCAGCTTGTTGTTCATATGTAAAAATGATATAGATTTTTGGATGTTGATTTTGTATCCTGCCACTTTATTGTATTCATATATTACTTTGAGGAGTTTTTTTCATGGAAACCTTTGGGTCTTCTAAGTATGCCATCATGTCATCTTCAAATAAAGATATTTTCAACTCTTCTTTGCCCATTTGAATACCTTTTATATTATTCTTTTTAATGACTGCATTGGCTAAGATTTCCAGTACTATATTGAAAAGGAGTAGAGAAATTGAGCAGCCTTGTCTTGTAACAGTTTTTAATGAAAAAGTTTTCAGCTTTTCCCCATTCCGTATAATGTTAGCTATAGGTTTTTCATATATGACTTTTATTTTATATATATATATATATATATATATATATATATATATATATATACACACATATATATATATTTTTTTTTGAGAGGTTTTTGCTATAGGGCGCATGCGCTCACCAGACAGAGAGAGACATAGAGACAGAAAGCGAGAAATCACCCCCCAGAGGGGATGGTCACGCCACAATCCCTTCTCCTCCATTCTCCTCTTGGGATCTTGGGCATGCACGCACATGCGCCCGGCGTGAGTTTTAAGCCACCGGGTCTGGGATGTGAACCGCAGTCGACTACGTGGGAGTCCAGCGACATAGCCATTACGCTAACTGCTGGTTCCCTGACTTTTATTATATTGAGAAATGACTCTTCTTTCCCAATCTTGGTAAATGTCTGAATCATGAAGGGATATTTTATTTTGTCGAATGCTTTCTCTGTATCAATTTAAGTGATTATATGGTTTTCATCTTTCTTTCTGTTAATATGGTGTATTATGTTTATGGTCTTGCATATATTGAACCATCCTTGCATCGTGTAATAAAGCCTACCTGGTCGTGAGGAATAATCTTAAAAATATTGTTGGATACGAATATTGTTGGATATTCACAAATATCTTGTTGAGAGTTTTTGCATCTATATTCATCAGAGATATTGGCCTGTAGTTTTCCTTTTTGTCATGTCTTTATCTGTTTTGGGAATGAGGATGATGGAGGCTTTATAAAATAAATTTGAGAGGTTTCTTTCCTTTTGGATCTTTAGAAATAATTTGAATAGAATGGTGGTTACCTCTTTAAAAGTTTTATAGAATTCAGAAGTGAAGCCATCAGGACCTGGGCTTTTCTTTGTCGGGCGTTTATTTATTACGGAGTCAATCTCATGGGTTGTTATGGGTCTTTTCAGGCTTTCTATGTCCTCCTGATTCAAACTTGGTAGATAATATGTATCCAGGAATTTGTCCATTTCCTCCATGTTTTCTTGTTTGTTGGCATATAGTCGCTCATAGTATCCTCTAAGGATGCTTTGTACTTCTATTGTGTCTGTTGTAATATTACCCGTTTCATTGTGAATTTGATTTATCTGGTTCCTTTCTCTCTTCTTCTTAATTAGTCTAGCGAATAGTGTGTCAATTTTATTTATCTTTTCAAAGAACAAGCTTTTGCTTTCATTTATTTTCTGTATAGCTCATTTATTTCCTATTTCATTTATTTCTGCTCAAATATTTATTATTTCTTTTGCCTGAGTTTTTTTTGTCATTGTTTTTCGAATTTGCTAAGGCATAACATTAAGTTGTCTATTTGCCACCTTTCCATCTTTTTATGCATACTAATTGCTATGAATTTCCTTCTTGTGATGGTTTCTGCTGTGTCCCATAGATTATAAAAACTTGTGTACTCATTGTCATTTGTTTCCATAAATCTTTTGATTTCAGACTTAACTTCTTCAGTAGTTAAGAAGGCATTTAGATGTAGGTTATTAATTTCCATGTGTTTGTGTATTTTTTAGGATTTTCCCTGAAATTAATATCAAGTTTAATTCCATCATGGTCAAAGTAGATGCTGGGTATAGGTTCTATGCCTTTGAATCTGGAAAGGCATAGGTTTGTGCCCTACCATATGGTCAATTCTTGAAAAGGTTCCATGTGGGGATGAGAAAAATGTATATTTCATGGTCTTAGAGTGGAAAGTTCTATAGATGTCAGGTCCATTTGATTTATAGTATCATTTAGGTTCCATATCTCTCTGTTTATTTTTTGCCTGGAAGATCTGTCTAAAGGAGATACTGGGCTGTTGAGATTCCCAACAATTATGGTATCGCAATGTATCTCTCTTTTTATCTCTAGCAATCTTTCTTTCATGTATTTAGGTGCTCCTGAGTTTGGTGCATAGATATTTATAAGCGTTATGTCTTCTTGATGAATTATCCTTTTTACTACCATATAATGTCCTTCTTTGTCTCTTCTTACAGTTTTTCTTAAAGCCTATTTTGCCTAAAATCAGTACCGCAACTCCAGCTCTTTTTTATTTTTATTTTTTATTTTTTTGAGAGGTCTTTGCTATAGGGCGTGTGCGCTCGCCAGACAGACAGAGAGAGAAAGAGAGACAGAAAGCGAGAAATCCCCCCCCAGGGGGGATGGCCACGCCGCAGTCCCTTCTCCTCTGTTCTCTCGGGATCTTGGGCACGCACGCACATGCACCCGGCGTGAATTTTAAGCCACCGGGTCCCAGACGCGAACCGCAGTCGACTACATGGGAGTCTAGCGACATAACCATTACGCTAACTGCTGGTCCCCCCCCCCCCCCCCCCCCCCCCCCCCGCCAGCCCTTTTTTGATTTCCATTTGCATGGAATATCTTTTTCCAGTCCTGCACTTTTAGTCTATGTATGTCTTTATCCATGAGATAGATGTATTTCTAGGAGGCAACAGACAGAGGGTTTCTGTTTTTGTTTTTGTTTTTGTTTTATTTTAGTCCATTTAGCCAGTCTGTGTCTCTTGATTGGAGAATTTAATCCATTAGCATGCAATGTTATTATCAATATTTCTGGATATATTCTTATCATTAAGTGAGCCATTTTCTTGATTGTTATTTGTTCTCTTACAGCTATCTGTCTGACTTTAGTTTTCCTGGTATAGCACTCCCTTCAGAACTTCTTGAAGAGCTGGTCTGGAGTTGATAAATTCTTTCAGGTTTTGTTTATATGAGAGCATTTTAATTATTTTTTCCCATATGAAGGTTAATCTCATGGAGTATAGTAATCTTGGTTGAAATTGATTTTCATTTAACAGTTTTACTATATTTCCTTATTCTTTCCTTGCCTGTATTGTTTCCAACCAGAGGTCTGATGTTAACCTGATGGGATAACCTTTATAAGTGACTTGACATTTCTCTCTTGTCAATTTTAGTATGTTGTCTTTGTCTGTGGTTTTGGCCAATCTTGCTATGATATATCATGGAGAAGATCTTCTTGGATTGATTTTATTTGGGACTCTTTGTATTTCTTGGGTCTGACTGTTTCAGTGCTTCTGTAGACTTGGAAAGTTTTATTCCAGAATTTCATGGAATAGATAATCAAAGCTCTTAGTATTTTCTTCACCTTGTGGGATACCAATTATGTGGATGTTTAGGCACTTGATGGTATCTAGTATGTCTCATATATTGTCCTTAATTTTCTTGGTTGTTTTCTCAGTCTTCTCGATAATTTTTTCTATGTCAGAGGCTTTGTCTTCTACATTCAAAATTCGATCTTATACATGATCTAATCTGATTTTAATACTTTTGAGGGAGGTTTTAATTTCCTGTATCACAGTCTTCATCTCTAACAATTTTCTGTGATTCTTTTTTATGCTGTCTATTTCTTTTTTTTAATCCAATAGTATTGACTTTTATTCATTCATGTAGAGTCACCTGAAATGATATCTGTTGCATTTAAATGCTCATTAATGCAAATGGCTGAACACATCCATTTCAATGGATACTTAATATCCCACATAGTTAAGTCACTTCAACACAGCCTCATGACAACTCCCACACCAAAACAGTACTTTATTTTGTAAATTTTGACCCATTATTACTCCCATGTTTTTTTTTTCAGCTGTCGAGTGTACAAGGTGAAGAGAAATTTTAGTTAGACGGGACTGCACCTGGAATAAATTTCTTATAAATTCTTATACGTTTCAAAACTGCTGGGTCCCAAGTTCATTTCTGAACTCCAGGGCTGCCAGTATCATGTGCAGCGTATTAAAGCTACACTATCTGAATAGCTTATAATTCTGCATAAATCAGGTCAAGCAATGTGTCAACCTGTAATAGACTGTGCACTTTGACTGAACATGGCAAAATATTCACTCTTGAACTTTACATCATCATATGATGTCAAACAATGAAGCAAATCCCAACAGTATATAAAAAAACAGTTTTGCATTTACAAAAGATTGTTTCCCATACTATTAATCCAGGCAGCTAACTCATTGGTTTATGCAACTTTATTGAAGAAAAATAAATCAATTACTAGCAGAGCTATTAGTTGATCACTCATCCATTGACAACTTGCATCATTTACTCTGTGCTATATTTTTTTTTTTTTTTTTTTTTTTATTTAATTAACTTTATTTTTTTTTTAATTTATTTTCCATCCAAAGTACACTATATATTGTCTCAATCAAGCACATCAACAAACATGTTATTGTCAGTAAATGAGCTTACATTTCTTGTCTTCTGTATGTTTTGCTTTTTTCCCCCATCCTTGATTCTCTATCTCTTACCCTCTGCCATCTCCCACTCTCCTCCCACAGTCTCTGGTATCTATGTTTGCATGCTATACTGTTTTCTCCTCACAATTATTGTATTGCCAAAGACCCTAATCAATCGAAATACCCTCATAGCAAACACAGGTGATACCCACATTTCCATGAACACAAGTCTTACTTTACGCATCCTATAAAGTAGCACCTAGCTGTGGCTACATATCCTACTGCAGTCATTAGGTATATATATATATATTTTTTTTTTTCTGAAACTTTTTTTCTTTTTGTAACTCAATTTACATTCCTTCCCTAAGCTTCATCACAGCATACAAAATGCAATCTCCCATCCAGTACACACTGTATAGTGATACAATCATGCACATTACAAAAAATTTTCCATTACTAGTTCCTAGAATTACTTCCACCCCTCTTTCTGACCTTCTGTCCCTTCCCACCCTCCTCTCACACCACCTCCGGTGTCTACAATTGTCCTTCATTCCCTTCCCACCCACATTGCATTGATCACACAATTTCCTACATAATCTAACTACTTTCAGTGTTGAGTTCACTTATTACTACTAAGAAAACCAGTTTTAACTTAACTCAAAGAAGTGCCAAGGAACTTTGCTTTAAGCCAGGAAACAAGTTAGGATTCTGTTCAAATGGTAGGTGTATGAACCTATCAGTCTCATGTACTTTTATCGTCTGTTCTGGTTCAATTTTCCTGATTAAATTCTAGGATATAATATTCAACTCCATACTTGTCCCTATGATTAAGTTGGCCACTTTCATAGTTTTTGGACTCTTATTTCCATGTGTCTGTGTTTAATTTTCTTGATACAACACACCCTTGAGAACTTCTTGGAGATCTGGTCTGGTGTTGGTAAATTCTTTCAGGTTTTGTTTATCTGAGAATGTTCTTGTCTTTTCTTCCCACCTGAAAGATAATCTTGCCGGGTACAGTATTCTTGGCTGAAATTGCTTCTCTCGTAACACTTTGAATATATTTTCCCATTCTCTCCTTGCTCGCATTGTTTCCGATGAGAGATCTGCTGTTAGCCTGATGGGATGTCCTTTGTAGGTAACTTGATGTTTCTCTCTTGCCAATCTTAGTATCTTGTCTTTGTCTGCGGTTTTGGTCAACCTGGCTATAATGTGTCTTGGAGAAGATCTTGGGTTGATTCTATTTGGAGTCCTTTGTATTTCCTGGGACTGGATCTTTGAATGCCTCTCTAGGTTTGGAAAGTTTTCTTGCAGGATTTCATGGAATAGATTATCAATGCCCTTATGGGTCTCTTCACCTTCTGGAATGCCAATTATCCGGATATTTGGACGTTTGATGGTATCCAGTACTTCTCGCATATCATTCTCAAATTTTTGAGCCATTTTCTCAGTCTTCGTGGTGGATTTTTCTAAGCCAGCCATTTTCTCTTCTACATTAGAGATTCTATTTTCTGAATGATCTAGTCTGCTTTTAATACTTTCTAGGGAGATTTTGACTTCTTGTATTATAGCCTTCATCTCTAGCAGTTCCGTTTGAGTCTTTTGTAAAGTGTGTAATTCCTCTTTTAGATCTTGCAAGAATTTCCTCATCTCCTGGAACTCGGCAACTTCTTTCTCCTTTCTCTTTAGCAGTTCATTATCTCTCTTTTCTTCCATCTCTGTTAGCTTCGACATTACGAATGCTCTAAATTCCTTATCAGACATTTCCATGACTTTCACCGAACTGCTTGTGGATGAAGGAGAGTTACTCTTTTCCCGTGGAGGAGAGGTATTTTCTCGTTTTCCCATATTTCTCGTGATCCGGCGGTGATTTCTTGACATCTGATGAGTGGCGTGTTTCTTTCAAATTCTTGAAGTTAAGCCTCAATGTACAGGAACAAGCAGACAGAGGTGTTCTAGAATCTGCTTGCCGTTCTGTTGTGATCGCTGGTGCAGCAGATTCAGTAGATATTGGGTGGAGATACAAGAAAAAGGAAAATGAAAAAGAGAGAGAGAAACAACAACAAAAAGAGAGAAAAAAAGACAAAAAATAAAAAATTGTAATTACTTTTCTATCTTTTTTTTTTTTAAAGAAAAAAATCACAAAACAGAAAACGAAAAATCTAGTTCCCAGTAGCCATGAGGAGTCTGCTCAGAGAAGGGCTCAACTCTCCTGCCTGGGAGGAAAAAGCAGAAGGGATTATTAACAAAACAATGGGAGGAGCAGAGCGCCAGAGAAAAACTTTGCCTTTAAAAAAATCGTAAAAAGGAAAAATTACCAAAAAACAAAAATGAGGAGACAGGAGCAGAGAGAGACATAGACCTCAGAGACACAGAGACAGAGATAGAAGGCCAGAGGGGCTCCCTACCACACTAGCTCTGCTTGCTGGAGGCTGAATTATGAGTAGAAAATCTTCATTTCTCCTGTGCCCTGAAAAATCTAGTTCCCAGTAGCCATGAGGAGTCTGCTCAGAGAAGGGCTCAACTCTCCTGCCTGGGAGGAAAAAGCAGAAGGGATTATTAACAAAACAATGGGAGGAGCAGAGCGCCAGAGAAAAACTTTGCCTTTAAAAAAATCGTAAAAAGGAAAAATTACCAAAAAACAAAAATGAGGAGACAGGAGCAGAGAGAGACATAGACCTCAGAGACACAGAGACAGAGATAGAAGGCCAGAGGGGCTCCCTACCACACTAGCTCTGCTTGCTGGAGGCTGAATTATGAGTAGAAAATCTTCATTTCTCCTGTGCCCTGAAAAATCTAGTTCCCAGTAGCCATGAGGAGTCTGCTCAGAGAAGGGCTCAACTCTCCTGCCTGGGAGGAAAAAGCAGAAGGGATTATTAACAAAACAATGGGAGGAGCAGAGCGCCAGAGAAAAACTTTGCCTTTAAAAAAATCGTAAAAAGGAAAAATTACCAAAAAACAAAAATGAGGAGACAGGAGCAGAGAGAGACATAGACCTCAGAGACACAGAGACAGAGATAGAAGGCCAGAGGGGCTCCCTACCACACTAGCTCTGCTTGCTGGAGGCTGAATTATGAGTAGAAAATCTTCATTTCTCCTGTGCCCTGAAAAATCTAGTTCCCAGTAGCCATGAGGAGTCTGCTCAGAGAAGGGCTCAACTCTCCTGCCTGGGAGGAAAAAGCAGAAGGGATTATTAACAAAACAATGGGAGGAGCAGAGCGCCAGAGAAAAACTTTGCCTTTAAAAAAATCGTAAAAAGGAAAAATTACCAAAAAACAAAAATGAGGAGACAGGAGCAGAGAGAGACATAGACCTCAGAGACACAGAGACAGAGATAGAAGGCCAGAGGGGCTCCCTACCACACTAGCTCTGCTTGCTGGAGGCTGAATTATGAGTAGAAAATCTTCATTTCTCCTGTTCCCTGAAAAATCTAGTTCCCAGTAGCCATGAGGAGTCTGCTCAGAGAAGGGCTCAACTCTCCTGCCTGGGAGGAAAAAGCAGAAGGGATTATTAACAAAACAATGGGAGGAGCAGAGCGCCAGAGAAAAACTTTGCCTTTAAAAAAATCGTAAAAAGGAAAAATTACCAAAAAACAAAAATGAGGAGACAGGAGCAGAGAGAGACATAGACCTCAGAGACACAGAGACAGAGATAGAAGGCCAGAGGGGCTCCCTACCACACTAGCTCTGCTTGCTGGAGGCTGAATTATGAGTAGAAAATCTTCATTTCTCCTGTTCCCTGAAAAATCTAGTTCCCAGTAGCCATGAGGAGTCTGCTCAGAGAAGGGCTCAACTCTCCTGCCTGGGAGGAAAAAGCAGAAGGGATTATTAACAAAACAATGGGAGGAGCAGAGCGCCAGAGAAAAACTTTGCCTTTAAAAAAATCGTAAAAAGGAAAAATTACCAAAAAACAAAAATGAGGAGACAGGAGCAGAGAGAGACATAGACCTCAGAGACACAGAGACAGAGATAGAAGGCCAGAGGGGCTCCCTACCACACTAGCTCTGCTTGCTGGAGGCTGAATTATGAGTAGAAAATCTTCATTTCTCCTGTTCCCTGAAAAATCTAGTTCCCAGTAGCCATGAGGAGTCTGCTCAGAGAAGGGCTCAACTCTCCTGCCTGGGAGGAAAAAGCAGAAGGGATTATTAACAAAACAATGGGAGGAGCAGAGCGCCAGAGAAAAACTTTGCCTTTAAAAAAATCGTAAAAAGGAAAAATTACCAAAAAACAAAAATGAGGAGACAGGAGCAGAGAGAGACATAGACCTCAGAGACACAGAGACAGAGATAGAAGGCCAGAGGGGCTCCCTACCACACTAGCTCTGCTTGCTGGAGGCTGAATTATGAGTAGAAAATCTTCATTTCTCCTGTTCCCTGAAAAATCTAGTTCCCAGTAGCCATGAGGAGTCTGCTCAGAGAAGGGCTCAACTCTCCTGCCTGGGAGGAAAAAGCAGAAGGGATTATTAACAAAACAATGGGAGGAGCAGAGCGCCAGAGAAAAACTTTGCCTTTAAAAAAATCGTAAAAAGGAAAAATTACCAAAAAACAAAAATGAGGAGACAGGAGCAGAGAGAGACATAGACCTCAGAGACACAGAGACAGAGATAGAAGGCCAGAGGGGCTCCCTACCACACTAGCTCTGCTTGCTGGAGGCTGAATTATGAGTAGAAAATCTTCATTTCTCCTGTTCCCTGAAAAATCTAGTTCCCAGTAGCCATGAGGAGTCTGCTCAGAGAAGGGCTCAACTCTCCTGCCTGGGAGGAAAAAGCAGAAGGGATTATTAACAAAACAATGGGAGGAGCAGAGCGCCAGAGAAAAACTTTGCCTTTAAAAAAATCGTAAAAAGGAAAAATTACCAAAAAACAAAAATGAGGAGACAGGAGCAGAGAGAGACATAGACCTCAGAGACACAGAGACAGAGATAGAAGGCCAGAGGGGCTCCCTACCACACTAGCTCTGCTTGCTGGAGGCTGAATTATGAGTAGAAAATCTTCATTTCTCCTGTGCCCTGAAAAATCTAGTTCCCAGT
This sequence comes from Tupaia tana, assembly GCA_026018925.1. NCBI lineage: Eukaryota > Metazoa > Chordata > Mammalia > Scandentia > Tupaiidae > Tupaia > Tupaia tana. Next base: position 95,461,036 of record JAKSZU010000009.1, read on the forward strand.
AGCCATGAGGAGTCTGCTCAGAGAAGGGCTCAACTCTCCTGCCTGGGAGGAAAAAGCAGAAGGGATTATTAACAAAACAATGGGAGGAGCAGAGCGCCAGAGAAAAACTTTGCCTTTAAAAAAATCGTAAAAAGGAAAAATTACCAAAAAACAAAAATGAGGAGACAGGAGCAGAGAGAGACATAGACCTCAGAGACACAGAGACAGAGATAGAAGGCCAGAGGGGCTCCCTACCACACTAGCTCTGCTTGCTGGAGGCTGAATTATGAGTAGAAAATCTTCATTTCTCCTGTTCCCTGAAAAATCTAGTTCCCAGTAGCCATGAGGAGTCTGCTCAGAGAAGGGCTCAACTCTCCTGCCTGGGAGGAAAAAGCAGAAGGGATTATTAACAAAACAATGGGAGGAGCAGAGCGCCAGAGAAAAACTTTGCCTTTAAAAAAATCGTAAAAAGGAAAAATTACCAAAAAACAAAAATGAGGAGACAGGAGCAGAGAGAGACATAGACCTCAGAGACACAGAGACAGAGATAGAAGGCCAGAGGGGCTCCCTACCACACTAGCTCTGCTTGCTGGAGGCTGAATTATGAGTAGAAAATCTTCATTTCTCCTGTTCCCTGAAAAATCTAGTTCCCAGTAGCCATGAGGAGTCTGCTCAGAGAAGGGCTCAACTCTCCTGCCTGGGAGGAAAAAGCAGAAGGGATTATTAACAAAACAATGGGAGGAGCAGAGCGCCAGAGAAAAACTTTGCCTTTAAAAAAATCGTAAAAAGGAAAAATTACCAAAAAACAAAAATGAGGAGACAGGAGCAGAGAGAGACATAGACCTCAGAGACACAGAGACAGAGATAGAAGGCCAGAGGGGCTCCCTACCACACTAGCTCTGCTTGCTGGAGGCTGAATTATGAGTAGAAAATCTTCATTTCTCCTGTTCCCTGAAAAATCTAGTTCCCAGTAGCCATGAGGAGTCTGCTCAGAGAAGGGCTCAACTCTCCTGCCTGGGAGGAAAAAGCAGAAGGGATTATTAACAAAACAATGGGAGGAGCAGAGCGCCAGAGAAAAACTTTGCCTTTAAAAAAATCGTAAAAAGGAAAAATTACCAAAAAACAAAAATGAGGAGACAGGAGCAGAGAGAGACATAGACCTCAGAGACACAGAGACAGAGATAGAAGGCCAGAGGGGCTCCCTACCACACTAGCTCTGCTTGCTGGAGGCTGAATTATGAGTAGAAAATCTTCATTTCTCCTGTTCCCTGAAAAATCTAGTTCCCAGTAGCCATGAGGAGTCTGCTCAGAGAAGGGCTCAACTCTCCTGCCTGGGAGGAAAAAGCAGAAGGGATTATTAACAAAACAATGGGAGGAGCAGAGCGCCAGAGAAAAACTTTGCCTTTAAAAAAATCGTAAAAAGGAAAAATTACCAAAAAACAAAAATGAGGAGACAGGAGCAGAGAGAGACATAGACCTCAGAGACACAGAGACAGAGATAGAAGGCCAGAGGGGCTCCCTACCACACTAGCTCTGCTTGCTGGAGGCTGAATTATGAGTAGAAAATCTTCATTTCTCCTGTTCCCTGAAAAATCTAGTTCCCAGTAGCCATGAGGAGTCTGCTCAGAGAAGGGCTCAACTCTCCTGCCTGGGAGGAAAAAGCAGAAGGGATTATTAACAAAACAATGGGAGGAGCAGAGCGCCAGAGAAAAACTTTGCCTTTAAAAAAATCGTAAAAAGGAAAAATTACCAAAAAACAAAAATGAGGAGACAGGAGCAGAGAGAGACATAGACCTCAGAGACACAGAGACAGAGATAGAAGGCCAGAGGGGCTCCCTACCACACTAGCTCTGCTTGCTGGAGGCTGAATTATGAGTAGAAAATCTTCATTTCTCCTGTTCCCTGAAAAATCTAGTTCCCAGTAGCCATGAGGAGTCTGCTCAGAGAAGGGCTCAACTCTCCTGCCTGGGAGGAAAAAGCAGAAGGGATTATTAACAAAACAATGGGAGGAGCAGAGCGCCAGAGAAAAACTTTGCCTTTAAAAAAATCGTAAAAAGGAAAAATTACCAAAAAACAAAAATGAGGAGACAGGAGCAGAGAGAGACATAGACCTCAGAGACACAGAGACAGAGATAGAAGGCCAGAGGGGCTCCCTACCACACTAGCTCTGCTTGCTGGAGGCTGAATTATGAGTAGAAAATCTTCATTTCTCCTGTTCCCTGAAAAATCTAGTTCCCAGTAGCCATGAGGAGTCTGCTCAGAGAAGGGCTCAACTCTCCTGCCTGGGAGGAAAAAGCAGAAGGGATTATTAACAAAACAATGGGAGGAGCAGAGCGCCAGAGAAAAACTTTGCCTTTAAAAAAATCGTAAAAAGGAAAAATTACCAAAAAACAAAAATGAGGAGACAGGAGCAGAGAGAGACATAGACCTCAGAGACACAGAGACAGAGATAGAAGGCCAGAGGGGCTCCCTACCACACTAGCTCTGCTTGCTGGAGGCTGAATTATGAGTAGAAAATCTTCATTTCTCCTGTTCCCTGAAAAATCTAGTTCCCAGTAGCCATGAGGAGTCTGCTCAGAGAAGGGCTCAACTCTCCTGCCTGGGAGGAAAAAGCAGAAGGGATTATTAACAAAACAATGGGAGGAGCAGAGCGCCAGAGAAAAACTTTGCCTTTAAAAAAATCGTAAAAAGGAAAAATTACCAAAAAACAAAAATGAGGAGACAGGAGCAGAGAGAGACATAGACCTCAGAGACACAGAGACAGAGATAGAAGGCCAGAGGGGCTCCCTACCACACTAGCTCTGCTTGCTGGAGGCTGAATTATGAGTAGAAAATCTTCATTTCTCCTGTTCCCTGAAAAATCTAGTTCCCAGTAGCCATGAGGAGTCTGCTCAGAGAAGGGCTCAACTCTCCTGCCTGGGAGGAAAAAGCAGAAGGGATTATTAACAAAACAATGGGAGGAGCAGAGCGCCAGAGAAAAACTTTGCCTTTAAAAAAATCGTAAAAAGGAAAAATTACCAAAAAACAAAAATGAGGAGACAGGAGCAGAGAGAGACATAGACCTCAGAGACACAGAGACAGAGATAGAAGGCCAGAGGGGCTCCCTACCACACTAGCTCTGCTTGCTGGAGGCTGAATTATGAGTAGAAAATCTTCATTTCTCCTGTTCCCTGAAAAATCTAGTTCCCAGTAGCCATGAGGAGTCTGCTCAGAGAAGGGCTCAACTCTCCTGCCTGGGAGGAAAAAGCAGAAGGGATTATTAACAAAACAATGGGAGGAGCAGAGCGCCAGAGAAAAACTTTGCCTTTAAAAAAATCGTAAAAAGGAAAAATTACCAAAAAACAAAAATGAGGAGACAGGAGCAGAGAGAGACATAGACCTCAGAGACACAGAGACAGAGATAGAAGGCCAGAGGGGCTCCCTACCACACTAGCTCTGCTTGCTGGAGGCTGAATTATGAGTAGAAAATCTTCATTTCTCCTGTTCCCTGAAAAATCTAGTTCCCAGTAGCCATGAGGAGTCTGCTCAGAGAAGGGCTCAACTCTCCTGCCTGGGAGGAAAAAGCAGAAGGGATTATTAACAAAACAATGGGAGGAGCAGAGCGCCAGAGAAAAACTTTGCCTTTAAAAAAATCGTAAAAAGGAAAAATTACCAAAAAACAAAAATGAGGAGACAGGAGCAGAGAGAGACATAGACCTCAGAGACACAGAGACAGAGATAGAAGGCCAGAGGGGCTCCCTACCACACTAGCTCTGCTTGCTGGAGGCTGAATTATGAGTAGAAAATCTTCATTTCTCCTGTTCCCTGAAAAATCTAGTTCCCAGTAGCCATGAGGAGTCTGCTCAGAGAAGGGCTCAACTCTCCTGCCTGGGAGGAAAAAGCAGAAGGGATTATTAACAAAACAATGGGAGGAGCAGAGCGCCAGAGAAAAACTTTGCCTTTAAAAAAATCGTAAAAAGGAAAAATTACCAAAAAACAAAAATGAGGAGACAGGAGCAGAGAGAGACATAGACCTCAGAGACACAGAGACAGAGATAGAAGGCCAGAGGGGCTCCCTACCACACTAGCTCTGCTTGCTGGAGGCTGAATTATGAGTAGAAAATCTTCATTTCTCCTGTTCCCTGAAAAATCTAGTTCCCAGTAGCCATGAGGAGTCTGCTCAGAGAAGGGCTCAACTCTCCTGCCTGGGAGGAAAAAGCAGAAGGGATTATTAACAAAACAATGGGAGGAGCAGAGCGCCAGAGAAAAACTTTGCCTTTAAAAAAATCGTAAAAAGGAAAAATTACCAAAAAACAAAAATGAGGAGACAGGAGCAGAGAGAGACATAGACCTCAGAGACACAGAGACAGAGATAGAAGGCCAGAGGGGCTCCCTACCACACTAGCTCTGCTTGCTGGAGGCTGAATTATGAGTAGAAAATCTTCATTTCTCCTGTTCCCTGAAAAATCTAGTTCCCAGTAGCCATGAGGAGTCTGCTCAGAGAAGGGCTCAACTCTCCTGCCTGGGAGGAAAAAGCAGAAGGGATTATTAACAAAACAATGGGAGGAGCAGAGCGCCAGAGAAAAACTTTGCCTTTAAAAAAATCGTAAAAAGGAAAAATTACCAAAAAACAAAAATGAGGAGACAGGAGCAGAGAGAGACATAGACCTCAGAGACACAGAGACAGAGATAGAAGGCCAGAGGGGCTCCCTACCACACTAGCTCTGCTTGCTGGAGGCTGAATTATGAGTAGAAAATCTTCATTTCTCCTGTTCCCTGAAAAATCTAGTTCCCAGTAGCCATGAGGAGTCTGCTCAGAGAAGGGCTCAACTCTCCTGCCTGGGAGGAAAAAGCAGAAGGGATTATTAACAAAACAATGGGAGGAGCAGAGCGCCAGAGAAAAACTTTGCCTTTAAAAAAATCGTAAAAAGGAAAAATTACCAAAAAACAAAAATGAGGAGACAGGAGCAGAGAGAGACATAGACCTCAGAGACACAGAGACAGAGATAGAAGGCCAGAGGGGCTCCCTACCACACTAGCTCTGCTTGCTGGAGGCTGAATTATGAGTAGAAAATCTTCATTTCTCCTGTTCCCTGAAAAATCTAGTTCCCAGTAGCCATGAGGAGTCTGCTCAGAGAAGGGCTCAACTCTCCTGCCACACTAGCTCTGCTTGCTGGAGGCTGAATTATGAGTAGAAAATCTTCATTTCTCCTGTTCCCTGAAAAATCTAGTTCCCAGTAGCCATGAGGAGTCTGCTCAGAGAAGGGCTCAACTCTCCTGCCACACTAGCTCTGCTTGCTGGAGGCTGAATTATGAGTAGAAAATCTTCATTTCTCCTGTTCCCTGAAAAATCTAGTTCCCAGTAGCCATGAGGAGTCTGCTCCACTCTGTGCTATATTAAACAGTGTATTGGAAGATAGATTAACTAACAGCTCCAAGCCTCCTAACAATTTAAATGAAAATTACAAAATGTTTGACTCTATTTTGGAATACAAAGGGTGTTTGACTTCTAATTTCCATTCTCTGTAGAACAAGAACAGGTCATTCCTTTATTGACATGCATAAAATACATCACATTTTCTGTTCTGCCGATGCTATAAATTCAATACCAATTCTCCAGCCACGTAAGTTATGAGCATAAAGTATATCATGTAACCTCAAATCTCTAACAGTGGAAGGCTTAACCAAGAATGGATGCTGCTAGAATAATGCTGCTTCCTCTGATGTGGCAACTGCACATCCATCTCCCTCCCCCTCAGATGGTCTCTTCAGCATGTTAGAGCAGTGAGGAATGGTTTTAGTCTCATAACCAAGTTAGAGTGAAGACATTGGCCACATAATACACATGCTCCATTTTTTAAAAAATTCTGAATCTTGGGCAACTGTTCTCTTGTAACTACTTTACAGTTTCTAAAAGCAGTTATTGTCCAAAGCTGGAAGAGCAAGTCTTCTCAGATGAGCATGTGAATGAATGGAGGAAGGTAAACAAAAAAATAAAATTAAAAAAGATGAGGTCTGATAGGGGAGCAGCCGGATAAGAAAATCAAAAAAGGAACAGTAATTTAAAGTTTATTCCAGCTATAATGCAGGTTATTCTGACTTAAAGGTAGCATCACATGGCATACTTCTGAGTCCATTCCCAAGATATTCTGTTGTACTTATCTCTGTCTGTTTTATAGATCTGTGCAATCTCTGGCACTAGGGGGTCATCTGGGTTTGGATCACATAGCAGTGAACAAATGGATAAAAGAACTTTAGAAATAGTTAGAGCAGGAGACCACTGTGATCTTAGAATATCAAGACAAATGCTGCCATTACTGTTAATATTTGGATGATAAATTCTTGTTGTAAATTCAACCTTTGGTGGTTTGAAGGGGTAGTCTCTAGGAAAGTGAATTGTCAAAAAGAATATACCGCCTTGATATGGGCTGTCAGTAGATCCCATAATTGTGGCTTGCCAATGAAACATATCATCCCCAACTGGACCTGTGGAACACTGTGCTAGAGGGTCACGGGCCAAATCACTAAGTTCCTTATTCATCCGTTTCAGCGCCATAGTCTGTGCTTTTCGTCGGGCTCCTCACTATCTCGGTGTGTGAGCAAAGATCCGGCCAAAACTCTTGATTATCCGGGCGTCGGGGAAAGATTGTCTCTTCGTCTCACACCGGCTCTGCCAGACACTGGCGCTTCTTCACCGCCGCGTATCAGTCCGCCAGCGCCGCGGCCGTCGCCGCGAAGGACACCCCGCGAGCGAAGGGTCTATTTCTTCTTTCAAATCATGGAAGGACTTCTTCATTTTCTGGAGCTCGTTTTCTCTTTTCTCTTGTATCTCATTTAGTTTGGTCTCCATAAATATTCTGAATTGTCTATCTTACATTTCCTCAAGTTCCATTGTGTTGTCTGTGGATGATGAACAATTGATGTTTTCCCTTGGGGGAGAGACATTTTGTAGGTTGCTCATATTTCTTGTGCCTCCGCGATGGTTTCTAAATCATCTGGTGATTTCTAATTTCTTTCCTAATTTCTTTGAGTTAATTCTGAGTGTTCAGAGGCATGTGGAAGTGGGTGATTGGTGATCTCTCTGCTGCTTTACCTCCATGATACTCACCAGCAACCTGCACTCTTGTCACTGGTCTTGGATGATTCAAAGTCCTCTCAGTTTCAAGAGAACAGGTGTGCCTGAGACTGAGCTGCTGAGTTTTAATTCAGGAACATAGAAGGGGTAGAAAATGCTGAAGTTTTAAAATTCAGAGGCACGTGGTAGGGAATAAGCCACAGTCTTTATGCAGTTCAGTCTCCCTGTGCAGGATCAGGTGTCCAAATGGGGCAGGTAGGGGCCCAAGATTGTCTCAAAGTCCCAAGCAACACATCTGAGAGTTTCAAGATGAACTGGGGAGGGGATGAGCCACAGGTCTCAGTTGCAAAGCCTTTTAGCTTCAGGTGGCCTAGGATGGGGCAGAGAGGGGCACAAAGTTGTCTCAAAGTCCTAAGTAACACACCTGAGATTTCAAAAACAAGTTAGGGGGACCAGCAGGTGGCATGGTGGTTACGGCGCTGGACACTCCCACATGGCTGACCTCAGTTCGAGTCCCGGACCTGGCGGCTTGCTTTCTCACTCTTTCTCTCTCTGGTCAAATTAAAAAAAACCAAATGAATGAATAAATAAAATAAAATAAATAATTAAAAAAAAAAACGAGTTAGGGAGGATACGGGCAACATGTCTCAGCCACAAAACCTTCCATCTACAGGGGCCCTGCTGCATGGCAAGGCCCTTCACTAGAATGAGTGTCTGGATGTGGCAAGGAGGGGAATAAGATTGTGTCAAAGTCCCAAGCAACAAACCTGAGAGTTCGAAGATGAGTGAGGGAGAGGGTAAGCCACGAGTCTCAGCTGCAAACCCTTCCAGCCGCAGGCAGCTTGCTGTATGGCAAGGCCCTTCACTAGAAAGGGTCTTTTTCCTCTTTATCTAATGATGCATTTAGGGCTATAAATTTCCCTCTCCATACTATTTTAGATGTATCTCACAAGTTTTGCTATGTTGCATTTTATTTTTATTCAATTCAATGTATTTTTTTTCTTGAGTCTCTTTGGCTTATGAATTATTTGGAAGTGAGTTATTAATGTCCAAGTGTTCATAGGACTTCCTGTTATCTTCTGTTATTGATTTATACTTTGTTTTCTTTGTAGTTGGAAATACACTTCTTATTTATTTATTCATTGTAATTTCTGATTTACATATAATCATTATACATATTTGTAGGGCACAGTATAGTTTTTAAAAGTATGTATATGATGTATAATAAACAAATTGAGGATATAAATATATTCACCACCTTCAGCACATAACATTACATTATATTGTGCACATTTGAAATTTGTTCTATTGGTTATTTTGGATATATATATTAAATTGTCAATAATGTTCTTTATTGTGAGATACAACTTTAATGAAAAACAAAGTGATTAAAAATAAGACAACAAAAATTCTTATAAATTAATTGAGGTAGAAAAGTAAAACCCACTTCCTGGGTGGCCACCAGCCTCGCTGCTATCAGTCCCATATAGGAGGCACTTTTCAGCCTGGGGCAGGAGGCCCTTTCACCAGAGCTGCCAGAAACACTTACCCTTATCTAACCAAGCAGCCCCCATGCCTTGCTTCTGCATAGCAACCAGCTCTTGTCCAAAGCTTACTCAGTTGAGCACACCCCAGCACCCCCCCCTTGTCAACTGTCCCTATAAAAAGAATGTAAACCCAGTGGATGGAGCCAGAAATTAGAACATTAGCTCCTCCATGCCTGCCGATGAAATAAAGGTTATGAAATTTTCCTGTTTCTCTTGAGTGCTGTTTTACTTCAGCCTTCTGTTTTTTTTTTCTGCAACAGTTTTGGTGCATTGGCCAGGAAGTGAAACAAGGCTAACCCATTGAGCCACTGGTGGTGGCCATGGAGTCACTTTTCCTGGAGCAGCTGCCCTGACACAGAGAGAAAGGTGCACCACCCTGCAGTTTCTGGGTTTCTCCTGATCGAGGCAGCTGCCCAAGAAACCACCTCAGAGCCACACGGACTCCTGAGAGAAAAGGACTAACTTCATCTGGAACATTTTCGTGAAGTCTGGAGTCTGTAAGTTGCTGGGGAGTCTGTGGGTCTATGAACCCTAGTCAGGCCCACCCAGAAGGGTAGAAAAGGAGAACTAATCACTCTTATACAGTTGCTGGATAAGTAGGGTGGACTGATCCCCCTCCTCCAGACACCTCTGATCCAAGACCTTCGGGCAGGATTCCCTTAGTGGAAGGGAATGTATAACTTTGGAATGAATGTGTGAGTGGTGAGCGAATGTGTTTGTGGCTCCAAGGCTTCATTTAGGGGTCTGAGTGGGTCCCAACCTACAGTTCCATGGAAGTCTCATACAGCCCGAAGGTAAAATTGACACTGGGGTTTACTGACCCACCTTGCACATTCATTCCGATGGTGGGTTTATAGCCAGTTACCAATGCTAAGAGGCTCCATAAGGTCCCTGAGAGTGGTGCAGCCAGGCGGACCTGAGTGGTCCCTTCGTAGAAGAAGGAGCTCCTATTCATTTTGTTGTGACACCATACATGGGAGGGTTTCAGGATTATAGGTGGGGAACTCATTAGCATATGTCAAGCATGCCCTTCTGTCCCCGACAACTCAGGCAAGAGTTCCTCCCAACAATTGCCCAAGCCACCCTCTCCTTAGAAGCCTGAGAAAAACCTCTGGAGTCTCTTCTCTTCTTCTGTCCTCTATTTATCTTTACTCCTTCTGATTACTGGTTGTTTGGGGAGTACAAGGCTGGCCCAGGGCCAACTGGACACAATCGAAGAAGTCTCCACTCAGATTCCACCAAGATGTTCTAAGAATCATCTATGTTATTTCCTCAGCATCTTAATTTGGCTGTTTATAAAATATGCCCCTCTTTTGGTTTGGTCCCAAACATTGATTTCCACTTTGAGCTAAGTACCTCTGTCCTTTCACTGGAGAACAGTGTCACTGCTTTAAAGATCTGAATCTAGGGTAGGCTATTTTAACCCTTGCTAAAAGTGTACAAGGAAGCCAATTCCAAGGCAACTCCCATTGAGAAACATTAAGGCCAAACCTAGACAGTTCAGTCTGTCCTCTGAACTCTTTTTGACTTCAGTATCAGCAGCCTCATCAGTCCCGCTGTAGGCTGTGCTGCCTGGGAGTCAAAATCCTTTGACAATTGGAGATCTTTGTGGTGGCATTTTTACTGCACACATCCCCCCACAGAATTCTCCCTCTTAGTGTACTCACTCATGTGCACTCCTGGCTCTTTCATCCAGACTATGATAGGAGATCGGACAAGTCCCCAGGGGATCTTAGAAGTTATACCCATGGCCCCTGGGGCTGTATACTCTGAGCCCCTTGTCATTGTGCTTCCTTCCCATTGTACTAGCCCTTTTGTTTTCCCTGAGACAAATATCACTGGCCCCTAATGACTAGAGTTGGTTTCAGAAATTCCTCTTGGCTTTGATTTACTTGGTAAGCGTTGAGGTTTTCACTGCACTGTGGTGTATTTAACTTGCAAGAAGCCCAATATGACTTGCCTAAAGAGCATGAGTGAGGTGAGTAGAGCACACCAGGGCTCAGGAGGCACACAGCTGCGTGCTTACTCCAGGGCTCACAAGGGTGCATGCACCTTGCTCCACTGTCTCCTTTGCTCTGTTCAGCTCTGCTTGTGCCACTCCACTCCTTGCACAGCTCTAGGCAGTGGCAGCAGTCCAGGCACTGCTGAGTGATTCTCCAGGCTAGAAAAATAGTAGGGATCAAGGCAGGGCTGAGTGAATCTTCAGGCTAGAAAAACAGCAGGGAGCAAACACATGCTCAGAAACAGTAAATGCCTTCCCAAGCTCTGGAGTTACCATGGGTTCTCAAAGTAGTTTGATTAAAACCCCATTGAGAGTGCATCAATTTAGTGGTGGGAAAAGCTACCGGTTTTGAAGGGTCTTGCCTGACTCTGAGCGGAGGGTCTTCTGGCACCCAGAGATGGAGAAGCTGCCAGAGGAGCCGGCAGCCGCGGAGCCAGCAGACGCTGTCAGGGACAGGACCAGCGTGCAGGCGGTGCGCAGTGAGGACCTCAGGACCCTGCTGCTTAGGCTAAGAGGCCAGACAAAACAACAACTCTTAGAGTATAAATCGATGATTCATACAAGTGAAGGAAATACTCCAGAACAAATCATGCAAGAAAAGCAAATCAAAGCTAAAATTGAAGACCTGGGAAATGAAATCGAAGAGGTAAAAACTGCTCTTGAAATAAAAAAAAAATCTTGCATTAGACAGGATGCGACTTTCAAGTGCACTTAAAAAAACCTGGAGAAAATTGACATCAAAAATAGTGTGCTCGGGGCCAGCAGTTAGCGTAATGGCTATGTCGCTGGACTCCCACGTAGTCGACCGCGGTTCGAGTCCCGGACCCGGCGGCTTAAACTCACGCCAGGCGCGTGTGCGTGCGTGCCCAAGATCCCGAGAGGAGAATGGAGGAGAAGGGATTGCGGCGTGGCCATCCCCCCTGGGGGGTGATTTCCTGCTTTCTATCTCTCTGTCTCTCTCTGTCTGTCTGGCGAGCGCACACGCCCTATAGCAAAAACCTCTACAAAAAAAGAAAAAAAAAATAGTGTGCTCATAGATAACATGAATCAAGTATTAGAGCTAGATAAATTAATAATGAAATCACAACAGGAATCTTGGGATTTAGAGGAAAAACTGCTTGCTGTTAGAAAGAAGAGATTGCAACCTCATTTTGGGGAGTAAAGCCAATTGGTTAGAGGATTCTGCCTTAAAGGAAACTGTTCTGCAGCTTGAGAAGGATCTCACCAAGATGTAATAAGAATTCTATTTTGGCAATTTTTTTTGTCTTTGATAGGTCATTCCAATGGCAAATTGCAAGTGAAATGTATTTTAAATGTTTTTGGAATTAGTCTAATACTACATATTTTTGAGCTTTACCTACCACTATGACATATAATCTATTGTTTTAAATATGACAATTAAAGTAACTGACATACTCTAAAAATAAAACATTGACATGTATGCTTAAGCATTTTAGAGAAGCCTTTGAGGGAGGAGAGGTCTATGGGAACAAAGTTAAGGAGGAGTAAGCCAAAGACCCTTTGTGAAATGAAAAGGCCCACCTTCGGAGTAGGATGGCCAGCTGCTGGATCATTGGACCCTGGGCAAGTGCAGGCAGTTTAGAAGATCATCACAGACATCTAGAGCAGCAGCTGAGGGGCACCCAGATCAGTTCCCATATATCAATCAATGGCTGGCTCTTGTGAAAAACGCTTCACCCTGGTTATGAAATTGTTCCTTAAAGATAGGAAATCACATCCTAATAGTGGACCCTATAGCCTCATGCCAGAGAAGGGTCAGAAGTCCGTGGTTTTGCAGTCAGCCCCAGAAGAGTCTGACCTTCCCCCCTCATAACCCAAATAGACAACATCTGGAAAAAATCTATTACTAGTGTTTGTATTTCTTCTGTGGGTAGGATGTTTTATTACTATTGGGAACTTCTAAACTGGGCCTACCTTCTAGGGGTGAGTATCCACACCACTTGATAGGGCCAAGGTATCGCCAAGACCTTAGTTCACCACACCCATTTCTCTTGTCAAAGAAAACATCTCAGGGCCCAATGAGATAAATGTTTTTAATGTGTATATGCATGCCATAAATTGTAAAAATCTCTCATAGTAATAAAAATAAAATAACAGGCATATTCAAAAACATATGTATAGCCTGTGGTGATCTTGTAGCAATGATAACAACCTAACAACTCTGTCTGGTACCAACAGACACTGAGTTGACCCTTTTCATTCCCAGAGTGCTGGGGCTTTTTGCTCATGGTTAAATGCTTTGTTTGATGCCTTTTTAAGAGGGGTTCCTCCAATGATTAAAATCTTTAACTTTTATCAATAATATTGTTTTGCTCTATATTGGGAAATTTGTTAAAAAGGTTTTGTTTGTAAAATACATATTCATAAGCTGATATCAAGTCCTACATACAAAGTTACAAGCTAGATGGCCTTTCCAGAGGCATCAGATTTCACAGGCTGGGGAAAAAAATTAAGTTCAACAAGCCTAAAGTACAAACAAAATATGTTTCTTATGCTAATAATTTCTGTCTAATTAATTAGAGGTAACAATTATTTTCAAAGACTAATTTATAAAAAATAAAAAAGGTGTTGCAAAGAAAGAGAAAATTTCAATATAGGAGAGTTTTTCTATGGTAAAAGTTTTTTCCTAAAGTAAGATGACTGAATTACTCCCAAATTGAAAAAAAAAGGGGGGGGGACAAATAATCAAGGTATAAAACATGTCATAAAAGTTTGAGTTATGTTAAAAAAGAGTCTGAGAGAAAATTGTTTAAAAAAATGACAGGTGGTATCTAAGGTGGCCATGAAACAATAGCCCACAGTACTTGGTGCTAAAGCACACTCTCTATATAGTAACTATTAATAAACAAAGTAAACACGAGTCTGATTAAAATATAATAATACATGTAAAGGTTTCTTTGGTTGATTAGGCTGTTTAATGTCCTCTGACTCTGTTTACAATGTAGCATTTGTATGTTTGTGCATTTTTATTATATATTCCCTGTAAATACTATGCCGGATACAGAAAGAGGAAAAAAATCAAAGATAGCCCATAGCATACATCTACTCCAAACTTTAAGACCTGAATCTCTCCCCTACCCAGAGATAACTGATTATAGAACCAGTCAGAAATGTCCCCCTCTAGGATTCTACTGCCTTTAACAATGGATACTACTCCTAGGAATGAGCCTTCTTAGCTCCATGGGACTTGACTCATAGGAATAAGCCTTCCTACCATCGTCGGACAGACACATGCATTCAGAGAAATAATATTTGGCTGATAGGAGGAATTGAGGGCAGAAGTCTGATTGCTTTTTCCTGTTTCCAAAATCTCTTCCATAGAGTCTGGGTTGAGTCACACCCACAAACATTGACAGATCATTTTGGCCTTTTTGATAACAGGACTCTTCCTACATCCTGTCCCTGACATAGTATCTTTGCAATAGGTAAATCGTAATGATAGGAAGTGAAGACATGATAGATTCATTGTTAGCAGGACACCTTCTTTTGTATCTGTTTGGCTTTTCAGGGTTGGCCAGCTTTCACCTTACAGTCTAGGCTTGACCATCTGGGGGAAAAAAAACCATGACCCCAGAGACCTGAGAGGACTATAACCCTGCTTTAGACACCCTGGCAGCTGACCAGTCTATGCAAGACAGAAGATTGAGGATGCATCTCCCTGGAAAAACACACATGGACTATCATCCTAAATGTTCCCAGACCATTTGTAATAACTAAATACTGTTCTGCTTCTGTGAACTGCTTGCATTGCCTCAATCAGATGCTTATGTCCTCTGCTGGGAGTTATACTTATTGCCTGCTTGTTTTTTTTTTTTTTTTTTCTATAGGGCACGTGTGCTCGCCAGCCAGACAGAGAAAGACAGAGAGACAGAAAGTGAGAAATCACCCCCCAGGGGGGATGGCCACGCCACAATCCCTTCTCCTCCATTCTCCTTTCAGAATCTTGGGCATGCACGCACATGCGCCTGGCATGAGTTTAAGCCACTGGGTCCGGGACTCGAACCGCAGTTGACTATGTGGGAGTCCAGTGACATAGCCATTACGCTAACTGCTAGTCCCTTGCCTGCCTGTTAATGGATCCTCCTAAACAAATAAGTTGAGAAGGTTCAAAAGAGGGGAATGAAGTAGAAAAAGTAAAACCCACTTTCTGGGCAGCCACCAGCCTCACAGCTATTAGTCTCAAACAGGAGGCACTTTCCAGCCCTGGGAGGGAGGCCCTTTCCCCAGAGCTGCTAGAAACCCTTCCCCTTATTTAACCAAGCAGCCCCCATGCCTTGCTTCTATATAGCAACCAGCTCTTGTGCAAAGCTTGCTCAGTTGAGCACACCCCAGTCTCCCTTGTCAACTGTCCCTATAAAAAGAGTGTAAACCCAGCGGATGGGGCTGGGATTAGAGTGCTAGCTCCTCCGTGTCCACCAGAGTAATAAAGGTTATGAAGTTCTTCTATTTCTCTGACTGCTGGCTCACTTCTGGCTTCTGTTTTTTCTGCAATAAATGAGGGTGGATTTTTTTAAAACAAAGATAATCTTAACATAGCCGATGAGAAAAGAATTTGTAATTTTCATGTAGAAGATTGTGGGAGATAAGAAGCTATAATCTGGACGGGTCATTGGTCTAGTTGGAGATAAATAAAATTGCACATAGCAACAGCTCATTAGGAAGAGATAATAAAAGAAAACTCTTATGCACTCACTGTGAATTCTTGTAAGACCATAGTCCTGTACTGTGTATGAAAAATTAAGTCCTTGGGATCAGTAGGTGGCATGGTGATTGAGACACTGGACTCCCACATGGCCAACCACAGTTTGTGTCTCAGACCTGGTGGCTTGCTTTCTCACTCTCCCTTTCTCTCTCTCTCTCTCTCTGGTCAAAATTGAATAATAACAAATAAAAATAATTATTAAAAAGAATTAAGTCTTCAAAAATGCAAAAACAAAAGTGGAAAGAGATGTTTGAAAGTGAAGACATGATAGAATCTGTGATTTGGTGATTTATAGGACTTTACAAAGTTCTTGATTTTAGCCGTCTTTAACTTTGTTCCAAAGAAAGACTCAGCTGCTTGTAACCTTTTGGACTTTTCCACTCTTATCTAGTTTTCTACAATGAATAGCAGTTACAATAATAAATATATAAATGCAGTATAAAACCTGTTGAGACAACTGTCTATCAAATAATTGGTGAATTTTTACTTAAACCTGATTGTATGTAAAATACTTCGACCTAAATTTTTAGCATGCAATCATCTTCACTTACAAAGCGAAATGTAGTTTTTTTTTAAAGAATTATTTATTTAATTTTATTTATTCATTCATTTTATTTTTTAATTTGACCAGAAAGACACACACACAGAGAGAGAGAGAGAGAGAGAGAGAGAGAGAGAGAGAGAGAGAGAGGGAAAGCGAGAAAGCAAGCCACCAGGTCCGAGACTCGAACCGTGGTCAGCCATGTGGGAGTCCAGCACCCCTATCCACCACATCACCTGCCGACCCAAAATGTAGTTTTTTTAAAAAGCATATATATCGTTTACTAGAAAAAGTAGTAGTGATAGTCATGATTAACACTTTGATTAAGTCAAGAGAGAAAATGGGTAGGGACATCATAAAAGTATACACAAATTTTAAAGGTTCAAATAATTCTTAGCCTTTCTGAGAAACTAAAGATGGGAAATATGTAGTATATTCTTCTGTAATAATGTAGCTTCCATCCATTATTGTGAGCATCATTGAATTCATGTATTCAAAACACTGCTGTTGTTTTTGATCACTAAAAATGAGTTCAAAGTACATTCCTGCTCAACAAACTGCTAAAACTATAAATATTACATTCCAAAATATTAGTCTATGTATCTTTGTCAGTGAGGTATATTTCTAGTAAGAAACATATAGAGGGTTCCTGTTTTTTTAACCCATTGACCCAATCTGTGCTTTTAAGTTGGGAAATTCAATTCATTAACATTCAGTATTATTATCAACATGTGTGGACTTATCCCTGTCATTTCATTATTTTTTTCTAATTGTTTTGTGTTATCTTACTTCTATTTATCTCCCTTTTGTTTTCCTGGTGTGGCATTCCATTAAATATTTCTTGAAGAACTGGCCTAGGTTTTGGTGAATTCTTTCAGTTTTTGTTTATCTGAAAATAAGAAACACATCATCCATCAGATGACTAGAAGTCACTGCAGGATCACAAGAAATATGGGAAAGCAAGAACATACCTCTCCTCCCAGGGAAAAGAATAACTCCTCTTCATCCACACACAGTTCAATTGAAATTATGGAAATGTCTGATAAAGAATTTAGAATATTCATAAAGGCAAAGCTAACCAAGATGGAAGAGAAGAGAGACACTGAACTGAAGAAATGTAAGGAGAAAGAAGCTGACGAGTTCCAGGAGGTGAGGAAATTCTTGAAAGATCTAAAAGAGGAAGGAATTACACACTTTAAAAAAGAATCAAAGGGACCTGTTAGAGATGAAGGCTATATATAATACAGGAAGTCAAAATCTCCCTTGAAAGTATTAAAAGCAGATTATATCACATAGAAAATAGAATCTCAGACATAGAAGAGAAAATTGCTAGCCTAGGAAAATCCACCTGAAGACTGAGAAAATGGCCCCCAAATGAGAATAATATATGAGAAATACTAGATACCATTAAATGTCCAAACATCTGGTTAATTGTTATCCCAGAAGGTGAAGAGTCTCATAAGGGCATTGGTAATCTATTCCATGAAATCCTGAAAGAAAACTTTCCAAACCTAGAGAGGCATTCAAAGATCCAGTCCCAAGAAATATAAAAGACTCCAATTAGAATCAACCCAAGAAGATCTTCTCCAAAACACATTATAGTCAGACTGACCAAAACCACAAAGACAAGATACCAAGATTGGCAAGAGAAAAACATCAAGTTACCTACAAAAAAATATCCCATCAGGATAACAGCAGACCTCTCATCAGAAACAATGTGAGCAAGGAAAGAATGGGAAAATATATTCAAAGTGTTAAGGGAAAAGCAATTTCAACCAAGAATATTCTACCCGACAAGATTATCCTTCATGTGGGAAGAAAGGACAAGAACATTCTCAGATAAAGAAAACCTGATAGAATTTACCAGCACCAGACCAGATCTCCAAGTTCTCAAGGGAGTGCTATACCAGGAAAATTAAATATAGACACACAGAAATAAGAGTTCAAAAACTAAGAAAATGGCCAACTTAATCATAGGGACAAGCCTGGAGTTGAATATTATATCCCAGAATTTAATCAGGAAGATCAAACCACAGCAGAAGATAAGGTACAAGAGACTGAATTGGTGAAATAGAATTCTATGACTTGACTGAAACATTGCTGAATTTCTTCTAGGCTTTGTTGTCTGGTTTTAAGGATTTGTGTTCTTTCTTTAGATGTTGATGGGTTCAAGTACCTACCATTTGAACAGAATCCCAACCTGTTTCCTGGCTTTAAGTTTTAAGCAAAGTTCCTTAGTATTTCTTTGATTTAAGTTAAAATTGCTTTTCTTGAACTTGCTATTGAAAGTAGTTAGATTATTTAAGAAATTCTGTGATCTATACAATGTGGGGAGAGAAGGAATGGAAGACAACTGTAGACATCAGAGATAGTGTGAGAAGAGGGTAGGAAGGATAAAGGGTCAGAAATATGGGTAAATATATATATATATACACACACACATACATACATACATACATACACACACACATATATATGTGAAACTATAAATGGAAAATTATTGATGATAACATACATGATTTAGTCACTATGCAGTATATTCTGGATGGGAAACCACTTTTTGTATGCTGTGACGATGATTAGGGGATGAATGTACATTAATTAATTAAAAAAAAGAGTTTCAGGAAAAAAATGCATATTTGATGACTGCAGTAAGCTATATAGTCCCAGCTAGGTGTTACTTTATAGTATGTTCATTCTACTCACTGAGGTTTATGCCTAAAGTCAGACTTGTGTTCATGGATATGTATATATCAGCAGCACTTGCTATTGGAAATATTTAGATCAATTAAGTTTATTAGCAAATCACTAAAATGGGGGGAAAGGCATAGAAAGCAACCATGGATACCAGAGACATTGTGGGAGGAGGGTGGGACATGACAGAGGGTGAGAGATAGGGAATCAGGGATGGCAAAGAAAAGCAAAATATACAGGAAACAAGAAATGGAAAATTATTTGTTGACGATAACACATATGTTGATGTGCTTGATTGAGCCAATATACAGTTTATTCTGAATGGGAAATCTCATTTTGTATGCTGTTATGATGTATAGTGAATGAATGTAAATAAATTAATTTAAAAAGAAAAATAAATTAATTAATGAATTAAAAAAATAAAAACAAAAAAAAGAAAATAATTTTATTTCTCCTTCACATTTGAAAGATAATCTTGGTAAGTATAGTACTCTTGACTGAAATTATTTTTCTTTCAGAGTTTTAAGTATGTCTTGTCACTGTTTCCTTCCTTGCATTGTTTCAGTTCAGAAGTCTATTAGTCTAATGGGTTAACCTCTGTAAACTATTTGTGATTTCTTTTGCCATTTTTATAACATTGTCTTTATCTTTGATTTTTTTAAGAGATATTTTTGCTATAGGGCACATATGCTTGCCAGAGAGACAGAGTGACAGAAAATGAGAAATCACACCCCCACCCCCAGGGGGAGATGGCCATGTTGCAATGCCTTCTCCTCCTTTCTCCTCTTGGGATTTTGGGCATGGATACACATTTGCCCAGCGTGAGTTTTTAGCCACTGGGTCAGGGCCTCCAACTGTGGTTGACTATATGAAAATCCAGCAATGTAGCCATTATGCCATCTGCTGGTCCCTTATCTTTGATTTTTACCATTGATTTTATCTATGATGTTCCTTAGAGAAGATCTTCTTATCTCAAATTTGTTTGGTGTTCTTTTTACTTCCTGGATGTGGATGGCCTCCCTAAATTTGGAAAGGTTTTAGCTAATACATTATGGAAGAAATTATGCATTTACCTATCTATTTGTCTTCTGGGATACCTATTCAACTATCTAATGGTGTCTAGGATTTCCCTTATGTTGTCTTCATTTTCAGTGGTTATTTTTCCATTCTTTTCAGTTCCTTGGACTCAATCAGAGGTTTTGTCTTTAAAAGTCACAGATTATTTTCTTCTGTATGGTCTAGTCTGCTGTTAATAATTTTGGGGGAGGTTTCAATTTCCTGCATCATATTCTTTATCTCCAGTTCTGCTTGATTCTTTTATCAGGGTGTCTGTCTCTTTATAGAGTTCCTCCTTTAAGTCATGGAAGGATTTTTTTCATCTCCTAAAATTAGCCATATGCTTTATTTTGCATCGCATTGAGTTTTTTTTTTTTTTTTTTTTTTTTTGAGAGGTTTTCGCTATAGGGCGTGTGCGCTCGCCAGACAGATAGAGAGAGACAGAGAGACAGAAAGCGAGAAATCACCCCCCAGGGGGGATGGCCATGCCACAATCCCTTCTTCTCCACTCTCCTCTCGGGATCTTGGGCACTCACGCACATGTGCCAGGCATGAGTTTTAAGCCACAGGGTCCGGGACGCGAACCGCAGTCGACTACGTGGGAGTCCAGCGACATAGCCATTATGCTAACTGCTGGTTCCCATCATTGAGTTTTTTTATAGTGAATATTCTGAATTCTTTTTCTGATATTTCTGTGATTTCTGGTGTTTTATACATTGTGTGTGGGGGTGGAGTTACTGTGTTCCTTTAAAGGGGAGATATTTCCTGGTTTTCTCATATATCTTGTTACTCTGCTTTGATTTTTAGTTATTTGGCTATGTTCTCACTTCTTCCTACATCTTTGGAGTAGGTTTCTTTTTCTTTCTTTCTTTCTTTCTTTGTTTTTAGATTTTTGCTATAGGGCGTATTTATGAGAGAGAGAGAGAGAGAGAGAGAGAGAGAGAGAGAGAGAGAGAGAGAAAGAGAGAGAGAGAGAGAGAGAGAGAGAGAGAGAGAGAGAGAAGAGAGAAATCATCCCTTGAGTGTTTTTTGGGGGAGGATGGCCATGCTGGAATACCTTCTTCTCCATTCTCTCATTCTCCTTCTTGGGTTTTTAGGCATGCATGTACTCATGCCCAGTGTGATTGTCAAGCTGCTGGAACTGGGACTCGAACTGCAGAGTAAGCTATGTGGGATCTAGCACATTAACCACTATGCCACCTGCTGGCCCTGGAGTGGGATTCTGTAGCAGTTTGATCATGTGTTTTCCATGGTATGAGTTAGCTTTGTAAAACTTCCTGTCCTCTACTGTGGGTAGAAGTGTGGTATCAACTGTGGGAGTTTGGGCTTCAGATTTTCAGAGGGGAATTTCTTTTGACCACTGTGGGGGGTGTGTAAAGTGAATTCCTCCAAACCCTGACTGTCTTCAGTTGCATGGTTGTGGTTATTGTATACACAAAACTCTCTGCTCTCAATGTAGCTGGAGGGTGAGCTGGTTAGGTAGATATAAGGTGGTAGTCCAGTTTGTGCACAGAGTGTGGTGTGGTGTGTGGGCCTGAAGAGTCACTCCAGGGAACCAGCAGTTAGTGTAATGGCTATGTCACTGGACTCCCACGTAGTCAACCGCGGTTCGCGTCCCGGACCCGGTGGCTTAAAACTCACGCCGGGCTTAAAACTCACGTGCGTGCGTGCCCAAGATCCCGAGAGGAGAATGGAGGAGAAGGGATTGCGGCATGGCCATCCCCCCTGGGGGGTGATTTCTCGCTTTCTGTCTCTCTGTCTCTCTCTGTCTGTCTGGCGAGCGCACGCACCCTATAGCGAAAACCTCTCAAAAAAAAAAAAAAAAAAAAAAAGAGTCACTCCAGACTGGGTGGAGGTCTCTGGGGATAAGTTAGGCTGGGTGGCCTATACCTCCCTGTGATCTATTCTGTCTCCAAGATTGCAAGAATTGAGTGGTGGTTATTGAAGGCCAAAGCAGTCCCATCTCTCCAACTCCAGGTTGGGCAAGGGTCTTAGGTGATTAGCTAGGCCAGGTAACCTTTGCTTTCCTCTTGCCCCTTCTGTCTCTGGGTGTGCAGGAAGCAAGTCGTGGTCTTTGAAGGCCAGAGCAGCCCCATTTCCCCCACTAAAGAATGGGCAGGGGTCTTCAGTGACTAACTTGGGCAGGCTTCTTTTGCTTTCTTGTTGCCCCTTCAATCTCTGGTACTGCAGGAACTGGGTAGTAGTCATTGAAGGCCAGAACAGCGTCCTGTCTCCTACTCTAGACTTGGTGAGGGTCTTTGGGGATCAGGTATGCTGGGCAGCTATGCTTCTATCTCTGGGACTGTGGGAACCAGGTGGTAGTCATTGAATGCCAGAGCAGTGACATCTCCCCTACTCCAGGCTGGGCAGGTGATTTGGGGATCAGCTAGGTTGAATAGGTTGTACATTCTCGTTTCCCCTTCTATCTCTGGGACAATAGGAATCAAGTGATGGACATTAAAGGCTGGAAAAACCCTATCTCTCCCATTCCAGGTTTGCTTTGGGTCTTTGGCAATTAGGTAGGCTGGGAAGCCTTTGCTTCCCTGTTGCCTTTTCCATCTCTGGGATTTTAGGAACTCAGCGTTGGTCACTGAAGGCAAGAGCAGCCTCATCTCCCCCATTCCAGGCTGGGCAAGGGACTTTGTTGATCACCTAGACTGGGTGGCCCTGTTGCCCCTTCTGTCTCTGGAACTGCAGGAACTAGGTAGTGGTTGTGGAAGGCTAGAGTAGCCCAACCTATCCCACTCTAGGCTGGGCATGGATGTTGATAATCACCTACATCAGGTGACCTTTGCTTCCCTGTTTCTCCTTATGTCACTGGGAACTTCAGGAACCAGGTGATGGATACATCAGGTGACCTTTGCTTCCCTGTTTCTCCTTATGTCTCTGGGAACTTCAGGAACCAGGTGATGGATGCTGAACACTGGAGCACCCATTTCCCCCCACTCTAGGCTGGGTGGTGGTCTTGGGTGATAAGCTAGGTTGGGCAACTTTTACTTCCCTGATGTCCCTTCTATCAATTGCCTGCAGGAACTGGGTGGTGGTTGTTGAAGGCCAGATCAGACCTATATTTCCTTCTTCAGGCTGGGCAGGGGGCTTTTGTGATCAATTAGGCTGGCAGTCTTTGCTTCTTGGGTCTCTCTTCTATTTATGTGACTGCAGGATCTGGGCAGTCATTGTTGAAGGCCCAAGCAGTCCAGTCTTCCCCAGTCCAAGCTGGGTGGGGACTTTCATGATAAGCTAAACTGGGTATTCTTTTCATCCCATTTGCCTCTTTTGTCTCTGGGACTGCAGGAATAGAGTGGTGATTGTTGAAGGCCAGAATACCCCACCACCCCACCACAAGCTTGGGTCTTGTCTTTGGTGATTTGCTAGGCTGGGCAGCCTTTATTTCCCTGTTGCTCGTTCTACATATGAAACTGCATGAACTGGTTGATGGTTGTTTCAAGCTAGAACAGCCACATCTTCCCCACTCAAGACTGGGCAGGTGTCTTTTGTGATCAGTTAAGCCAGGTGGACTTTGATTTTCTATTGCCCCTGCTATCTCTGGGATGACAGACAGGAGCAACCCCATCTCTCCAACTCCAGGCTGGGTGGGGGTCTTTGATGATCAGCTCAGGCAGGGCAATGTTTGCTTTCCTGTTGCTCCTGGATGAATGAGAGGCAAGGCCAGAAAGTATACTTCTACATAATTTCAATTCATTGAAATTTATTGTTGTTGTTTTAATGGTTCAGAATATGGTCTGTCTTGATATAAGTTTCATGAAACCCTGAAAAGAGTGTGTATTTAGGACCAGCAGATGATGTAATGCTTATGTCCCTGGACTCCCACATAGTCAACCGTGGTTTGAGTCCTGGACCCAGTGGCTTAAAACTCATGCTGGGCACATGTGCATGCATGCCCAAAATCCCGAGAGTGAAGGAGAAGGGATTGTGGTGTGGCTATCACTCCTGGGGGGGGGGGTGATTTCTCGCTTTCTGTCTCTTTCTGTCTCTCTGGTGAGTATATGCACCCTATAGCAAAAATCTCTATCTCTAAAAAAGAAAGAAAGAAAAAATAGAGTGCATATTCTATTACTTTTAGGTGAAGTGTTCTCTAAA
Organism: Tupaia tana; assembly: GCA_026018925.1. Taxonomy (NCBI): domain Eukaryota; kingdom Metazoa; phylum Chordata; class Mammalia; order Scandentia; family Tupaiidae; genus Tupaia; species Tupaia tana. The sequence goes on from JAKSZU010000009.1 coordinate 95,484,733, forward strand.
TATTTAGACTGGCTGATGGAATATATTTGACTTCTATGTATCGCTGATTTTCTGTCTCATATTTATTTTATTTTTATTTTTATTTTGGAGAGGTTTTTGCTATAAGATGCGTGCGCTTGCCAGAAAGACAGAGAGAGACCGAGAGACAGAAAGCGAGAATTCACCCCCCAGGGGGGATGGCCATGCCACAATTCCTTCTCCTCCATTCTCCTCTTGGGATCTTGGGCACGCACGCACACGCGCCTGGCATGAGTTTAAGCCACCAGGTCCAGGACTCAAATCACGGTTGACCACATGTGAGTTCAGCGACATAGCCATTATGCTAACTGCTGGTCCTTCATGTTTATTTTTGAGAGGGGCATGTTGAAGACTTGAACTGTAATTTTAACCTTTCTATTTCTCTTTCAGTTCTATTAGGTTTAGTTTTGCATATTTTGCACCCCTATTGCAATTCATATACCTTTGAACCCTTATGCCTTTTTTGGTGTATCCACCCTTTTATCATTATATAATATACCTCTTTGACTAGTTTAATTTGTTTGCTCTAACATCTACTTTATCTGATACTTGTATAACCACGACTTTTTCCTTATTAATATTGGCACAAAATATACTTTTCTGTTTACTTTTAATTTCTCAATATTATTATATTTGAAATGAATTCATTGTACATAGCATATAGTTCCATCATATTTTTTAAACTGTCAATCTCTGCTTCTTGGATCATTTATATTTAAGGTAATTATTGATATGATAGGATTTAAGACTGAAATTTAATTTTTTGGTTTTTGTTTGTTCTCTCTGTTTTTCTTTCCTACCTTCCTGTAGGTTACTGGCACATTTTAAAAAATTCAATTTATACTTCTCTGCAGTATTTATGAGTATAGCTCTTTGTATAGCTTTTTCAGTGTTGCACATTTGTGTGTAAGTGGCAATGTTGTCATTTTACCAGTTTGAGTGATGTATAGAAGCCCTATATCTTTTATTTATTTTTTTAGAGGTTTTTTTCCTTAGGGCACATATGCTCATGAGAGAAAAAGACAGAGCCAGTGAGAGGGAAAGTGAATAATCACCCCCCAGGAGGGATGGCTACATTGTAATCCCTTCTGCTCCATTCTTTTCCTGGGATCTTGGGCATGCATGCATATGTGCCCAGTGTGATTTTCAAGCCACTAGATCTGGAACTCGAACCGTGGTCAGTCATGTGGGAGTCCAGTGATGTACCTGCTACAGCATCTGCTGGCCCTGAAGCCTTATGTCCTTTTACATTCCCTTACCCTCACTCATTCATAATAGGTTTTTTTCTTTTTGTTTTGGCAGTGGACACATGTACTTGCCAGAGGGTGATGGGATGGTGGGGAGTGGCAGAAAGCACCTCCCAATGGGGCATGGTCATGTTACAATCCCTTCTTTTTCATTTCTCCATCCTATTGGGATGTTGGGCATGCACGTTCCCATTGTATTTTTCAGCTCTCCAGAGCCAGGATTTGAACCATAGTCAGCTATGTAGTGTCTGACTCCCTTAATCACTAGGCCATTGGGCCAGCTCCTAATACAATTTTCTTAAATATCTTCAACACAAAGTTGCAGCTCCATTAGTTTTCTAATTACTGCTTTATACTTCAAATATTATTTAGGCAATGCAAGGGTGAAGGAAAGTACATTGTATTTATCTCACAATTTTGCTTATCATGTTCTTCCTTCCTAATTTTCCAAGATTTCTTCTTTTATTTATTTAATTTTTTTTGACAACTTCAGTTAGCCATTATTTCAGGTTTTCCTGTGTCAAATACTCTTAGGCTTCTTTCATCTGAGATTGTCTTGATTTCCCTTATTTTCATTGTAGATAGTACTCTGGGTTCATGATTCACTTCTTTCAGCACTTGAAAAATGTTCCACTTTTTGTTGGCATCTATGGTTTCTGATGAGAAATCTGGTGTCTTTTGAATTGTTTTTTCTTTGTTGGGTATATTTTTTTCCCTCTGCTTTAAAGAGTTTCTTCTTCACCTTTAGTTTTCAGACATTTGACTGTGATGTATCCATATCTGAGTTAATTCCATTTGGGTTTTGCTCTTCATATTCAATCTGTATAGGTTTATGTCTCTTGTGAGATTTGAGAAATTTTTGGCCATAATTTTTTGAATTATACCCCCTTTATCCTCTTCTTATGGGACTTTGATAACAGAAACATTAGATCCTTTGTTGTTGTACCACAGGCTCCTGAGCCTCCATTTATCCATCTATTTATCATCTATCATCTATCAATCTATTTATCATCTATCTATCTATCTATCTATCTATCTATCTATATCTATCTATCTATCATCTATCTATTTAAAATTGCCAGAGGGTACATGTACTTGGCAGAGAGATGTGAGAGTTGGAGGTTGGAGGAGAAAGCACCCTCAATGGAGTATGGTCGTAACACAATCTGTTCTCCATTTCTCCATCTCATCAGGATTTGGGGCATGCATACACAGGTGTGTGGCATTTTTTACATCCCTGGAGCCAGGCCTCGAGATGTGGTTGACCATGTGGGATCTGGCTTCCCTTAACCACTAAGCTGTGGGACCAGCCTTCCATTTTTTTTTTTTAATTGAGGATGCATGTGCTTGTCAGAGACAGAGAGAGACAGAGAGACAGAAAGAGAGAAATCACCTCCCCCTCGATAGGGCATTGCCATGCTACAATACCTTCTCCTCCAGTCTCCTCTCATGATTTTGGACATGCATTCACACATGCCCGAGGTGAGTTTTTTTTAAGCCGCCGTGTCTGGGACTCAAGCTGCAGTTGACTACGTGGGAGCCCAGGGATATAACCATTACACCATCTGCTGGTCCCTCCATTCATCTTTTTAAGAAGACTTTAATAGACTTAATTTTTTAGAGCACTTGTAGGTTCACAGCAAAATTGAGCAGAAAGGAAAGGGAGTTCCCATACACAGCCTGCCCTTACACAGGTACAGCCTTTTCCACTATGAACATCCCATACCAGAGTGGTACATTTGTTAAAGTCAATTAAACTATGCTGACACATTATCATCACCTGAAGTCCATAATTGACATTAGATTCACTCTTAGCGTTTTAATTTTTTTTTATAATAGTTTGAGAGAGAGAAGTCAAGCACTCTGTACAGGATCTGGTCAGGCCATGTCCCTTCCCTTCAGTCCTCCAACTTGTCAGATCCTGAGAACTCTCCTGTGTGTTCCAGTCCTTCAACCCATCAGATTCTAAGAGCTTTCCTGTGTGTTTCAGTCCCACTGGGCCAGGAGCTCAAATGCAGCTGCCATGTGTAATCCAGCTTCTCTTGAGGAGCATACTACCTCTGGCATGGAGCAGGCACTGTTAATGTTGTACATTCTAAGGCTTTGAAAATATATATAATGACATGTATATACGATTATGGTATCATATAGAGTATTTTTAGTGCCTTAAAAATCCCCCACACATTCATCCCTTCCTCCCTTCTAAACACTAATCTTTTTCTTTTTCCTTTCTCTTTTCTTGTATTACTTTTTTTAGTTTTGCTGGAGAGAAAGAGAAAGAGAAATACCCTTGAGATGAGTGGCCATGTTGCAATTCCCTCTTCTCTATTCTCCTCTCAGTGAGAAAGCACACATACATGCCCAGTGTGATTTTCAAGCCTCTGGGTCTGGGACTTGAACTGTGTAGTCAGCCATGTGAGATCCAATGCCTTAACTTCTATACCACCTGCTGGCCAACCACTGATCTGTTTACTGTTTCCATAATTTTACCTTTTCCAGGAAGTCATATAGTTGGAATAATACAGTATGTAGCCTTTCAGATTGGTTTCTTTCATTTAGTAATATGCATTTAATATTTTTCCATGTCTCTTCATGCTTCGATAGCTCATATTTCTTAATGCTGGATAATATTTCTTTGTCTGAATGCACACTTTTTGATTCATTCACCTGCTAAATGACATTTGGGGGACTAGGTCTCCACTGATACCTCATTGCCTGGGAGAAGTAGGGTGCCTAGTTACTGCTTCCTTTGTTACTTCCTCCTCTAACTCTTGGCAGGGAAGTCGGCCTTTTTACCAACACAGTGGTAAAAGACCTGAATCTCTATTAGGTCTTCTCTGATACTGTCTCAGAGTGGAGAAGGAAAGCATCTCATTATTTCAAGGTGGGGGTAGAATTCTTGGCTCCACATACTGTTCTGCTGGCATGGAGTATATGGGTGGGTTTCTTTATGTGTGCGGATGGGGGTTGTTCTTGCTCCATACTTGGTCTTCCCTGACCCTCACTAGTAGTGATTCAGGGTTATTAAGGCATGTTTTTACAGCTTCATGAGGGTGAAAGCCTAAGCTCAATCTTTTCTGGTGTAGGTAGGGCCACAGTTAATTTCTCTGCTTTTGGCTGGAGTAGAGTGATTGTTGTCCAATATTTTCCATCTTTTTGATTAATTATTTTCCTAGCCCAAGAGAATAAGATTTTGTCCGAATTCTTTTTGTCTGTGCTTGTTAGAGTTTTGTTTTGTTTTAGTTTGTCTTATCTTGTCTTGTCTTGTTTTAATTTTGTTTTGAGCTATGTTTGTTTTATATGTAGTGCCCAAGGATTTTAGTTGTAATAGCAAGAGGAATAGGGCAAAGTATGTCTATTCCATCTTCCCCTATCTCATTTTTAAAAAATACTTATTTTATTTTATTTTTTATTTTTTCTATTTTTGGAGAGGGTTTTTTTTTTTTTTTTTTTTTTTTTTTTTTTTTTTTTTATTTATTTTTTATAGGGCGCGTGCGCTCGCCAGAAAGACAGAGACAGAAAGCGAGAAATCACCCCTCAGGAGGAATGGCCACGCCTCAATCCCTTCTCCATTCTCCTCTCGGGATCTTGGGCACGCACGCACACGCACCCGGTGTGAGTTTAAGCCACCGGGTCCGGGACTCGAACCGCGGTCGACTACGTGGGAGTCCAGCGACATAGCCATTACGCTAACTGCTGGTCCCCCAAAATAGTTATTTTATTTAACTCCACTTATTTTGTTATTATTTTCCAGTTTGATTGGAGGTGGGGGGAGGAGTGAGAAAGCAAGCCACCAGTTGCAGGACTTGAACTGTGGTTGGCTGTGTGGGAGTCCAGCGCCTTTAACCACCGTGCCACCTGCTGCCTCTCCCCATCTTATTTTAAATAAACAGAAACACTTCACACCCTCCATTATTGTCATTTGCATGTTTCAAAGAAGTTAAACACAGTGACTTTAAAATGAATCAAAACGATAATTTTAGAACACTATTATGCTGATCCTGAAAGAGACATCTTTTGGACTTTAATAACATGTTAGCAATGGTCACAGAGAGCCTGCTTATTTGCTGCAATTAAGATTGCCTTTTGAGATTCTGCAGAAAGAATGACAGGTCCCTTTGAATGTGATGTTCCATTGCGTGGATTTGTTTTTGTGGCCCGAAGTGCAGAAAAACGAGCTTTGCAAATGTTGAGCTGTACTGTCTGCAGTTTATGTTAAGGAAACCATAGTTATTATAATATCAAAGGTGCCTTTTAAAGTTCTGCACTAAAGCCTACTGCTCCAACATACATTCTCCCATGGAGACTATGATCTAACCTCCAGAGCACAGGACTTGTCTTTCAGAGCCATGTATCTCTAGCAATGGATGAGCTGCCTGCTCTTCACACATCTCTCTATGAATATCATTTCTTGCAGCTGAGCTTTAGGTGAGGATTTGATGGCAGGGAACTCAAGATTACCTTTTCCAATAGGAAGTCCTGGGAATGGCGGTAGGCCATCTTGTTGATTAACAGTTATGCTTTGCTCATCCATGAGATGTGACGGGCAAGGGAATTAATATCTGTCCTGCAGGGGACTTTGATGACCAAATGAATGCCAAATATTCCACTCCACTCAATTCCTGGCATCAAGGAGGCCATTGATAAATGGTAGTTCCTTCCTTCTACCATACTCCAATTCTTACCTCCCAGCTCCTGTTCCTCATTCCTTACTTCTACATCTACCTATTTAAAAAAATTATTATTATTTTATTTACCTTTATTTATTTTTAATTTCACCAGAGAGGAACAGAGTGAGTGTGTGTGAGAGAGAGAGGGGGAAAGTGAGAAAGCAAGCTGCCAGGTCCAGGACTCGAACTGCAGTCGGCCATGTGGAAATCCAGTGTCCTTAACCACCACATCACTTACTGGCTCCCATCTGCCTGTTTTAACTTTTTTTTAAAAGTTATTTTATTTAACTTTATTTATTTATTCATCTATTTCAAGTTGCCCATAAAGGGACAGAGTGAGTGGAAGAGAGAGAGAGAGAGAGCGAGCAAGCAAGCCGCCAGGTCCAGGACTTGAACCGTGGTTGGCCATGTGGGAGTCCAGCACCCTCAACCACCATGCCACCTGCTGCCCCCTATGCCTGTTTTAACTTTGCTAGCCCTGTTCCTCCTTCCCTTTAGAGATCATCAGAGATGTCAGTTTACATGGTTATCAGTATACTCATTAGTTTGGTGTTTAATGGTCCCTAAGTGTCTTTCCAGACTGGGTTCCTAGTCCCCATCAGAAAGAGTTGTTGAGAAATCATCAGACATAAGCCATTATGTACAGGTTGCCTTAATTAGACCAACAGCACACAGTGTTACTTGGGTCTGAAGAACTGGCATATGAGGAAATCATCCCATCCTCTCCTGGGCTCACAGCTCCTGGGCATCTGGGGAATCACTGTCTCCCCAGAACTTGCTGATGAGGGATTATATCAGTGGACTGTAGGTGTTGAAATATGAGGAGGGGGCTACTACAGATTGGGCAACAGAGAACCAAGCTTAGTGAAGCCTTTTTATTTTTCACTTATTTATTTTATTTTCATTAATTTTTAATATATTTTTTATTTCAATTTCAATCACATATGTCACTTAGCTTGCAAAGTGAATATTCCAACATGTATACATTTCTCACCAGTACAGTTGAGAATACTATACACATTATTAACAGATAATAACCTATTTCTTTGTCCTATAAATGCCTTGCCTATCTATATTTCTCCTTAATATCCTTTCTTAGACTCTCCTTCACACACTCTCTTCTCACACTATATCTGGTATTTATAACCATTTTCTATGTTTCTGTATCCTCTACTCATTCAGTTTTGGCCATAGAGTGTGGACACTCAGTATATATTAAGTGGAGATATACAATGTCTCTCCTTCATAGCCTGGCTTGCTTCACTCAGCAGTAAATCTTTCATATTCATCCACTTTCTGTCAAAAGCCAGGATCTTTTTTTTATTTTTTTTTATAGCTGAGTAGTATTACATAGAGTATATGGGGCACACTTTTTTCAATCCATTCATCTGTTCGTGGGCATTTGGGTTGGCTCCATGTCTTAGCAATCATGAATAATGCTGCAATAAATATCTATGTGCAAGCACTTTTCTGACTAAGGATTCTTCTGTCCTTTCTGTAGATACCAAGGAGTGGGATTGCTGGATCATATGGTTGTTCTATTTGTAGATCTTTGAGGAATCTCCATATTGTTCTTCTCCTGTCCATAGTGGCTGGACCAATTTATATTCCCACCAGCAGTGTAGGAGAGTTCCCCTTTCACCACACCCCCTCCAGCACTTATCACTTTTTTTGGGTTTGTTTTAATCTTAGTCATTTTGAATGTATCACCAAGGATTTGTTCTTTCTTCATCTTTAAGTCTCAGAGGCCACAAGAGTTTCTTACTCTGCTGAGGCTTGGTTTCTGTACTGAGTGCAACCCTGCTCTTAACCCTGATCTTTCCCATGACCTGCTTTGCTCACTCATTCATTCATTTAGTCAGTTAGCCACCATTTATCAACCCTACATATTTGAGGAAGATATAACAATGAATAGATTTTTAACCTCAAGGACCTTACAGCCAAGTAGGCGAAGACAGATGAAAAACAAATAACTAAGAACTACATGTAAAATGGAAGCTGACCTTTGGAAGAGAGGTTAAAAATCTTGCTCTTGGGTAGGATCTTAGCCCCTTTTCTTCTGCCATTACTCCTCATAGTTGGTCTATATACCCAGTGCAGCTTCTCCCGTCCCCCTTTTACGTCTCCTAAAGAATCACATAAGCATACATGAGAGCAGTTGAAACCCATTACTGTCAACAGTGGCATGAGGTTGGAAATGAGGGTGAGTTTAGGGGGGAAGAATGACCTGATGAGGGCCCCAATTCCCAGGAGCTCTTTGGAAACAAAAAAGGTACAAGTTGCCCCCAGGGCAGAGTACAATGGCCATCTCTAAGTCTTGGAGCATCTGAGTCATTAGGACCCCACTCTGGCACCTTCGATCTGAGTAAGGCTTGGCCCTTCTTGACCTTCATCTCTAATCTTCTGTTTTGGTTTCTTAGTCAGGCCTCGATGTCCTTATCCTTTTTAGTTTGCCAAATGAGGGAAAGGAAAACTGGCACTTGAAGCAGAATTACCTAAAAGCCTTGCCAAGCAGGCCTCCTCCCTTCAGAAGAGATGAGTGGGATGGGAACGGGTGCCAGACATGCAGGAAAATTCCCCCAGCATAATGACGATTCAGTTGGTAGAATTTTTATAAATTGTTAAGTGCACTGGATTAGGGCTACCTTGATCTATGAGACAGCTGAGAAATTGGGAGTGACATGTAGACTCCTTGAACCACTCAGTGTGGTATGCTATCTAGATGTAATGGACAAGGCCTGGCTGTAGGTGCCACAGTGGTGTCTCAACTCCCTTGACCACGTGATTGTGGGTCATAGGATTGTCAAATTTAATAGAGGGTTAGGACTCTGTTAACTTTGAATTTTAGATGAACAATGAATAATGTAGCATAAGTATATCCCATGCAGTAACATTTTAGTATATCTCAAATATTGCAACTTACTTACACTACAGCATTATTCATTTTATATCTGAAATTTAAATTTAACTGAAGTCCTATATTTTATCTGGCTACCTTACATGGCTAGGATAAAAACCACTATGTAAGAGAAGAACTGGACTTATTTATTTATTTATTTTTGTTTCCAGGGGCTTAGAATATGACCAGTGGCCACTGGGCCTGGATCTGAGAGCAGGGAAAAGATTTCACTGGCAGGGGGCTCAATTAAAGCCATGGGGCATCCTTTCCTGGATGACTTTGAATTAGAAAACTCTGAGGGTGACCAGCAGATGGTATAATGGTTATGTTGCTGGACTCCCACGTAACCATCCATAGTTCGAGTCCCAGAACTGATGTCTTAAAAACTCATGCCAGGTGTATGTGTGAGCGTGCCTAAAATCCTGAGTGGAGAATGGAGAAGGGATGGCAGCATGGACATCCCCTCCGGGGGGGTGGTGTGATTTCTCACTTTCTGTCTCTCTGTTTCTCTCTGTCTCTCTGGCTAGTGTATATGCCCTATAGCAAAAATCTCTCTTAAAAAAAGAAAACTTTGAGAGCCTTTCTAGCTCTGATAGTCTCTGAGCCTCAGGATCCCCAGGAATTTTGTGAAGATGGAGTGAGAAGATGATAGAGAGGGATAGAACTGAGGAGTGGAAGCCCTTAAACAACCTTAACAACTTTTCTGCTTAGTGTTAAGATGGTAGGATGCATGGATGTATAAGTGGGATACATGACCTTCTCTGAGTGGATGGGAAAGCAGAGCTCCTAGAACATGATGAACACTCAGAATGTCACTGTTTCTCCTCTTGAATCTCTGATAGCCTTTTCACAAGGTAACACTGCTCAGAGGGAAGTCTATCCCATGGCATTTTAACTCTGGGCTTTAACTCCTCAGCACCCCTTTCTATTCTTCCAACCCCTTCTCTTAATGATAGTGACAGTGGCAACCTACATATCAACACTATTTCATAGTTTACAAAATGATCAGTCATCTGTTACTTCTCTGGAGTCTCACAAACTTGAGAGGAACCACTCATTATCTTCTAGTTACAAGTGAGGAAACCAAGCCTCAGAGATTCATCCAGTGCAACATAGGCAACCATCCACTTTGTGGCCTGTGTTGGGTTGGGGCGTACAAGAATAATGAGACCCAGTACTATCCATTTCCTGTGCCTGAGAGCTGCCAGAAAAAGGTGAGGGTGAGGAGTCAGTCAGGGGGACAGATTCCTGAAGAAGTAGGAACAACACAGGTCTGCAGAGCCAGGCTTGATATGCCTTTGAGTCACCCTTTGAGGTGACTCAGTGGAGGAAGTGACCACTTAGCCCCCAGATGGTCTTCCTCTCTATCAGGCAGCTCTTTATATATATATATATATATATATATATATATATATATATATATATATATATAATATATATATGTATATGTATATATGTATGAATCCTACATCACAGAGTGTTGTGCTGCTGCTTTGCCACTGTAGCTGGGCCTCTTTCTTTCTTTCAGACTGACCGTAGTCTCCACTTGCTGCCTTGGTGCTGGCCCCTAATAATATCCTGGAGCCCTGTGCACTTGGCTTCCAGCCTACTCCCAGCTGCACTGAGTCAGCTTCTCCTTGACAGGAAAGTACAGATACTTTCTCTTCTAGGCTGCTTTAGGGCCTCACAGAATGTTCTTCTTCTGCCCCATTCCCAACATCAACCCTCTGTCAGATACAGTTTTTGGTGAAAATTCTGTTGTAAATAGATGAAAAGAGAGCTAGCATTCCCCCCCCCCCCCTTTTTTTTGGAGAGGTTTTTGCTATAGGATGCGTGCGCTCGCCAGACAGAGAGAGAGACAGAAAGCGAGAAATCACCCCCCAGGGGGGATGGCCACGCCGCAATCCCTTCTCCTCCATTCTCCTCTCGGGATCTTGGGCATGCACGCACACGCGCCTGGTGTGAGTTTTAAGCCACCGGGTCCGGAACGTGAACCGCGGTCGACTACATGGGAGTCCAGCAACATAGCCATTATGCTAACTGCTGGTCCACCCCCTCCCCTTTTATTAAAGAGAGATTTTTTTCTATAGGGCACATGCATTCACCAGAGAGACAGAGAGACAGAAAGCAAGAAATCACCTCCTGGGGGGATGGCCATGCCATAGTCCCTTTTCCTCCATTCTCCTCTTGGGATTTTGGACATGCATACACACATGCCTGGCATGAGTTTTAAGTTGCTAGGTTCTGGACTTGAACCGTGGTTGACTATGTGGAAGTCCAGTGACATAGCCATTATGCCATTTGCTGGTCCTGCTAGTGTCCTGTTTTTAGAGGGTACAGGCCAGCCCAGAATTCTGTTCACCCTCCTCCTCCTCACTCCACTCATTGAAATTGACCTTATATCAAGTCTCTGGCAACCCAGGGTAAGCAGAGCACACTCTGGAAACTACTATCTGGCTTTACTGGTCATTACAGGGTCAGCTTGTCTCACAGGGCCCTATAGCAAATGGTGACCAAAATTAAGCTTATAATTTGCCTCACTCACCCTGTAAGAAGTGCTCTTCCTCCCCCTGTTCCTCATATCCACCACCCAGGGACCCAGTCAGAATCATGGCCATCACCTGTGGCTCCTCCCCCTCTTTCTTTTTCTTTCTTCCTCTTTTCTTTTTCTTTCTTTCTTTCTCTTTCCTTTTGTTTTCTCTTTCTTTCTTCTTCTTTTTTTTTTTTTTTTGAGAGTTTTTTGCTATGGGGTGCATGTGCTTGCCAGAAAGAGAGAGACAGAAAGTGAGAAATTACTCCCCAGGGGGGGATGGCCACACTGCAGTTGCTTCTCCTCTATTCTCCTCTTGGGATCTTGGGCATGCACGCGCACGTGCCCAGTGTGAGTTTAAGCCACCAGGTCTGGGACTCGAACCGTGGTCAACTACGTGGGAATCCAGCGACATAGCCATTACGCCAACTGTTGGTCCATGCCTCTTTCATCTTCACACCAGATCTCCAGGCTGGACTCTTTCCTATCTGCCAGAGACTTTTCTGTCCCTTATCTTGCAGTCCTGCTCAATGTTTATAGACCTTTGTTCCCCAATAGAGGACAGTTTTAAGACATTTCCCCAATAGGAGCCTGGATCTTAATTAGGGATGGGTAGCTTCTATTCCAAATAATAAAGTCAGTAGTATGGAGAAAGAAATGAGGGCTGACTGGCTTTTCTGTGCTGTCTAAAGTCCTCATATCCCACGGGGACTTATACTATGAGCCACTTAATTTACTTGTGGAGGTGGAGCTAGTTCTACCAGTAGGTGTGAGGAGAAAAGGGTAAGACTGAGTATCCTTCACAGGTACAGTTAGGCTTCTGGGCCTTCAGAGACACCTTGTGCCTGAAAGTTGTCCCCATGTGGCATTTGGCACAAGTCGCTGTCCAGGTTCAGAAGCTGACTTTGCCTCCTCAGTACCCACAGGACTAAGGCCAAACTCCTCATCTCATGGTTCAGACTCTTTTGGAGACTGACACTCCTGCCTTTTTTAACCTCACTTCCCACCAGTCCATTCACAAAACTACCATTCTATCCAAGCAGGTTAGCTGTACCTGACACCCTCAATATATTTCCTGCAAAATTCTACAAGGCTGGATACAGGGAGGGTGGCCATGCCAGGGCAGAGCCATAGTGGGCATTTACCAATGCAACTCCCCTTTGGAGGCATATGAGCCTCAGAAAGGAGAGAGTCCATCATCTCTCACAGAGGATTGTTGCTTTAGGGCCTCAGAGGTCTCCTCCTTCTTCTTTGCCTCTGTAAAAACATAAGGGAATCCATAGGCTGGCTCTGTGGTACAGCAGTAATGTGTTTGCTGCTCAAGAGAAGCTGTATCCTACATGACAATTGCAGTTCAAGTCCCTGGCCTGGCTAGCCTGAGACACATGAAACACAAGTGATCTGATAGGCTGGTAGAAGAGGAGTGAGATGTGACCAGACCCTGTAGAAGGTACTTATCTTTTTCTCTCTATTTCTCACATGTACAAATGCATATGCTCTATCATGAATAAAGAATAGAAAACTTAAGTCAGTCCTATCTCTTTTCTGCTCAAAATCCTACAATGGTTCTCCCTTTCAGTCAGAATTCAAGGCCAATTCCTTACACTGGCCTGAAAGGCCCTTCATATAGCTCTCTACCCTCATCTACTCAGTCCCTTATCTCAAGTCTTCTTGTTGCTCCTTGAAATGTGCCAACTATACCTTACTTCAGGGACTATGCACTGACTATTCCCTCTGCCTGGAACATTCTCAGTTCAGACAGCCAAACAACTTCCTCAGTTCCTTCAAGTCTTTCCTCGAATGCCACCTTCTCAGTGTGATCTTCCCTGACCACTCTTAATTTGAAGGCCTGCTGTCCTATCCCAATCCTTTCTAACTATCATCCAGCACTCTGGATCCTTCTTACTCTGCTCAAACTTTTTTTCCCATAGCATTTATCACCTTATAACATACAACTTAGGTAATTAAATTTCTACCACCTGCCTTACCACACCAGGATATAAACTACACAAAAACACAAATTTTTGATTGTTTGTTTTACTCACTGATATAACCCAGATGCCTAGAATAATACCTGGCATAAATTATGTCCTCAATAATTACATGTTGCATTAAGAAACTCTTCTATCCCAGGCTCTTTGGTGTGTACTTAACTGTGGAGCTGGAAGCCATATGCTGACCATGGTTTCAATTCCTGACTGGGTCAGCCTGAAAACATGCTGGGAGCCTGTGCCCATGTTCAGTGTTCAGGTGGGCTAGAGGACTGGAGGAAGAAAATTGAGATATGACAGAATTCTGTGGAAAGTACTTTTCTCTCTATCTCATGCTCAACACACACTCTATCATGAATTAAAAAAAAATAAAAGAAAAAAAAGAAACCCTTCCAGTCTCTTATTTTTGTGTGTACTGCCTTGCAGCATACTCCTAGCTGGACTTAGATACTTTCACATTCATACAACTTCATCACAGTCAGAAACATACATGGAGATGCCACCTGTTGAGAAGGATATGTAAACATGTGTCAGCAACTAATACTTACTTATCTTTGTACACATACACTGAAATGCAAAGGTCACATGTGCACAAGTACATGGATGGAGAAATCACATTTTTAATTTAGTTTTATCTTTATTTTTTTGGAGAGATTTTTGCTATGGGGTGCATGTGCTCACCAGAGAGAGACAAAGAGACAGAAAGTGAGAAATCAACCCCCAAGGGGGATGGCCATGCTGCAATCCCTTCTCCTCCATTTTCCTCTTAGGATTTTGGGCATGCACACACATTCACCTGGTGTGATTTTGAAGCTGTTGGGTCCGGGACTTGAACTGCAGTCTATGTGGGAGTCCATTCACGTAACCATTATGCCACTAATTTCCTAATTTTTAATTTCTTTGAAAAAAATTTTTGAGGGATCAGCAGATATGCTAATTAGCCAGATTATTCCACTACTTACACATATATTGAAACATCACATCATACCTCATAAGTATATACAATCCTTTGTCAATTAAAAATAAAAAATTTTAGAGACCACAGGTGGCATGGTGGTTAAAGCACTGGATCCTACATAGCTGAGTCCATGATTTAAGTTCTGGACTCAGAAGCCTGAGAAACATGCCAGATGCATGTGCATGCATGCCCCAAATCATATATTAGCTTCAAATATTTAACTGAGAAATCACATTTAAAAATTATATTTGTGGGACCAGCAGATGGTGTAATGGTTACGTTGATGAACTCCAATGTAGTCAACTGTGGTTCAAGTCTCTGACTTGGTGGTTTAAAACTCACATTGGGCACTTGCGTATATGTGCCCAAAATCCCAAGAGGAAAATGGCAGAGAAAGGATTGTGGTGTGGCCATGTCCGTCAGGGGGTGGTTTCTCGCTTTCTCTCTCTCTGTTTCTCTGGCAAGTGCATGTGCCCTATAGAAAAAAATCTCTCAAAAATTATTTTATTTGTTTCATAGTATGACTTGCTTTACTTAGCAGTAAATCTTCCATATTCGTTCACTTTCTATCAAATGTCAGGGTCTCTCTCTTTTTTTTTATGCCTGAGAAGTATTCCATATGTATATGTATATTCCGATGCATATGTGCCACACTGTTTCAATCCATTTATCTGTTCATGGACATTTGGGTTGGTCCCATGTCTTTGCAATTGTGAATAATGTCACAATAAACATAGATGTGCAAGTGCTTTTCTGGCTGAGTGTATTCCTATTCTTTGGGTAAATATCCAGGAGTGGAATTGTTGGATCATATGGTAGTTCTATTTGTAGGTCTTTGAGGAACCTCCATATTATTCTCCACAGTGGCTGGACCAATTTACATTTCCACCAGCAGTGAAGGAGAAACTGAAAGACTGGAAGGTATAAAAGCATGGAGAGCAACTGTGGATGCTAGAGACAGTGTGGGAGAAGGATGGGAAATGTGAGATGGTGAGAGGGAGGGGATCAAAGGGAAAAAGAAACGAATCATTTAAGTCACACAAAAATGGAAAATTATCTGTTGATAATAATGGGTATAGTAATATCAACTGGACTAATATACAGTGTATCCATGCTGGGAAAATTCATTTTGTATCTTGTAATGATATACAGTGATTGAATATAAAAATAAAATAAAATAAAATAAAATAAAATATTTGTTATTATGATGTTGGGGGAACTTTTTGTAAAATTGTATTATTAAAAAAAAATCAAAGCAGGCCAGCTTGTGGTGGTTAAGGTGGCTGGACTCCACATGGCCCACCACATAGTTGGAGTCCCAGACCCAGTGGCTTGAGAAACATGCTGGGTACATGAGCATGTGTGCCCAAAATCTCAAAGGGAGGAAGAGATGGAGGAGAAGGGATTGCAGCATGATGATTCCCCATGGTGATGGTGGGGGGTGTTTTAGCCCCCTGCCCCTTTCTCTCTCTTTGTCTTCTCTAGTGAGTGCATACACCCTCTGGCAAAAATAAATAAATAAATAAATAAATAAATAAATAAATAAATAAATAAAACCTACAGAATAGTGAACACCTACCACCCAGACTGTAGAGATAGTATTTTGCTGTATGTATCACTTATTCATCAATCAAAACATTTTATGTGCATTTCAGAGTAAACTGCAGGCATTGCTACTTTTACCTTTAAACACTTTAGCATTAATAGCAGTTCAGTATTTGTTTACTTTTTTTTAAGGTTTTTGCCCCAAGGAACATGTACTCTCTGGAGAGAGACAGTAAGAAATCACTTCCTGGGGGGATGGTCATGCCACAGTCTCTTCTCCTCCACTCTCCTCCTGGGGTTTTGGGCACATATGCACATGTGCCCAGCATGAGTTTCAAGCTGCCAGGTCTGGGACTCAAATTGCAGTTGGCCAATGAGTGTCCAGCCCCTTAACCACTATGCCACCTGCTGGCCCCAGTATTTGTTTACTTTCGAGGTAAAATTCACATGCAGTGTAATGTGTAAATCTTAAGTGTACATTCACTGAATCTTGACAAATGAGTTTTTGATCTGTGTAACTCAACCTATTAAGATAGAGAACATCACTGTCTGCTCCCCCCCCCCCAGAGTTCCATCATGTCCCTTCCTAGTCAATCCCCTATAGAGGCTACTCTGCTCTGATAATTTTCACTATAGTTTTGCCTGTTCTAGAATTTCATGTACATAGAATAATGTATTATGTACTAATACTTATTCATTCAATTAAAAAATTTATTGAGTACCTATTATATGCTTAAGGTATGCATGTATGGTGTCTTTTCACTGTAAGTAATACGTTCTCCCAGACTGACCAAAAGGCTGAAGGTATTTCGAGGCCTAGTCTGTGACTGCCTCTCTTCTGTCCTCTAATCACATTGTCACTGAGAGACCATAGATAGCTGGGCCTCAGAAACAGAAAGGCAGGCCTTGTGTCCCATCTATTCCCTGAGCTCCATGCCCACTGCCAGTCTCCCCAGTCCAGACTGGCTCTAGAGGCTCTCATAAATCCCACCCTCACACCCACTCACTTCCCACAGCAGGGCTTCATCCGCATTTCTCTATCCATGTGTGTAAGGGAATGTCATAATTTCAGCCTAGGCCATGCCCAAGTGGGTAAAAGTGCAGGTAGCTGGAAGGAACTGGGCAAGCAGAGGCGGTATGTGGCTCTGCAATCCCATGGAGGGGTGGAATGGGGGTGGAGACTAAGCAGGTGCTGGAGAAGAAAATGAGAAGAGAAGAAACATCACAGACCCCTGAACAGTCAGGGTTGAGTAGCTGAACGGCACTTATCTAGAGCCACTGGAATCCTGGGCATAATGCTCTTGCCCTCCAAGAAGGATCTCAAGACTGCCATGGAGGTTTTTGCTCTTTTCCAGTGGGCCCTCAGTGCCTTTCTTATCGGTGAGTCTTCAGCCTTTGTTGTGTGACAACCCTCCTGGCTTGCCTGGTACTGAAGGATTTTAGGGTCATAGAATGTTCAGTTCTTAAACTGGGATTGTCTCAGGCAAACCAAGAGAGTTGGTCACTTTGGTCTCTGACCCACCTGAGCATGATATTCATGGGATTTGTGAGTGTTTGGGTGAACACGTATGGATGTGTGCCTATGTAGGAATGTGTATGTGTACATGTCTTGCTGCAGGTGTGGACAGCGAGCTCTCCTGGGTCTACAGTGGGGTACTGATGGCCTATTCTGGGAAGAGGGGAGATAACTTCACTAAGGCTAGCCAAAGAAAAGAGCTCAACTGCAACTGCAGAGATTCAAGCAAACTATCAATGAGAGACAGTTGGCTGGTGGTACATGGAGGCCATTTATCTACTCATTTTTCCAACACCAATAGCACAAATGTTTTGTGAAAATTACGTATATGCTGGCTACTGTGTTATAGATGCTGAAAGAAAGAATCACTGTGGGAGCGGGGCCTAGAAAATAAAACTTATCTGTCCAATGGTTCAGGTCAGTATTGGCTCGAGTCAGGGGCATGACTTAAACGATCTTGTAAACTGCCCCAGAGGACTCTCCATTGGATTTTGACTTTGATGTGTACAGAGAGGTTACGGGGCAGGCAACATAGCTCTAAATCAGAGATGTGGGTCCCAGGGCTAACCCCTCCTTCACTAGCTCACATGTTGGGAAGTGCCGAATGGCCTCTTTCAGATCCCCAGCTTTGCACTCTAGGAGTAGAATCATATCTGTTTGGACCCTACAGGCCTGCAAGAAGACCCTCACAATAGGTTTGTGGAAGTTAGAGCAGATATTGGTATTAATTCCCATTTTGTAGATGAGAACTGAGCTTCAGTGATATCTTTGATCATACACGTAGTAAGTGACAGATCCAGGATTCATTGCAGGGTGCTTCATCTGAGGCGACACTCACTACCTGGGTTTGAGCAAAACCTAAGGGAAACAAGGAAATGTTCTCTGGATCGGACCCATGCCTGTCTTTAATTCTTTAAAAAATATCAATAGTTTTATATTGTGCATATCAAAACTGCTGGCCCTTGCTCTACCCTTAGTTCCATTCCTCAGGTACAGTCATTTTTGATTTTGTTAGCTCTGTTTTCTAGTATTTACTTCTATATTTAAAAATTTTACTATTTAGGATTCGTAAATATGAGGGGTTTTCAGAAAGTTTATGAAAAACTGTATGTGCCAGATGTACACATGCCTATGATCCTGGCTAGCAGATGCTGAGAGTGTATGGTAGTATAAAGACCCCGTGGGAGGTGCCTGTATGTATGTATCTCTCTCTTTCTCCTGAAATAAAGAAATGAACATTTTAAAAAGTATTTTAAAAAGTTTATGAAAAATGCATATTATGAAAAACCTATGCATAGATTTCAAATTTTTTACACCAAAATAAACGCGTACTATAATTTATTTTTTCCACAAACTCTTTGAAGTCCTCTTGTGTTACTATTTTCTGACATAACAATTTTAGGCATTGTCTATTAACTTACTAATATGGATAAGTACTTGACTCTATACACTATCACTGGAACTTTCTTTCCCTCCAGCCTCCCCAAATTGTTATAGCACAGGTTTTAGCTAAATGTCTGACTATGACTAGGAAATGTTATTCATACTTGAGCTATTTAGTGTGCTAAGATTATATATTTTTTTCTTGTGCAATGTCTTGTTTTCCTTGGAGTTAATAATTGTCTCATTTTAAATTTCTTTTGTGATCTACTTTATTAGGCATCTATTAGTTATCACTAACTCATCCCCAAACTTCCAAAGACATGTTAATCTCTCAGTATGTGCAAGCACATAGGAATCTATAAGTCCCCCCATCCTTTGAAATTTATTTTATACCAGAGGGGTGTGTGTGTGCACACGCTGGAGAAAGACAGAGAGAAAAAACAAGAAAGCATTCCCCGATCTTGTCATGCTGCAATCCTTTTCCCTCCATTTCTTCATCCTATTAGGATTCTGGGCTTGTACACACATGTCCAGCATATTTTTCAAGCTGCTGGGGTTAGGATTTGAACCATGGTCAGTTGTGTGGGATCTGACTCCCTCTGCACAGTGCTTAACTACTATGCTGCGGGGCCACCCCCTCCTTTTTAATTACTTGAGTACATTGCTGCTA
This sequence comes from Tupaia tana, assembly GCA_026018925.1. Lineage (NCBI taxonomy): Eukaryota > Metazoa > Chordata > Mammalia > Scandentia > Tupaiidae > Tupaia > Tupaia tana. Next base: position 95,504,160 of record JAKSZU010000009.1, read on the forward strand.
GAGACCAGCATCTTCCTGTTACAATCCAGCCTTGTGAATAGCTATTACCTCCAGGTCCCTTGCAGCACCTTGGGTGCAGTCTAAGAAGATGCTCACTTCTGGGCTGTGTAAGTATTGGGTCAGTATTTGTGCAACATAGAGAGTAATTGTCTCCTTAAATGTTGTACCCCAGGCATTTTGCTCACCTCTCCCTAGTGCTGGCCCTCCTCACTTCCCTCCTTCATTGGATCCCTTTATTCCTGGATCCCAAGTCTTCCTCCTCTTGGTTTAGGCCCTCGTTTTGATGAAGCATGTTCTCCAGTAGTTTTCTGAGTAAGGAGCATGGAAGACAAAAGGTCTGAGACTACATACTTAAAATTGTCTTTTATCTACCTTCATTTTTGATGAATAATTGACTGCATATACAATATCTTTCCTGTGTTTCTAAGTATTTGAGTCCGGACTCTCTTTGTTTAAATTTTCACAGAATAATCCTCCTATCATCCAGTTGTATAGGGGAGTGGTGGGGGCCTGGGAGTCTAACTAATTCCTTGGCAGACTTTCAACCAATTCTCCAGTTTCAATCAATCCTTTGCCCCATCCTTGACTTTTGTGATACCTGGTGACTCTAAATTCTGAGTCTTTCAGATTCTTTAGTGCAAACAGACTCGCTTCCTGTAGACACCCCCCTTGCAACTAACTCAATTGTAGCTTTCTTTGTTGTAAAGCAGTTACCTATTCCTCCATTGACTTTCTAGTATGTGAATGTTTCACTGATGTCTTTCACTCACCATCGCTACCCCCTTTAATTCTCTTTCTCCTTGTGGATGTATGTTTAAAAAATTTTTTTAATTGCTAGAGAGTACTTGCCAGAGAGAGAGGGAGAGGGAGAGGGAGAAAGTACCCCTTAATGGGTATGGTCATGCTGCAATCTCTTTTCCATTTTTCCATCTTGTCAGGATTTTGGTCATGCAATCATATATGCCTGGCATGCTTTTCAAGTCACTGGGCAATGATTCAAGCTGCGGTTGGCCATGGAAGATCCAGCCCTCTATACACAGGACTATAGGGACAGCTCTTAAAAAAACATGTTAATGATAATTTTCATGGGGCTCTAGCAAGAAGTCAAGGCAAAAACTTGTGTTCTATCTGCTATATTCAATTGGCAATGTTTTCCGTCTTTTCTGACCCTTATTTTGATCCACTTTCCTACACAATCTTTTAAGATTTTATTAATTTTTTCCACAAGTAAGACAGAGAGTGAGAGGGAAAGAGAGAAAGCACCCCCAACAGGGTATTGACTCTGCAATTTACCTCTAGCCTCAGCCAGCCCCAGATCATGTGTATGCATGTGCCAGGTATATTTGGGAGGGTGCTGGGCTTGAATTGGGAACTTTCCTATGTGGGATTGCCTAACAGAGCATCGCGTTTTACTGCTGTACCACCATCTGTCCCACTCCACCTCACCACAATCTGTTCATCGGTGTTTTAAAAACTGAGTCCAGTAATAATTCTGAGTGTGGCTCCCTATGATTCATCTCTGGTTAAAACTTTCATAACTATTCTAACCTACAACAGTCCTGATTTATTGGAGCCTAATGTAGTACCTTATCCTATTCCAGCTTATATTTTCCTGTTTCTTGTGTGCTCCCAATCTGGCTGAAGGTGGTGGGGCTTTGCTTTCCCTGGTATTCCCTCCACTGCTGCCTCACAGAAAAAACACAGAGAGCAAAGTTTATGTTGGAAGAAAACTGTTCTAGGACTTCTAGCCTCTGGTGGCTCACCACTGGCTCCCTAACAATAATGCACTGCAGACAGAGCTCAGCAGAGTGCTTAATCAGGTCCTAGAGAGTTGAGGGCTAACTGTGCAAAGCATCGCTGGGGAGACAAACATTTTGCCTTCTAGATTAAGTTCCCAAGGCCAGAGAGGTGAGGGTGGCTGGGGATGTGGCATACGGGCCTTGTGCTAGGGTGAGGAGGTTGTTGAGTGGGCATGGGTAAGAATGTGTGCAACCTTGGGGTGGTAGAACTCTGGAGGGAGGGTAAGTGTGACAAATTGCTCACAATTCATTAACTCTGGGCTGGGTTCCCTCCAGTAAACATCGTGATCCTTGTCAACCTCTACTTGGTGGTGTTCACACCATACTGGCCTGTCACTGTGCTCATTCTCACCTGGTTGGCTTTTGACTGGAAGACCCCTGAGCGAGGTAAGAGCCCTGCTGGGGCTGTGTTGCTGCATGCCATATGCTCTTTCCTCTTCTCTCCTTATAACCCTGACAGACTCTGGTCAATTTTCAGGTAGCCCTTCATCCTGTCCTTTCCTGGGCTAGGGAAGCTAAGGAAAGGTATTCTCTAAAGGTGCTAGAAAGTCCCAGATCAGAACTGGAGTGGGTTAGGGAGAGGCAGCTGGTAAAGCAGAAGGCAAGTCTGTTCTAAATTGGCCCTGATGTGCACATGCTGGTTTGCCTCTTAAGAGATGACGGAAACAGAGAGCACTCTGTGGGCCCAAACAGTACCCCAGAAGGCTCAGAAGAGTATGGTGGGAGTGGGCAAAGCTCTGTCACATTGCCTGCTTTCAGGTGGCCGCCGGTTTAACTGCGTGAGGCACTGGTGCCTATGGAAACATTACTGTGATTATTTCCCTCTCAAGGTGAGTGACCCCAGAGCCTCACTTGGGCCCCAGAGCCAGCTCCAACTCCAGTGCCAATAGTTGGGTCAGGGTGGGGGTGGAGGTCACCATCCACATGAGAGTGACATGCCCTGGAGTTGCATGTTGCCCAACCTACATGGCTAGACCCAGCAGCCCTTTCTACTCTAGGTTTCCTGTCAAAAGAGGAGTTCTCTTCCCTGGCCATGGCCTTCCTATCTCCATTTTCCTCTCCAGCTCTTGAAGACTCATGATCTCTCCCCCAGCCAGAACTACATCCTTGCCTGCCACCCTCATGGGCTCATGTCCCATGGATGCTTTGGCCACTTTTCCACAGCAACCTCAGGCTTCTCCAAGATTTTTCCTGGAATCACCCCTTATATGCTCACACTGGGGGCCTTTTTCTGGGTACCTATCCTCAGAGATTATGTCATGTCTACAGGTGAGTTGGCTCCTAGAACACAAAATCAAAGGAAAAATGGCTTCTCAAGGGATAAGTGTGGAGGGAGAGGGATAGGTGAGAGCAAGGGCATCTCTGTGATTTCCCCCCCCCCTTTTTTAATTGCCAGAGAGTGCATATGAGAGAGAGAGAAAGCACCCCCAAATGGATTGTGTTTTTTCTTTTTTTTTTTTAGGTTTTTTCTATAAGGGCACATGCGCTCACCAGAAAGACAGAGAGACAGAGACAGAAAGTGAGAAATCACCCCCCGGGGGGATGGCCACACCACAATCTCTTCTCCTCTACCCTCCTCTTGGGATCTTGGGCGTGCATGCATATGCACCCGACGTGAGTTTAAGTAACTGGGTCTGGGACTCAAACCATGGTTGACTACGTGGGAGTCCAATGACATAGTCATTATGCGAACTGCTGGTCCCATATTGTGTTTTTTAAGCTACTGGGCCTGGGACTCAGTGTGGCCAGCTGTGTGGGATCTGATTTTCTTCATCGCTAGGTCACAGGGCTGCCCCACCCCTCTGGTTTTAAACAGTTACCCTAGGCTTACTCGCTCTGTGATTCTCCTTGCTCTCCCCCTCCTTTGAAGAGTTAGGGAGGAAATGTAGGGAGTTTGAGAAGTGGCCAATGACCTCTTGGCTTTTTCTGCCTGCCAGGGGCCTGCTCTGTGAGCCAGTCCTCCATGGACTTTCTGCTTACCCGTAAAGGCACAGGCAACATGCTCATTGTGGTTGTTGGTGGCCTGGCTGAGTGCAGATACAGCCTGCCAGGCTCTTCCACCCTGGTCTTGAAGAACCGGTTTGGCTTTGTGCGTGTGGCCCTTCGGCATGGGTAAGGACAGTTCCAGAATGCAGGGAGGGGATCTGAATGCCCAGCAGGGAAGGAGGAAAGAGTTTCAAGGAAGTGGTATCTAAAGAGGGAAGAGTAAATGTATGATAGATTGTTATTGTCTATAGTCATTATGAGGATATACAATTTTTATTTGTCAATTAAAAAAACAAATAAGAAAAAAGATGGAGGAGGAAAGTTGCCTCTAGGTTGGAGAGGAGCTGGGACCAGGTCCTGGAGACATTTTTGCTTAGGAAGAAAGAGGAGAGGATCAGTCCAAAGCCCATTCTACCTCCCAGAGCCTGTTCTCCCTCAACCAACCTTTTCTCGGTCCCAACAGCCTTTCATCTGGGCCAGTCCCTCTAAAAGAGGACTGGCTATAACAGCATCTCAGAGACAGCTAAACTCAGCATGTGGGTTGAAGGGGAGAAAGCCAGATGAAATGGTCCTGGGGTCTTATTCTTCCAGTGTTTCAGACCTGGGGATGCACAGGAGGTCCTGGGTTGGCTTCTTTTTAATTTGCTGCTGTATCACCCTCATAAGCACTCTGGAGTGGGTCTTGGAATCCCCACACACAGCCTTCACTGAGTCAGGGCTGGGGTTTGGGAAGCTTGTAGGCAGACCCAGAGACCACTGGGAGCAAGTACATATGGCTTTCTGGTCATCAAAGGACATGCTTTTTCTCTGCAGGGTGGCTCTAATCCCTTCCTATGCCTTTGGGGAGACGGACCTCTACAATCAGCATATTTTCACTCCTGAAGGCTTGGTCAACCGTTTTCAGAAGTGGTTCCAGAGTATAGTCCACATCTATCCTTGTGCTTTCTATGGGCGAGGCTTCACCAAGAATTCCTGGGGCCTTCTACCCTACACTCGGCCTGTAACCACCGTCAGTGAGTGAATCTTTCTGGCAGTCTCTAAGATACAGAACCCAGGCCTGAAGCTGATTCTCAACTCTGGCTGTGCTCGGGGAGTGGCCAGGAGCAGTGGTTGGTTGGTGGGTGAGGATGGGTGGAATTTGGGCATCAGGCCTGGGATCCATTTAGAGAAGTGAGTGATCCTGAAGCTTTTCTCTTTTCTTTCTCTATCTCCTCTGGCAGTCGGAGAGCCTCTACAACTACCCAAGATTGAGAATCCCAGCCAGGAGATTGTGGCTAAATATCATGAACTCTATATTGATGCCCTTCGCAAATTATTTGACCAGTTTAAGACGAAGTTTGGCTTCTCGGAGACCCAGGAGTTGGTGATAGTTTGACTGATATTCCCAACAGCCTCTCAGCCTGGCTGAAAGGTATGGAACCGGTGGAAACCAGAGGACAAAAGTCATCTATGGGGCTCCTGCTCTGGATCTGATCGATCCTCATTATGGGGAGGGCTATCCATTTGGTTGTTTTCTGCACTTCATCTCTTTCTTATTTCAGCTCTCCTCTGCCTTTTTCAAGAAGCAGAAGAGATCCTAGGAGAGAGATGCCCTGAAGGCTTTCCCAACTCACATTGTACCAGCATTGAAGAAAGCAATGGACATAATAAAAAGCCCATCTTCTGATATTGCTTATTGTGTGTGCCCCAACTAGTCTGATTCTAGGATCCCTGTGCATGTCTTTCCTTTCCTGGCTCTCAAACCACCCATCTCTTGACATTGAGACACAGCAGAGCTGGGTGCTTTGAGATTCAGCAGTCTTCAAGTTCAGGTTCTATCTTCTTTGAGCCATGTGACTTTGGGTTAATCAGTCAACTCTGAGCCTCAGTTTCCTCATCTGTAAAATGGGACTAGTTCGCTCTCTTTTGCTTACTTTCAAGGCTGCTGAAAAGATCAAATGATACTGAATGTGCCTGAACTTTGTAAACTGGAGAGTTACATAAAATTATTCTTCCTATGTTTTGCCCTTGAGCAAACAATGCCCTAAATTTCATGGCATCTTAATTTTCAAAAGAAAGTTTATAGTGTAGGATCTTGTATTGAAAGTTTAAGTAATTTATACCCTCTGCCACCCTCTAGTCTGTAATCAGTTTCCACCTTATAAAGCTGTAAGAGAATGGGTCAGGCTCAGACCTAATTTTCCCTGTCTTGTCTGTACTTGTCTGGCCCAATAACTCTGCCTTTTGTTTGAGAGTCAGCCAGCCTGCTCAGGATGGAAACAAGGTACTTGGCTTCCAGCAGCCACAAAGAACTCTCCTTAATGGCAACTCCAAGACTCTTGGCCTAGTGGTTGTTGCAACAACAGGTTACAGAATTTGGCCTGCAGCCCCCTTTCCCGCATCCCTCTTGGGTGGATGTCACTTGGTCCAATGATTTACATGCATCAGATTTTTCAATTTGGTCTAGAATCTCCTGTGTATTTACTCTAGCCTGATCTGTTGTCTCTGTCCTGGGTACCTGCCTCAAGTGATAGTTTATACACAGTGAGTCAAAGACATGCTTCCACTTTTCTGCTGTCTTTGTTACTTCATTTGCCAGAGATTGTGTTTTTTTTCCCTCAGCTCCCATAAGGTGTTTTCAGTCACCAGCCCTCCTGTGACTGATTTCCTTAAAACAAACAAACCTCTGTATTGTGGCCAGAAGACTAGCCTGGGCTCCAACATCCAGTCCATGCACTCTGGGCAATTTCAGACTTGTCATAGGCTCTTGTGTGCACATTGCTGCTGAAGTACTACATTTTTCACCTGTACAATGAAGGGAAACACTTCTGGGATTGTAAAAAGGGCCCCTGCATTCCTAAACTAGCTGGTCTTCCCCCTGTGATTCTTCTGCTTATTATAGCTTCCACAGGCCTTCTCCATGCAAATGGCTTGAGACCAGCTGATGGAGGAAAGTGAGGGGGAGGATCAACATAGAGTGGAAAGTGGGCTGACTGGAAATCAGATCAGGCTGACAAACTTTCTAGTTGGGTGACCTTGGTGAACTACTTAAAATCTTTTGAGTCTTGGTTTTCTCATTTGCAAAATGGGATGATACCTTTGTGAGGACCTGGAAGCTAGATCTACAGAAGCTCTTTTGAACCCAAGCCTGAAATATCTGTTACAGATGCCACTGTCTTAAGCTCAAAGAAACTCTGTGCTGTATGTCTCTGCCTCAGGACAGTGTTCCTTTGACAGGACTAGCCTACTGTGTATGTAGTTACAGGAAATCTAAGGTGATAGGGATGTAGATGTGTAGTCTGGGGCACAGAAAGGATGAGAGATGTCCTGACAGAGAATTCAGACTACCTTCTTTCCCTGTTGCACCCTCTGAAATGGGTGCCTTGGTCTCATGGTCTCTTGCCTCCCCCCAGCTCATGCATGGTATCACTTGCAAAGATGCACCTAACATGTAGGGATGTTCAAGGTGACTTCAAGACTAGGGGAAAAAGCGCTTTATTTGCAAAGAACAAACCATTAATTTACACAAACTTACATCCCAGTTTATATACATTATATATAGTTTATATACACAGTATCTCACACTAGATGCTGACCCCCAAAAGCAGCATTGGGCCTGCTCCAGGCCATTCTCACAACAAAACCCTCCCCCACCCAGCCCAGCTGGAAGCTCTTTGAATAAAGACAGACACACCCCAAACCCTCCAGGAGAGAGTCCTAAAATGGATTAAAAGAAAAAAAGTAGGTTTCTTCTTTGTTTATACTTGGCCTAGGGGAATTTCCTGACAGAGATGGGCCTGAGGCAGCACTAGAGAAGCTTAAGGATTTTCTGGTACTGGGCCAGTCTAGAGCCTTCCAGTCCAGAGGCAGGAGCTGAGAGAATGCCTTGGGGAGTGGATGGTGAAGGCCCCAGCCACTCTCTCCCTGCCAGTCTAGGCTCCTGAAAAGAGCCAAGCACTTCTTGCCTTGAGCCTGTGGGTGGAAAAAAGACAGGGTTCTTGTGGGACAGGAACTTCTCTGAGCTCTTGTGCTAAGTGGTGCTTGCTTACCACTTAGGGCAGGTCAATTTCTCTCTCTGGGCATGAGTAACATGGGGTATTATGTAGTTTGGGCTTGATTGCCTCTATGGGCCTTTTTATCTACACTTCTCAGAATCTATTTGCATCCACCATTAGTTACATAAAATACATGCACTCACACATGCATCAAAGTCTTTGTTTACCTGCAGTGTTCTAGCACTTTCCTGTTTAGCCAAAGACATTTGGTTCAGGATGGATGAAGGAGGAAATAAGGCAAATGTTACATTTTCTAGGTAACCAGAAGCTTTGCCACCTCCAATAGCTACCTTTTGTGCCAGCTTGGCTATTGAAGCCCAAGCACCTGGCAGAAGCCCATGTCATACAATTTGTCTTCAAACCAGTCATCTGCTTGCTTATGAATATTCTCATCCCATTTTCTATGCTAACCTTGGCCCTCTGGTAAGCTTACATCAGCCTAATTCCAAACTGTGAATCTATTTTCACATTCTCTTAAAAGTCAATTACTTCACCACTTTGCCAATGAGTTCATGTAAAAGGGTTTCCAGCTACCTATTGCATCCCTCACGTTCCCTCTCTCTCTTGAGTTCCTTGCCCCTGCCTTAAAATTTTTTTCCCCATAAGGCATGTGCTTTTGCTGGAGAGAGAAAGCAAGATAGTGAGAGAAAAAGTGAGAAATCACCCTCTGGGGATATGACAGTCCCTTCTCTATTCTCCTCCTGGGATTTTGGGCATGCAAACACAGGCACCCAAAGTGATCTTTGAGCCTCCAGGTCTGGGACTTGAACCATGATGGGCCATGTAGGAGTTCAGCACCTTAACTTCCGTGCCATCTGCTGGCCCCTAGAGTTCCTTTTGAGGGTTCAGAATGAATATAGGGTCCAGTGGGGATCCTATCCCCCCTACACTCCCCTTCATGCCTGAAAAATAGGATCGGTGTCAGACTGTCCTTTGGGGACACAATTAGAAATCCTTTTCCTTCTCTCCATATCCTTTTGCTTTAGAACCAGTTTTCTCTTGGATCTTCCATCCCTACCTGAGAGACACCCTCACTCTCTGAAACCCCGAGTACCTAGATCTCTGTAATATGGTAGAAAGAAAGAAATAAGGAGTCATACTTAGAAGCTGTGGGTGGGAGGAGGGGAACAGCAAGTGGCACAATGGTTATGGTGCTGACTGTGGTTTGAGTCCTGGGCCCTGCAGCTTGAATATCATGCTGGGCGTGTGTGTTTACATGCCCAAAATCCAAGGAGGAGAATGGATTGCAGTGTGACAATCCCCCCAGAGGGGTGATTTCTCACTGTCTCTCTGTTTCTCTCTGGTGAACATATGTGCCTTATGGCAAAAACTTAAAAAAAAATAAAAATAAAAAAGCAGCAGTAGCTCTGAGAAGCAGGTTGGCTCCTAAATTTTCTGTGGGGTGAAAGAAGGAGGACCTTGTCCACAGTAGGGACTTCACACATGATGATTGTTTGGTTCATTGGGTAGGTGACATAACTTGAGGGCTACCAGTTCTCTGGGTCCTGAAGACCTGCTGCTTGGACAAGGTGGCAGGGAGATTCTTTGGAACACAAGAACTCTTTGGGTGATTGCTGTTTCCCACAGAAAAGGCCAACTCTTTTGTTGCAGAATACTGGCAGCCAAGAGGACAGGCATTACCATCAAAGAATGCAAATAGATGTCTCTGGGTTTTTCTCTAAGACTCAAAAATTTTGGTTACATATTAGCACTTCTATAGTTCTCTCTATACCTCAAATTCCACACAATGCTGTGGGGGTAATGGAAAAGCTTTGGAGTTAGACCTGGCTGAAGTCTGTCTTTGACTTAAATTTGGTGAGCTCTTGGTCAAAGAATTTAACCTCTATGAGCCTCAGCTAAACAATAGCATTTGTTATCTGTTCTACCTTCTTCAAAGGATAAAAGAGACAGCACTTTAGAAACTTTAAGGAGAGGTTCTCATTGATTCCTGCTACAACACAGATATCCAAGGCACTTTATGGTAATTGGGGTCAGACACATGCCTAAAGTTTGCCTCACTTTGGGTTGCAGGGCTGTCATCAGCAACCAGAAAATGGAAGGCTAGCCCACTACGTCTTGCCCTGATCCTTGAAGGGCCAAGAAGTGTGGTTTCTTAGAAAGGAAAGACACAGCTGAGATATAAGAACTTGTTCTTGGTAGATTTCAGCTGCATGAAGGAGCTTATTCTGTATCTCCTCAGAAGAAAATATGTTTCAAAAACAAGAGGAGTTAACTTTATAAAGCTGGCTCTCCTACCTAGAAACCTGGCTGGGCCCAGGCAGTTAGAAATAAGGCTCTTGAGTGGTCCTATCATATGATCCAGTGGGAAGCTTGGGGTTGTAGGGATGGTTCTTTTGGACCTAAACTATGGGCAGATCTCCACTCAATACCTTAGATATTGGCTTCTCCTGAGCTTGGCTTCAGGGAAGCAGCATGGGCATCTGTGGTGACTAAGATTGGCTGTGGTTTCTGAAATCAAAGTGAATAAAGACTGTGTCAGTAAGGCATAAACTGCTGTCCTTTTAGATAAGGCCTGGCCTAATGACCACTTGAACAAAATCCCTATGTTTTGTTCCAACCCCTTGCCCCTCCCAGGCCAGGTAGAAAAGCTCTGCCTTGCTAATGCCCAGGGATAGTCTAAGGATTGGGAATTTAGAAGTCTATCATAGTGGCTGCCTGTTAGAGTCACAAATATTAGAACTGGAAGGGACTTCTAGAGGTCATCTGGTCCAACCCTTTGACCCTAGACACAATTCAATTAAGATTAGATGAGTAATATTTGTATTGCTTAATATATGGAAAAGTCTTTGTGCCCAGGTAATCTAAAGAATATTTCAGACCCACATGAGCATAGATACCAAGTTAGGCACCTGTCTCAGACAGAGGTAGGCTCTGTGGAGAAAGAAGATAAAGTTCTCATCAGGCTGGGAAAAGGGGACCCTGGGGCACAGCTGTAAACAAAGTGAGAGAAATGTGGTCCCAAGTACAGATTCAGGATCTCATGCAAGCATGATTGTAGCCATTCCCTGTGATCATTCCAAGGCAGAGTAAACTTCCCATCACTAAAGCCCAACAAGTCACAGAGTGGCTCTCAGCCTGAGTGAGAAATGTACTCTGACCCTCTGAAGGCCATAGTGCTAAGCAGCAAGAAGGCTTCCACTGCTAAGGTGCCCACTTGGCAGGTTTCTCCTCCTGTCATTACCACAAGAACCTGCCTTTCCCTCACTGGCCCTCTCCTTAGGCCGTGATGCTTCCTTCCCCCAACTTCCTCACTCCCACCCAAAGGGGGAGCAGCAGCCCCTTTGGGGTCAGATATTCACCCCCAGAGCCTGAGGCATACAAGCCCTGAATCCTCATTTTAGTGCAACAAATGATCAATCTGACAACAGGGACCTCAGGGTTGAAGAGTCATGCTATAAGCCAGTCAACAGAGAGCTAAAGAATGTTCTGATTCATGTAAACCCTGGAACTCCATCAACTGTCCTGTTAATTCAAGGTCATTTTGGAAAGTCAAGTAGGCCTCGTCATCCTGGAGTCACTGGGGAATAAATAGCACTGGGGCGGTTCTCTCTGTAGCTGCAACCAATATACCTCACTCTACAGCAGCACTTAGAGGTTCTGGGAGTCCCGGCTCCCAAATCTGGGGCAGGGTCATGGGCATGAACCAAATGGGGGGAATCTAGGATGCAGGAGCTTCACCCAGCCTGATGGCCCCAAAGAAGGTGGTGTGCTTGCTCATGTTGATAGAGATGTCAGCATGCACCATCTTCACGGCGATCTTCTGCCGGGCCTTGAGGAGGCAAACGCCTGCAGTATAGCAAGTGTTGTAGTTGGTCTTGCCTGTCTCGATGCTGCGAGTACACTGCAGGAAGGGCTTCTCATCCACCACGACCTCATAGCTGGCAAAGTCAGTGAAGTTGATGTAGTATACCTGAGTGAGAGGCAACAAGAAGGGATTGGGGAAGAGAGGAAAGAGAGGGTAGGGGCCCTCCCCTGTGGTGAACAGACAGAACCTTCTAGATGAGCTATCAGTAAAACCCTCTAGAGGAGGTAGTGCTATCTGAAGGCATGCTAGTTGGCCAATAAGAATATCAGGTGACCGAACATACCTTTCTTACAATAGTACCTCTGTAATAAACTCTAGGAAAGTAAGAACCATATCTTATTCACCTCTGCACACACACACCCCAGCCTTGACATGAAGCACAGTGCTCTGTACATATTAGGTGTTCCATCAGTACCATGGACACAATTTCAAATGCCAAAGACTATTTGTGGATAAAATTAAAGGCACTGAACTTCTCATTGATTCACAGTGTCCCTTCACTGACTACTTTAATGACTGAGGAGACATCCAGAGAGATGGAGAGCTATCCATCACAAATGAGAGAAAGACTGGAAGAGTAAAACCCAGCCCCTAACTTAACTTTGTGGCCAGAAAGAAGCACTTTCTTATGCTGAATGGCCTGGCAGCACAGAGATTTTCCTAGACTGAATGGGCTACTTCCAATTCTCTCCTAGGCATGAAAAAATAATTTTTTAATCTTTCACTACACTTATCTATCACACACTACCCAGAGCTTTGCTCCCCAGCACCACCAGAGTTTGGCCCATAGAACATTGGGGTTACACTCATGTGCCTGATGGGAGTTGGGACCCTCATCTGCCACCCTAAAGTTTATGAAATATTGGTTCTTCCATGGACTCTTCACATGGGGTGGGAATAGTGTATTTGTATGCCATACAATCCTTGGGATGTTTGGCAAACCTAACAAATGCTTATTAACCCACTCTCTCTGACCACTGTCCTATAAGACCCATCTTGGCACCATAGTCCTGTTCATCTACCTGTTTGCTGCTTGCCCCACAGATGCAACAACCTTAAGGCTTGTATACTTCTAGCTCTGAGGAGCCACCCCACTGGAGGCAAACAGGGAGGTAAGAGTGGATGAGCACTGGCAGACTGTGGGGATGGGCCCAGGACAGGAAAAGGACAAAAACAGGGAAAAGGGGCTGGGAGAAAGACAGCAGGAAGTAGGCAAGAATAATATGGAAACAGAAAGATAGAGAAACAAATGGGAGGAAAAGGAAGGAAAGACAGTCATAAACTTTTTGAGGTGGAAAGAAAGTCCACAGGAGCACATTCATTATAAAGCCCAAGCTAGCAGTGTTGGGGGAAGGGGTTCTCAGCAGCCCTGGACCTGATTTTCAAAGAATATGCTGAGATCAAGTCCAAGTTTTGGTAAAACCGAACAGCTCAGTGGCCCTAAAAGAGGGAATCGGCAGGGTGTGGAAGGGCCCCTTTTCAGAGTTTTTCAATGATATTTGGGTAGCAGGAGAAAACAAACCCCAAGGGATCTCCTCTTTTGCTTCCTTATTTCAATTCCCTCCCTCTGTGGCCCTCCCACTCCAATCACCCGCCAAAGCTGGACATTAGTCATTGGATGATCTTGGCTGGCTCATCAGTGCTCCTATGTGGCCTGTGCCGGATCTGCATTCTGGATATAAGAAGAGTTAGGCCTAAGACCGTACTCACTTCTACCTGACTATAGATGAAGTAGGTGCCGTCCACCAGTACCTCCAGCTCCCCACTGCGGGGGTGTAGTTTAAACACCTTGGGGTTCATAGTGATGCGAGACCAGTCATTGAGCACTCCACCTGAAAGATCTCAGTATGAGAGAAGGCAGTCACTCAGTACATGTAAGAATAATATGGTCAATAGAAATTAGAAATACTAAGCGTACACAGTCCCCACCACTGTCCCAGTGCAACCAGGAAAGTTCAGAAGGCCAAGCTTTAAGAAGGGCATTTGGGAGGATCAGCAGATGGCGTAATGGTTATGTTGTTGGACTCCCATGTTGTCGACTGGAGTCCTGGACCCTGTGGGTTAAAACTCAGGTTAGGCACATGTGCGTGCCCAAGATCCTGAGAGGAGAATGGAAGAGAAGGAATTGTGGCATGGCCATCCCTCCTGGGGAGTGATTTCTTGCTTTCTGTCTCTGTCTCCATCTCTCTGGTGAGTGCACATGCCCTATACCAAAAATCTCTCTCTCTCAAAAAATATAAAGAGCATTTGGAAGCACAGGTGTCTTATTTATAAAATAGCTTCCAGGCCTGCTTTAGACTTCATGTCTGTCTCCATCCCTCCTTTCCTGACCCCCTATCTAGGAGAACCTTTAACCAACACCTTCTAGCTGAAATTTATATGGGCGGTAAGAGAAGAGTGGGCATGATGCCCTATTTTCTTTGTTGTCATGAGGCCTGCACAGGCAAAATTCAAACACTGAGTGGCAGGCTAAGTCTTGTTCAATATTAGTTTCTCAGCCATAGCTCTGGATTTCCTCTCCTGTCTTATAGGTGCATAAATTTTCTCTTTCTCCTTAAGAGGTTCATTTTGTTATGGCTCCTTTATACACATTCCTTTCTAGAAAACCTCCCTGGGCCCAGGAAAACATTGAAGCCAATGAGCTATCTGAAGGAGCTTAGGGATCAGGGGTGATCCAGGCTTCATGACAGCTGGAGTGAGTGACCACCAGTAACAAGGCCCAACAGTGGGAAGATCTGATCTTTATAATAGCATAGGATTAACTTCTAGGCAGTATTAGAACTACCCAGGAGGAAAGGTGAGGATGTCTTGGAGTTTAGGCACTCTTGGCAATGCCCTTGTGCTTTAGACCTGCCCCAGCTGGGTAGAGGGGCAGTCACACAGCTTTGGCTTGCCAGTGGGAGCCAGCATGTGAGGGTGGAGGAAAAGCTTCCCTCTCCATCCTTCAGAAAGAGAGATGTTCCTTCCCACTACAGTAGGAGGAAGTCCAAGCTCCTGGGGCCTTTTCCCCTCTAAGCCATCTGTTCTGTTTTTTTTTTTTTTTAAAGAATTATTTTATTGAACTTTATTAATTTTATTAATTTATTTTAATTTGACCAAAGAGGGACAGAGTGAGAGAAAGAGAGGGAAAGTTAGAAAGCAAGCCACCAGGTCTGGGACTCAAACCATGGTCAGCCATGTAGGAGTCCATTGCTCTTAACCACCATGCTACCTGCTAGCCCCTAAGCCATCTGTTCTTTACTCAAGAAATTATGTTTTGAATGTCTATCCTTGGCCAGTTTCAGGTCTGCCTGTTTGAGGTGTGAGGAAACAGGACTCCTGGAAAAGGTAGGCTTCTTTCCTCAAAGTGATAAGTGAATGGGATAGGAGTTAGAAGGAGATGCCCTGGGGGCCAGCAGATGGCATAGCGGTTATTTTTTGCTGGACTCCCACATGGTCGACTGTGGTTTGAGTCCCAGACCTGGTGGCTTGGAACTCACACTGGGTGTGTGTGTTTGCGTGCCCAAGATCTCAGGAGGAGAATGGAGGAAAAGAGAATTGTGGCATGACCATCCCCCTTGGGGGGTGATTTCTCACTTTCCCTCTCACTTTCTCTCTCACTCTCTGGTAAGTACATGAGCCCTAAGGGGGAAAAATACTTTAAAAAAAGAAAAAAGAAGATACCCTGGCTCTGTCCCTTCAATGGATTGCTCTGCATGATGTCCTCCTACCCCTGACTCTAACACTTCTTCTGGTGGAACTTTTAAAGGTAAGCACAGACTACTACTGAGCATTGGCCCAGAGGGGCTAGAAATGGTCTTGTTACATGATAGCGAGGTGAACTTGCTACTGCTGGCACAGAACAAATACTAAGGTCACCTATTCAGACACCCAAACAAATCTATTTCCTACCTGTCTCAGACCTCTCTAGACAAATGGTGATCATGGCCCAACCAGGGCCCCGAGACCTATGGCACCTGGTCCCCAGCAAAACTGTTTGGGTTTTGGTGCCATTCTGTTCCTATTTACACTTCTGAGGCTATTAAGTCAGGCATCTAGGTGGCAATCAGGGGAGTAGCTAAGTCTAATCATTAAGGAAACTAAGTACTTCCAGTTCAGGGCTGACTAGGTGCTTAGAAGGTGTCCCCATGCAGCAGGTTTCTTAACCTTCATTTACTGTTTGTGCACTCACAGGCCCTCCTTTCCACTCCAAGCTCTGGAAGCATCTGGCATCTTGGCTAGCTTGCTGTCTCCCAAGACTCCTGGGGGATTCATGTATTTTAGGTTTTGTGCACTCTGGGGACTGGACATTATTTCAAAGTACTGTTCTTTAATGAATATTTGTGCCTCTTTGGGGAAGAAAATATACCTAATCATTCAGTGGAGTGTACACACACATCACTGGAGTAGTACAGTGCAGGAGAAATAGGCAGACAGATGTAGTTTTGAATCCCAGTTCCTACATGTAACTATGAAAAGCTTGAGCCAGTTAATTAACTTCTCTGAGCTTCAGTTTCTGTAAAAAAGGGCTAATACTTACTTCATGGGGTGATTATAAGGATCAAATGAAATAAAAGACAAAGCATATTGAAAAATAAAGTGCTATACAAATATAAGGCAATATGATATATTATGGTATTATCCAGTCTCTCTGGGATTCTGTTTCCCCATCTTTTTTTTTTTTTTTTTTTTGGAGAGGTTTTTGCTATAGGGTGTGTGCGCTTGCCAGACAGACAGAGAGAGACAGAGAGACAGAAAGCGAGAAATCACACCACCACCACCCCCCCCCCCCCGGGAGGATGGCCACGCCACAATCCCTTCTCCTCCATTCTCCTCTTGGGATCTTGGGCATGCACGCACACACGCCCGGTGTGAGTTTTATGCCACCGGGTCCGGGACGCGAACCGCGGTCCACTACATGGGAGTCCAGCGACATAGCCATTATGCTAACTGCTGGTCCCTGTTTCCCTATCTTTTAAATGCAGAGATTACCTTAGATCAGTGTTTCTTGGCTTCATTAAACACGTTTTCCCTTTCAATAGATACTAACAGCTCATACTCCTTGGAGATTCTAACATGCTCCCTTTTCTGAGAGAAATACTCCCTCCACTCATCTTCTGTATACATTCATCAGACAAGAAGAATTGAATTTTATGCACTTTTACCTTCTCTAATTTGTGTTGTGAAAATGTTTATTAAACTACACACATTTCCCTGGCAATTCTAATATAACCTTCATCCCCCTGTGCTAGATAATCTCTTAAATCCCTGTCAACTTCCTCATCAGTGATTCTAAATGCCATTTGGATGTAGCAATTGGTTTTCATGGAAGCAATCACTCAGGATAGCCAGCAGAGGGCATGAAGAAGTGAACAATGTCCCCTTCTGACAAGGGTACCTCTGAGGCCTGGGAGCAACTAGGCTGGGTGATTATTTGACGTAGGCTGGGGATGAAGGAGGGGAGAAGTCCCTCTTAGGAGAGAGCTTACTTTGATTCTTACCATTCTTGACTTGAATTGCTGACCCTTGACCTTGTAGATGCACCACAGCTGGCTGGAAAGATGAGAAGAACAGAGAGTAGCCGTTGTGAGTAATGACTGCTTACTCAGCCACAGGCTCCTATGTTTCTACTCCTGGTTTCTAGTCTCCTTTTGTATCCCAATTCTGACCCCTCTCCTTTTCTTGAGATGTTAGGGACTATATTTCTAGTAGAGGGTAATAGGATTTTGTAGCTCTGGTACTTCCTAGCTATGTGACCTCAGCCAAATGCAATGCCTGTGAGCCTCATTTTCCTAACTATAAAATGGAGATTATAAGACTTTCTGATCTGGCCTCTCTCATAGGGATGTCTGAAGATCAAATGAGGTGATGGATATAAAATTGCCCTGCAAGTAAGATATCAAGCACTGTGCAGCTGTGAAGATTTTTTTTTTTTATTGTGATCAAACAGCTGTAGTGAGGGAGGCTGAAATGAGACAAGGCAAGGCCACAGAACTTGCCAATAGAGGCAAATTATGAAGCTCAAAGTCTAAGAAGGAGCCCTTAGGCCATTAATGCAGAAGCCCCAGGTTGGGTTTAGCCTGGAGCTGGTTGGCTGTTTTTCAAGGACATGTTCTTAAACGTCTTAGCTCTGGATCCTAGGTGACCTGAGTGCCGACAAGGTGTCTGGAGTTAACTGGGGAGTTGGGAGGCCCAGGTGAATAGGCCTGACTGGCAGCTCATTTCAGCTGACTACTGAGCCTAGCTATGGTTACCCTCTGTCTACTGTGCTGTGGAATGAGTAAAAATGGTCCTGGCATGACCCTTAGCTAAAAGCAGGCCCTGGGGCAAAGCTTTTCTATTCACAGAAATAGGAGGGAGCTGTGAGTGAAAGACCTCAAAACCTCTAGGGTGTCCTCACAAGATAAAGCCTCAGGAAATAGGGAGTCAATTTAAAGGTGGCACTAGCTTGTGGCCTTCCCTTCTCCCCAGGAAGAAAGCAGTCCCAGCCAACCTGGTTTTCTCGAGTTCCAGCTTTATCAGCAGCACCTGCAAAATAGGACAAAACAATCAGAGGGCTTTCCTCTTTCTACTTCCCTTTTTCCTTCCTTCAGTAGCCAGTGACAGTCAGCCTTACTCCCTGCAGTCAACCCTGGCTGAGCTTTAGTCTCCAGGGCTTAGAGCTGGAAAGAGTTGGAGTGCAATGTGGGTCCCTTGGATGAGAGAGGATTCTTCTTCTTTCTCTTTTCCATCCTTGATCTTCATCTGCAATGATCCTAGCACCCAGCAGGGAAACTGGCCTCTTTCTAATACTGACCCAGGCAGGCTCCACTGAACACCCATGGAGAGTGATGTCACTGTGTGTGACCAGGGACAATGGCACTTGCTTTGCTAGCCTTTTGCTCCCCTTTTATGAATTTTCTTCATAGAGCCCACTGCCATTTGTAAATGTCTTGTTTCTTTTAATTGTCTATTTCCTCCCCTAGGATATAAATTCTGTGAGAACAGGGACTACTTATCAATCTATCTCTTTTCACACAGAAAGTACTCAGTGTTTGTGAAATGATTGGGTGAAAAAAAATCCCAGCTCTCTCTCTTGTGGCCATGGTAACACTCCTTAGCTCTGTTTGAATTTTAAGCTAAAGAATCTGAGTCTTGCTGCAGAATTCTTAGACCTAGAGAAATAAGCTGTGAAGAGTCCACTTCTCTAAAGCCCTAGGTTATAGGAGGGGAACAAGAGAAAGAAATCACAACTGACAAAAGCTCAGCAGTCTAACTCCTGTCAACTGCTATTAGGCAGGTTTTGGTATGCATCTAAGCTTTCTGAATGCCATTCTGAGCCCAAAGAGAAAGATGCAAAGGGATGAAATTGTACTTGAATGGGCAGTGTGGTGGGGTAAGGATATAGTGCAAGATGTACTTGGTTCCTGGAGAGCATAGCCTTGGTGCCTGAGTTATCTACAGCCTAAGTGACTCATAAATTTCTAATTTCTTGACCATCAGTGACTGCCTCTATGAGAGAGGCACTTCAGAGTTCATGGGATGAAACTATCCCAGGGCTTGTTGTTTTGTTCATTCCCCAACATTCCTCACCATAGCCTATTTTCATGCAAACATCAGCATATGGTAATCTAAAGCAGACCAAATCCATCCCACATAAGGCCTCTATTTTTGGATTATATGAGTTTACTGGCTCTCCACAGGGAGGCCTAGGATTAGGAAGGGCTTGTGATGGAAGGGTGGAGACAGTGTAAGGACAGGTGACCTGTTCTTAACAGCTTGGTACAAACAAGAAGCTGGTGCAGGCCAGGCCTTACTAGCTTGTCCAGTTCCTAGCTCTATATTAGGCTTGAAGACTAGCATTCCTTACTGCACCCAAACACCATCACTACTGTTTGAAACTCCTCATAGGATTACCTACTCTTGCTCTCTTACAGTACTTGTAAGGTACCTAGGTGGGTGGAGAGACATAGGAACTCACCAGAAGGTCCCTGGAGGCCAGGAGGTCCTTGAGGACCTGGAGGACCAGGAGGACCGGGTGGTCCCATAACAGTTGTTCCTGGAATCCCTGGAATTCCTGGAATCCCTGGGGGTCCCTGGGGTCCTGGCGGTCCTGGAGGTCCTGGGGGGCCATTGGGCCCAGGAGGCCCTGCTTTCTTTCCTAAAAAACAGGATTTGGTATTACATTTGTAGTTATTTATTGTCAGGAGGATGCTGTCATGAGTACTAGAGATTTCTGATGACATAAAATCAACCCTTTGGGGGTTCTGGCTAAAGATCTTAAAACCATTATCACAAGTCTGTCTGTTTCTTCCCTCAAACCCTATTTTGTGAATAAGCATTTGCAGAGCTAGGTTTGAGGACATAGAAATAAATAGGTCTCAAGGAGCCAAGTTTATGGAGCCAGCAGGTGGCGTGGTGGTTAAGGCACTGGACTCCCACAAGGCTGACCACGGTTCAAGTTGCAGACCTAGTGGCTTGCTTTCTCAATTTCCCCCTCTCTCTCTGTCTCTCTCTGTTCAATTAAAATAATAATGATGAGGGGCCGACAGGTGGGGTGGTGATTGAGTTGTTGGACTCCCACATGGCGGACCACGGATCAAGTCTGGGACCTGGTGGTTTTCACTTTCCCTTTCTTTCTCAACGTCTCTCTCTTGTCAAAATAAAAACTAATAATAACAAATAAAGGTAAATAAATAAATAATTCTTAAGTCTTTTGGGGCAGACATAGTCACAAGATAGTGGAAGTGCTACATTAGTGGTAGTGGCCCAATGCTGAAGAGGTCAGGGAAGGCTTCAAAAAGGTTACATTTCAGCTGAGTCCAAAGGATAAAAACCACCAAGTGATCAGATCTATGAGACATTGTGTGTGTGTGTGTGTGTTTTCAGAACTAGGCTATTTTTGACAAATACGGGGCTTTCGTATTTACTGCCCAGTTTGGTGGACTTGATATGGATAACAGGAGATAGCTCAACAGTCTGACCTTAGGAACAACATCAGCTTAGTAAGGTTCCCACCAGAGTCAGGATATGTAGGAAATGGGGGCTGGGATGGAGGTCGTACTAGTTTGAATGGGAAATGGAAAGCAGTTTTAGAGATGATTAGGGAGGAGGGGAAGAAGGAGGGAGAGGGAGAAAGAGGATGGGGGGGAAGAGAGAGAGAGAGCGAGTGCACTTGAGAAATAGGAAAGAAAGGGAGGCAGAGGGTAAAGAAAGCTGAGGAAGAGGCAGCATATTTTGTTTTCTTAGCTGACCTCTCTAAACTCTATTTTTAAAGACTCTGGGAAAGGAAATTCTGCAAACTTTCTTGGCAACATGTTCCAATGTTTTTTTTTTTTTTCTTTTTTTTTTTTATTTGCATTCATTCTCTGAACATCATTACAGCATACAAAATGAGATTTTCCATCCAAATTACACTATATATTGTCTCAATCAAGCACATCAACAAGCATGTTATTGTCAGCAAATGATCTTCCATTTCTTGTCTTCTGTATGTTTTGCTTTTTTCCCCCCATCCTAGATTCTCTATCTCTTACCCTCTGCCATCTCCCACTCTCCTCCCACAGTCTCTGGTATCTATGTTTGCTTTCTATACTGTTTTCTCCTCACATTTTATTGTAACGCCAAAGACCCTAATCAATCCAAATACCCTCATAGCAAACACAGGTGATACCCACATTTCCATGAACACAAGTCTTACTTTACGCATCCTATAAAGTAGCACCTAGCTGTGGCTACATATCCTACTGCAGTCATTGAATATATATATATTTTTTTTCTGAAACTTTTTTTTTGTAACTCAATTTACATTCCTTCCCTAAGCTTCATCACAGCATACAAAATGCAATCTCCCATCCAGTACACACTGCATAATGATACAATCATGCACATTACAAAAAATTTTCCATTACTAGTTCCTAGAATTACTTCCACCCCTCTTTCTGACCCTCTGTCCCTTCCCACCCTCCTCTCACACCACCTCAGGTGTCTACAATTGTCCTTCATTCCCTTCCCACCCACGTTGCATTGATCACACAATTTCCTACATAATCTAACTACTTTCAATGGTGAGTTCACTCATTACTACTAAGAAAACCAGTTATAACTTAACTCAAAGAAATGCCAAGGAACTTTGCTTAAAGCCAGGAAACAAGTTAGGATTCTGTTCAAATGGAAGGTGCATGAACCTATCAGTCTCATGTACTTTTATCTTCTGTTCTGGTTCAATTTTCCTGATTAAATTCTGGGATATAATATTCAAATTCAGACTTGTCCCTCTGATTAAGTTGGCCACTTTCATAGTTTTTGGACTCTTATTTCCGTGTGTCTGTGTTTAATTTTCTTGATACAGCACACCCTTGAGAACTTCTTGGAGATCTGGTCTGGTGCTGGTAAATTCTTTCAGGTTTTGTTTATCTGAGAATGTTCTTGTCTTTTCTTCCCACCTGAAAGATAATCTTGCCGGGTACAGTATTCTTGGCTGAAACTGCTTCTCTCGTAACACTTTGAATATATTTTCCCATTCTCTCCTCGCTCGCATTGTTTCCGATGAGAGATCTGCTGTTAGCCTGATGGGATGTCCTTTGTAGGTAACTTGATGTTTCTCTCTTGCCAATCTTAGTATCTTGTCTTTGTCTGCGGTTTTGGTCAACCTGGCTATAATGTGTCTTGGAGAAGATCTTCTTGGGTTGATTCTATTTGGGGTCCTTTGTATTTCCTGGGACTGGATCTTCGAATGCCTCTCTAGGTTTGGAAAGTTTTCTTGCAGGATTTCATGGAATAGATTATCAAGGCCCTTATGGGTCTCTTCACCTTCTGGAATGCCAATTATCCGGATATTTGGACGTTTGATGGTATCCAGTACTTCTCGCATATCATTCTCAAATTTTTGAGCCATTTTCTCAGTCTTCGTGGTGGACTTTTCTAAGCCAGCCATTTTCTCTTCTACATCTGAGATTCTATTTTCTGAATGATCTAGTCTGCTTTTAATACTTTCAAGGGAGATTTTGACTTCTTGTATTATAGACTTGATCTCTAGCAGTTCCGTTTGAGTCTTTTGTAAAGTGTGTAATTCCTCTTTTAGATCTTGCAATAATTTCCTCATCTCCTGGAACTCGGCAACTTCTTTCTCCTTTCTCTTTAGCAGTTCATTATCTCTCTTTTCTTCCATCTCTGTTAGCTTCGACATTACGAATGCTCTAAATTCCTTATCAGACATTTCCATGACTTTCACCGAACTGCTTGTGGATGAAGGAGAGTTACTCTTTTCCATCGGAGGAGAGGTATTTTCTCGTTTTCCCATATTTCTCGTGATCCGACGGTGATTTCTTGTCATCTGATGAATGGCGTGTTTCTTTCAAATTCTTGAAGTTAAGCCTCAATGTTCAGGAGCAAGCAGACAGAGGTGTTCTAGAATCGTATTGCCGTTCTGTAGTGATAGCTGGTGCAGCAGATTCAGTAGATATTGGGTGGAGAGACAAGAAAAAGGAAAATGAAAAAGAGAGAGAGAAACAACAACAAAAAGAGAGAAAAAAGACAAAAAAATAAAAAATTATAATTGCTTTTCTTTTTTTTTTTAAAGAAAAAAATCACAAAATAGAAAACCGCGCGGCGCGGAAATATCTAGTTCCCAGTATCCATGTGGATTCTTCTCAGAGAATGGCTCAACTCTCCTGCCTGGGAGAAAGGAGCAGAAGGGCTTATTAACAAAACAAAAGATGGAGCTGAGAGCCAGAGAGAAATTCTACCTTTAAAAAAATCGTAAAAAGGAAAAATTACCAAAAAAAAAAAAAATGAGGAGACAGGAGCAGAGAGAGACAGAGACCTCAGAGACACAGAGACAGGGATAGAAGGCCAGAGGGGCTCCCTACCACACTAGCTTTGCTTGCTGGAGGCTGAATTATGAGTAGAAAATCTTCATTTCTCCTGTGCCTGAAATATCTAGTTCCCAGTATCCATGTGGATTCTTCTCAGAGAATGGCTCAACTCTCCTGCCACACTAGCTTTGCTTGCTGAAGGCTGAATTATGAGTAGAAAAATCTTCATTTCTCCTGTGCCTGAAATATCTAGTTCCCAGTATCCATGTGGATTCTTCTCAGAGAATGGCTCAACTCTCCTGCCACACTAGCTTTGCTTGCTGGAGGCTGAATTATGAGTAGAAAATCTTCATTTCTCCTGTGCCTGAAATATCTAGTTCCCAGTATCCATGTGGATTCTTCTCAGAGAATCCATGTTCCAATGTTTATCACTTCTCAGTTCTCACTATTAGGAAGTTCTTCCATATATTTAACTGAAATCCCTCCTTGTGGCTGTTGAGGCTCTTACTCTGTTTGTTGTATAGGTAAAGAAGAATAGTTATATATAATAATAACTCCCATATACTCAAAGACATTAAGTCACCTATCGACCTCCATTTTTATGGGCTAAATAATCCAGTTTCCCAGAGTCTTTCCTCAGAGGTCCTATTCTCAAATGTATTATTAATCATGCCCACTAACTCCTCCCCCTTTCCTTCTCACTATCCTTCCAGAACAATATTGGCTCTATTTTATACCTTAGTTCTTCCAACATTCCCACCAGGATGTGGGATGGGAATGGGATTATGTTAAGTGAGTCATAAACAGGGTCTTGAACCAAAGTCCCTAGCTCCTCCTATTGACTTCCTGTGATCTGCACAAACCCACTAGAGGACTGCAGGTCGTTATAGGTAGGTATTATCTTCCTCCCTTCACCACTTTCTCACAACTTGTAGAAGTTCCAAGAAACCTTTTATCAGACTTTATCACAATGTTTTCATCTGAGATAGTTTCTTAGTTTTAAATACAACGTCCTCTAATCTCACTTAAAAACCTTACTGACTCCACACTACCCAGTCATAAAAAACAATGAGACCCTGACATTTGATACAAAATGGACAAATATGGAAGACTTACTGCTAAGTGAAACAAGCCAGACTATGAAAAAGACAGACTTCGTGTGTCCCTCCCATTAATATATACCAAATGTCTGCACTCTATAGCAGGGGGTATAGCAGGGAGAGATAGAGAGATAGAAAGGATAGGGGTAATATTGGGGTGGGTAATAGGGAAAGGGAGGGAGGAGAACAGGGGAAAAAAGTACGTTAAATTGACACCAAAATGAAAAGTTATTTGTGGATGATAACATATATGGTAATATCCTTGTCTTGACTGATATGTAATGTATTTGTGCTGAGAAAAGCTATGTTGTACACTGTTAAGATGTACACTAATTAAATGAAAAAGCAAAAACAAAACAAAAGAAAAACCTTATTGACTCCATCTCCCTGCTCCCCAGAGTTTTAGGCAGGAAGATCCTATACTAATTTATCAGGTCCTCCTTTATGAATAATGTCCAAGAAACCAAATACTCACAGCAATACCACTCAAGACTCCAGTTGTCTATGCTTAACCACAACTGCATTTGGAATAAAACAATAGGGCCATTGCGGGGCTTCTTTCCCAGGGAGGAGAGAAAGGAAGGTCCAGAGAGTCTCTCTCTCTGAAGGAGTCCCTATAGCCTTAACACCCAGAGACAGAAGCTTTAGAGTTTCCCCTGTACTTAGCAGCAAAATATTGGATCTACTCAGTTTCTAGATCTGGCCAATTTCAAGATGCTAAACAGGAAAACCATCTCCCTTCAGATTTGGGCAGCTTCCAAGTCAGGCTTATTCAATGCTCAATTTTCAATTCTAGCAAGTGTAGTGGAAAGAACACAGAATCTGTACTCAGGAGATAAAGATGTAAGTCCCAGCTCTGCCACAGATGCATTTTGGGCAAAACCCTTCCTTTCCTTGAGCCTTAGTTTCTCCATCTGTGAAATGAGGGGCTTGGCCTCCATGATTGCTCTTAACTTTTAAGACTGAGGTTCCATAAGGAGGACTGACTTACTCCTGGCCATTAGGAAACTTTCCTAGCCTGATTTTAAGGTTTGCTTCTCACCTTTTATTTTCTGGATTTTGTAGAAACAGAGGATCGTGCATATTAGGCAGTCCTATGTCTCAACATTTCAGGGCCTAACAGTGACATTTTAGCTAGAGAGTGCTCTGTGGGCAGCACAAACTTCAGCTTTGAGAATGTTAGTTTCCTGTAATTACTAATGTTATTTTAGAAGAATTATATCCAGAAACTCCTCAGCCCAACAGAATAATGATTGCAGTGTAAATAGAAAATGCTCATTTATGAAACTGTTAGAAGGCATTTGAGAAAATGCTCTTGCTGTGATACAGTTGTGTAGTTGGTCCTCTTTGCTTTTCTGCAACCAGGTTTATGCATGTATGCATCTCATACCTGCAACTTACAGAAAATTGAACCCAGAAAAAGATCCCCAAATGTACAGAATGATGCTTGGACCAAGAGAATGACTTTAGAGGATTGGATACCCTCTCCAGATTTCACTATTATTATTATTATTATTATTATTATTATTGTTATTATTATTAATTTGCTACAGATGCATGCTCTTGCTGAAGAGAGACAGAAAAAGTGAGAAAGAACTCCCCCCACCCCCCACCAGCCAGGGTGATGGCCATGCCAAAATCCCTTCTCTTCCACTCTTACAGCATTTTGGGCATGTACGCATATGCACCTGGCATTTTTCAAGCTGCTGAGTCAGGAACTTGAACCATTCAGTTAGCCACATGAGATCTAGCTGTGTTAACCACTATACCACCAGCTGCCCATAGATTTCCTTACTTTAACAGAACACTTTATGGTATAAAAACTCAGAGAACTCAGAGGCACTTTTACTTAGAAAGTTACCCTGTACAGTCTTAGGTGAAAAAATAAACCTTTTCCTTTCAAAGATAAACTTAATTAATGGGGCATTTCCCTAACCTTTTAGCTAAGTCCAAAATGCTGAAAGAACAACCAAAAGTGAGAGAGTGTTGTGGGAAGAGGAAAGTTCCATCAGAGGGTGAAAATTAAGTGAACTCAATTTACCTCTTCAGCATGTGACTAGTCACTGTGTTCAAGAAAATCTGTTATTAAATGGCTTCTAAATAATTTTCAGCCCAAGTGAATGTTTGAGGTCTAGTGCATTGTCATCCCAATAATGTCTCATACACGAGGTAGCAGTGCCAGGAAATGATCCTGTTTTAAAGGGATATAAGAGTTCAGAACTATACACTTGAAAATTAAATTTACTTTCTTAGAATACAGAATATCTTGGTGGTAGATGCCCAGGACCTGCATAGAAAGTATTCCTCACTGACTCCAGCTCTCTGGCTGTTTTCCATCTTTGCTCATCTCAGGCCTTTAGGAGGCCAGGCTATTCCTCAGCTTCTTTATGACTGGGACATGAATTTTCCATGTGGACCATGGCAACTTAAGGCACCAGAGTACCTTAGTACTCCAAGAAATGGCAGGGTGCAGTTGAAGCTAGTCATTTTTGCCTAGTCTGAGGTTGATAATCTATTCTATTGTACAAAGCTTCATAAATTTTACCAGACAGAATAATTTCATTTAAAGCATCTTAATGAAAAATCATTAGTTTTACTCTATTTTCCTCCGAGGTCAGTCAGATCCAGAAACAAATAGATATATAAGCTCATTTTATAGTTGATATTTTAGCACTAAGGAGTGTACCATATTGCCTGGTCCTGTCCTTAGAGCCTGTTCTATCTTTTAATTCTCTTTCTCAATGAAGTGAACACTTGTACAAGCCCTTGGGCTAGTACAATGGAGACTGCAAGTATTCTGGAGACTCATGATATAACCATGGCACAATGGAAGTGCCCAAATAGAAGTTTCTTTGAGGAGACTGAAAGGTCAGTATAATACTCCAGCCTAGTTTTTTCATTACAGAGAATATGAAATTAAATCCTCAAAGCAAGAAATACCTTCTCTAACTATCTGGAAAATTGGTAACAGGTTTTAGGCGAATAAATAGGATACTATCTCTAAGTAGATAGTATAGCTAGTTCCTACAAGTTGTCTTGGAATTCATTCATACCTAATCACTGCTTTGGTAAAGGAGGGGAAAAAAGAGAAAAAAGAAGGTCAGGGAAAAGAGTAAGGAAGAATGAAGAAAAGAGATATGAATTTAATTGTATGGAAGAGAGAACAAGAAAAAAAAAAAAACCTTTTATATGTTGCCAGAGAAGCAATTCTATCTTTCATGGATCATATTGAAGAATGATTTCTTATTCTTTAGAACTATAATACTCAAGGCCGGCAGGTGGCATGGTGGTTACGGGCGCTGGACTCCCACATGGCTGACCATGGTTTGAGTCCCAGACCAGGTGGCTTGCTTTTTCATGCTCTCTCTCTCACTCTGTTCCTCTTTGGTCAAATTAAAATAAATAAATAAATAAATAAATAAATAAATAAATAAATAAATTTAAATAAAATAGTTCTCTAAAAAAACTACAATACTCAAGGGACCAGCAGTTAGCGTAATGGCTGTATCACTGGACTCCCATGTAGTCGACCGCGGTTCGCGTCCCGGACCTGGTGGCTTAAACTCATGCTGGGCACATGTGCGTGCGTGCCCAAGATCCCAAGAGGAGAATGGAGGAGAAGGGATTGTGGTGTGACCATCCCCCTTGGGGGGTGATTTCTTGTTTTCTGTCTCTCTGTCTCTCTCTGTCTGTCTGGCAAGTGCACGCGCCCTATAGCAAAAACCTCTTAAAAAAAAAAAAACTACAATACTCAAGAAGATTAATGTGATTAAATTTGAATAAAATAATGACCACCAATGTTCAAAGAATATAATAATAAAAACTTACTTCCTTGATTTTTTTCTTCTAATTTTAGGAAAGATGTGACATGAGAGCAATTTTATGAAATCAGGAGTTTAACTTACCCTTTTTCTTGTTTTTAACTGGACCTATTAGAAAAAGAAAATGGAACATTAACTTACTGGAAAGTAACAAAAAATGTTTATTCTCCAAGATAGTCACTAGGACCCCAACTTCCTCAGGCTGATTTCTCTTTTTGGCCATTTAACCCTTTCTTTTTAATTATTATTTATTATTTTATTTATATACATTCAATTGCTATACATCATTTGGCTTGCAAAGAGAATTTATCCAATATGAAATATACCTCAGACCAGTCCAGTTGAGAATACTCTATATGTTATCATCAACAGGTATTAAACCATTGCTGTGTCCCACAAATGTCTTGCCTCTCTATTTCCCCCCCTAATTTCCTTCCCCATACCCTTCCCCTCTTCCACTCTTTTTCCACACTGTCTCAAGTGTCCATAATTATTTTCAATGCTTTTATGTTCTTCAATCTTTCAGTCTCTACCATAGAGTGTGGCCAGTCGGTGTATATTAAATGGAGACATATAATATCTTTCTTTCATAGCCTGGCTTGCTTCACTCAGCAATAAATCTTCCATATTTGACCACTTTCTATCAAATGCCAGGGTTTTGTTTTTAAGGTTGAATAGTATTCCATAGAGTATATGTGTCACACTTTTTCAATCCATTTATCTTTTCTTGTACATTTGAGTTGTTTCTATGTCTTAGCAATTGTGAATAATGACACAATAAACACTGATGTGCGTGTGCTTTTCCAACTGAACATCCTCCTGTCCTTTGGGTAGATACCCAGGAGTGGAATTGCTGGATCATATGGTAGTTCTATTTGTAGGTATTTGAGGAACCTCTGTATTGTTTTCCACAGTGGCTGGACCAATTTACATTCCCACCAACAGTGTATGAGAGTTCCCCTTTCATCACAACCCTGCCAAAACTTATCAGTTTTTGTATTTTTAATCTTTCCTCAGGCTGTTTTCTGACTATTGAGGCCACAAAAATTACAAAAAAGATTCTTCCCTTGGAAGAAAAATTTTTCAGCCTCAGTCTTTGAGGTGAGGCAATAGGTATTTCTTCATAGAGATGAAATGCCCAGAAATGCACTGCTCAACAACCTTAGGACGGCATTCCATGAATTCTGCAAGTCCTGAGGTTGAAGAGCCATGCATTCAGGTGAGGATTTGAGGTCTCCTGTGTTGAAGCTGAAAAGAAGACAGTGTTATTTTCTTAGAAGGAGCAAAGCAGCAGCAGTCACCCTTTTTAAAAAAAAATTAAGAGTGATTTATTGTTAAGATGATCAAATTGCTAATGAAAGGATGAAAGATGACAAGTGAGTGTTATAGAAAATCAGCACTAAATAATTTTCAAATATAATTATGAATGCAAATTAACATGTATTTCAGAATATCTTACCCTAATATCATTTCCTCCTGGTAAAATATCCAAAGCAGGGCATTTTTCATTAAATACTATTTTGTTTCTGATTCTTTATAGAAATATTTTAAAAAGTAAAGGAAGCATATTTTTAAGTATTCATACTGAACTCATTTAACTTTTGACTTCTATTATGTATAAATAACTAAAGGATTAATTGATAATGTAATATGAAATACAAAAATAGCAATAGCACTTACTTAATTCTTACTATGTACCAGGGATAGTGTTGAACAGCAGTTTACTTTTAGTCACTCCTTTATGATTTGCACAGGTCTCCTGAAAAAAACCTGCCTGCACAAACGTCCCTGGCAAAATAACTTTGTGTGCAATAGTAGGTATTATGTGCAGGGTATGTTTTAGGTTGGGTCGAACAATTTGTTAGTTATTAAAACAGTACGGCCATATATAATAATACACTCATGTGTGTGTGTGTGTGTGTGGGGGGCACATGCACTCCCATTGTAACTTACCATAAGTTAATAGACACTTTGAAAAAAGTATCAACAGTTTCATCAACAGTGAACTCTCTGATGAAAAACCAAGCATTTTTCTGGGAATTACTTTTAAAAAATTTACCACAGGGTATGTACCCTTGCAAAGAGAGACAGAGAAGGGGAGGGAACCCCCCCCCCCCCACCATCACCATGGGACATGATCATGCTGCAGTTCCTTCTCCTTCATTTCTCCATTCTGTCAGGATTTGGGGCATGCAAGCATACATACCCGGCATGTTTTTCAAGCTGTCAGAACCAGGACTCCAACCCTGTGGTTGGCCATGTGAGTTTCAGCTCCCTCAGACACTAGGTCATAGAGATGGCTCGGGAATTATTTTTAAGGAAAACAAGTCTGATTAATTGAGGTAACTCAGAAAACTCAAGGTTTTTCTAATATAGTTAAGTAACACTCTCTAGACACATACAGTTTAGGTCTCTGACAGTCATTTTTCCCTTTTAAGGATTCAGTTCTATAGATGGATTTGAATTTCTTTAGATAAAGGTATTTAAAATCTGTTCCAAACTCCCACAAAGTCACTGTGGTACATTAAGCCACTGTGGGACCAGCAGATAGTATAATGGTTATATTGCTGGACTCCTACATGGTTGACCACGGTTCAAGTCCCAGCCCGGCAGCTTGAAATTCACGCTAGGCATATGTGCATACATGCCCAAAATCCTGAGAGGAGAATGGAGGAGAAGGGTTTGCTGTGTGGCTAAACCCACTAGGGGGTGATTTCTCATTTTCTGTCTCTCTGTCTCTCTGTGGTGAGCACACATACCCCATAACAAAAATCTCTCCAGTTTAAAAAACAAACAAACAAACAAACAAACAAAAAACAAACGACAGTGGCTTACCAGCTTACAAAAAGAATACCAAGCATTCATATGTTAATTTATAGTTTATAAAACATATTTCCAGCCCACTTCCATCTCCAGAGCCCTGGCCTAAGGGACACTGAGGCAGGGCCCCCTGCCCCAGCTCCAGTCCTGGCACTCCCAAGCCCAGAGACCTCTATTTCTGTCAGCCAGGTAGGCTTCTTTTTCCCCTTCTCCTCTTCTTTCATTTGTAAATTTCGCACTGTTCCTTACCACACAGGACCGCCCCCAGCTCTACAGCAGACCCCACTTCCATCTCCAGACCCCTGGCGAAATTGCGCATGACTTTTTCTTTATTCTCCTTCTTATTTGGTCCTCTCTTCCTCTTCCTCCGTCCTCCCAGATGGTCTAGATAGGTCTAGAATCACAGTTCTGAAATATTCTAGTATTGTAAGACTCCCTGGGTCCTCCCTTTTACCGAACCACCTGTGTTCGTCAGACACTTGAATAGAATACTCCTCCTTGGACCACATTGCTAAACACAATAGAAGAGAGACTTCGGCAGTCATCAGTCCACAGCAAAAGGGAAACACACTTGCTCCTAGTGGAAGAAACATTCTCCTAAAAGGTATTCCAAAGTGAATACATCTCCCAATAGCTAGAAGTAGAAGAAGAGCCTCAGATCTGAATAAACCAGGAAATATGTCTCCATCAAAAGAACACAGTGACTCCCTTCCATTTCTCGAAAAAACAGAGGACATTACCAAAATGTCAGAGAAAGAATTTAGAACATTCATGGTGATCAAATTCTATGAGTTGGAACAGAAAAAAGACAATGAGCTGTAGGAAATTAGAAAGTCCTTCCATGGTATGAAAGAAGAAATGGACATGCTAATAAAGAATCAGATGGAACTATTAGGGATGAACTCTGTAATACAGGAAATCAAAAACTCTCTTAAAAGTATTAAAAGTCGATTAGACCTTGCTTAAGATTGAAACTCTGATATAGAAAATAAAACCTCTGACCTAGAGAAAGCCACCAAAAAGACAGAGAAAATAACAACAACAACAAAAAATGAGGATAATATACGAGAAATACTAGATTCCATTAGATACCCTAACATCTGAATAATTGGTATCCCAGAAGGTAAAAAAACTAATAAGGGCATAGAAAATCTATTCCATGAAATCCTGGAAGAAAATGTCCCAAGTCTAGAGAGGCACTCAAACATCCATACCCAAGAAATACAGAGAACCCCCAAATAGAATTAACCCAAGAAGATCTTCCACAAGGTACATCTTAGCCAGACTGGCAAAGACCACAGATAAAGACAAGATACCATATCTGGCAAGAGAGAAATGACAAGTGACTTACAAAGGTCACTACATCAGGCTAACACCAGATTTCTCAACAGAAACAATGCAAGTAAGGAAAAAATGGGAAAATGTATTGAAAGTGTTAAGAGAGAAACAATTTCAACCAAGATTATTATATCCTGCAAGATTATCCTTCATATGGGGAAAAAAAGATTAAAATCTTCTCAGATAAATAAAACCTAAAAGAATTTGCCAACACCAGACCAGCTCTTCAAGAAATCCTGCAGAAAGTAATGTTCTAGGAAAACTAAAGAATTAACAGTCAGAAACAAAGGAAACCAAGACAATGGCCAACTTAAACATTCAGACAGCTGCAGTAACATCGATAATAACATTGAATGTTAATGGATTAAATTCTCCAGTCAAGAGAAACTGTCTGGCTAAATGTATATAAAAAAAAAAGAAACCCTCTATCTGTTGCCTACAGGAAACCCACTTCATGGATAAAGACATACATACATTGAAAGTGAAAGGTTGGAAAAAGGTTTTCCATGCAAATGGGAACCAAAAAAGAGTTGGAGTCATGATACTAATTTCTGACAAAATAGGCTTTAGAACAAATACTGTTCGATGAGACAAAGAAGGGCACTATATTGCAGTAAAAGGGTCAATAGATCAAGAATATATAACACTTATAAATATGCTCTTAACACAGAAGCACCCAAATATGTGAAGGAAAGACTGTTAGATCTAAAAGAGGAGATAGACTGCAACATACTAATTGTTGGAGACCTTCACACTGCAATATCTCCTCTGGACAGATCATTTAGACAAAAAATAGATAAAGAGATAAAGGATCTAAACGATACCATAAATCAAATGGACTTAACAGACATCTATAGAACTTTCCATCCAAAAACCACGAGATACACTTTTTTCTCACTCCCACATGGAACCTTCTCGAAGATTGACCATATCAGAGGGCACAAAGGAAGCCTATACAGATTCAAAGGCATAGAAACTATATCCAGCATCTTTTCCAACCAAGATGGAATTAAACTTGAGTTTAATTTCAAGGGAAATCCTCAAAAATATTCAAATACATGCAAACTAAATAACCTACTACTGAATGACTCCATAACTAATGAAGAAATAAAGACTAAAATAAAAAGATTCATGGAAGCCAATGACAATGAAGACATGAATTTCCATAATCTTTGGGACACCGCAAAAGCAGTCATAAGAGGGAAGTTCATAGCAATTAATGCACATAAGAGGAAGATGGAAAGAAGGAAAATGAATCACCTAACATCATGCCTCAGAGAATTGGAAAAGCAACAGCAAAAAGATCCAAAAAGCTCCAAGAGAAAGGAAATAATAAAGATCCGAGCAGAAATAAATGAAATAGAAAATAAGTGAATTATACAGAAAATAAATGAAAGTAAAAGTTGTGTCTTTGAAAAGATAAACAAAATCAATACACCACTAGCAAGACTTATTAAGAAGAAGAGAGAAAGGAACCAGGTGAATCAAATCTGCAATGAAGCAGGCACTATAACAACAGACATAGCAGATATAAAAAAAACATCATTAGAGGATACTATGAACATCTATATGCTAAAAACAAGACAATCTGGATGAGATGGACAAATTCTTGGACACATATAATCTACTAAGATTGAGCCAGGAGGATATAGGAAGTCTGAATTGGCCCATAACAAGCCAGGAGATTGAACCAGTAATAAATAACCTTCCAACAAAGAAAAGGCCTGGTCCTGATGGCTTCACTTCTGAATTCTGCAAAACTTTCAAAGAAGAGCTAACCCCCATTCTGCTCAAGTTATTTCTAAAGATCCAAAAGGGTGAATCTCTCCCTAATTCATTCTATGAAGTCTCTATCACCCTTATCCTTAAAACAGATAAGGACAGGACAAGGAAGGAAAACTATAGACCAGTGTCTCTGATGAATATAGAAGCAAAGATTCTCAACAAGATACTAGGAAATCGTATCCAACAGATTATAAAAAAAGATTATACATCATGATAAGGTAGGCTTTATTCCAGGAATGCAAGGTAGGTTCAACATAAGCAAATCCATAAATATAACACACCATATTAACAGGAAGAACGATAAAAACCATATGGTCATATCAATTGATGCAGAAAAAGCATTTAATAAGACACAACATCCCTTTGTGATCAAGACTTTCAGCACAATTGGCATAGAAGGGTCATTTTTCAACACAATAAAAGCTATCTATGAAAAACCCGTAGTGAACATCATCCTGAATGGAGAAAAGCTCAAAGCTTTTCCACTAAAAACTGGTACAAGACAAGGATGCCCACTCTCTCCACTCCTTTTCAATATAGTACCAGAAGACTTTGCCAACACAATCAGAAAAGAGGAAAAAATAAAAGTCATTCAAATAGGAAAAGAAGAGGTGAAACTCTCTCTATTCGCAGATGACATGATTGTATACATAGAAGACCCAATGATTTCCTTGAGAAAAAATCCTGGAAGTAATACATGAATACAGTAAAGCTGCAGGATACAAAATCAATATACAAAAATCTATAGCATTTCTATATACAAACAACAGGCAGACGGAGATAGAACTGGAAAAAGTTATTCCATTTACCATAGCCACCAAAAGTATAAGATACTTAGGAATAAATCTAACCAAAGAAGTTAAAGACCTCCACAAGGAAAACTATGAGAAGCTAAACAAAAGAAATTGAAAATGACACAAAAAAGTGGAAGGACATCCCATGTTCCTGGATTGGAAGAATTAATATAACCAAAATGGCAATTCTACCCAAATTAATCTACCTATTTAATGCAATGCCAATCAAAGTACCAGATACATTCTTCACAGATCTAGAAAAGACAATCATAAAATTCATCTGGAATAATAAAAGACCTCATTTTACCAAAACAATTATGCCAAAGAAGAGTGGAGTGGGTAGCATCTCACTCTCTGACCCAAAAATATACTACAAAGCTGTGGTAATCAAAACAGCATGGTACTGGCACAGAAACAGACATGTGGACCAATGGAACCGAATAGAGTCCACAGAAATAAATTCCCAAACATACAGTCAACTGATTTTTGACAAGGGGTACCAGTCATTCCAGTGCGAAAAGGATAACCTCTTCAACAAATAGCACTGGAAAAACTGATTTCCACTTGCAGAAAGATGAATCTGAACCCCTACCTCTCACCCTTGACAAAAACCAAGTCAGGGTGGATCACCTATCTAAATCTAAGACCTCAAACTATAAAACTGCTCCTGGAAAACATTGGGAGAAACTCTGGGAGACACTCGAGTAGGGAAAGACTTCTTAAATAAGACCCCCAACATATAGTTGATAATCCCCAAAATAGACAAGTGGGATTACATCAGACTAAGAAGTTTCTGTATGGCAAAAGACACAGTAATTAGTGTGAATTGGCAGCCCTCAGAATGGGAAAATATTTTTGTAAACTGCATCAGATAACAGAGTGATAATCAGAATACACACGAACTCAAGCAGCTGTTTGGAGAAAAGATAATCAACCCTATTAAAAGATGGGAGAATGAGTTGAAAGAAAACACTCTCTAAAGATAACATACGAATAGCCAAAAGGCATATGAAAATATGCTCATCATCCCTTATTGTAAGGGAAATGCAGATCAAAACTACAATGAGATACCACCTAACCCCAGTCAGAATGACTAAGATTTAAAAAACAAAAATGATAAGTGCTGGTGGGGGTGTGGTGAAATGGGAACTCTCTTACACTTCTGGTGGGAATGTAAATTGGTCCAACCACTGTGGAGAACAATTTAGAGATTCCTCAAAAATCTACAAATAGAACTACCATATGATCTAGCAATCCCACTCCTTGGTATCTACCCAAAGGACAGAAGAATTCTTCATTGGAAAAGTGCTTGCACATCGATGTTTATTGCCGCACTATTTACAATTGCTAAGACATGGAACCAACACAAATGCCCACGAACAGGTAAATGGCTTGAAAAATTGTGGCACATATACTCTATGGAATACTATTCAGCTATAAAAAACAACAAAACCCTGGCTTTTGACAGAAAGTGGAAGAATATGGAAGGTTTACTGCTGAGTCAAGTAAGCCAGGCTATGAAGGAGAGACATTGTATGTCCCCACTTAATATATACCGAGTGTCCGCACTCTATGACTGAAACTGATTGACTAAAGGATATAGAAACACAGTAAATGCATGTAAATTCCAGATATAGTGTGTGTGAAAATGGAGGGTCTGAGGAAGGACATTTAGAAGAAAAATTGAGAGGCAAAGCATTAATGGGATAAAGAAGTGTGGTATTATCTGTTGAAGATATTTTATAGTTTTATCAACTGGACTAGGGAGAAATGTTCACCTGTTGAAATATTCACTTTGTAAGCTAAGTAATGTGATTGAATGTATAAAAGAAAATGAAATAAAAAAGTAAATAAATTTTTAAAAATCTGATCAAGAATCGAGAAAAAATAAACAAAGTTAAATAAAATAATTCTTTTTTAAAAAATAAATATCAGGTTTTTATTTCAATGTGTAAGATGTTTTGTAGGATAGAAACTGCTGGCTGTGAGCTCAAAGACCCTAGGCTGAACAGTTCCAGAAACCACAACAGAAATTTGTTCATCTAAGGCCTCACCAATCAAGAATGCTCATGAGATTATCACAGCTCTTGAACCAGTCATTGAGCTGATCATGTGCCTGGTACCTCTGCCCTTAATTTTTCCCTTAAAAACACATGTGAGGGGGACCAGCAGTTAGCGTAATGGCTATGTTGCTGGACTCCCATGTAGTCGACCGCGGTTCGTGTCCCGGACCCGGTGGCTTAAAACTCACGCCGGGCACATGTGCATGCGTGCCTAAGATCCCGAGAGAACGGAGAAGGGATTGCGGCGTGGCCATCCCCCCTGGGGGGGTGATTTCTCGCTTTCTGTCTCTCTGTCTCTCTCTGTCTGTCTGGCGAGTGCACGTGCCCTATGGCAAAAACTTCTCAAAAAAACCAAACCAAACCAAACAAACAACAACAACAACAAAAACGCATGTGAGGAACACTTGGGGAGATGGAGTCTTTTTAGTAAGAATTGCCCACTCTCCTTACTTTGCTCTTTGTAATAAAGTTGTGCTTTCCTTCATCACACCATGTGCCTATTGTTTGGTTTTATACTGGTTGGGTGAGTGAACCTGACTTGAGTTCAGTAATAGTTGAGCTGAACAGTATCATCAATCAACTAGATCTAATTGACATTTATAGAAGATTTCATCTAGCACTAGCAGAATATACTTTTCTCTTAAGTTGACATGGGGCACTGACCAAGATAGATCACATTCTCTGACAGAACACACATCTTAACAAATTTAAAATAGATACTATACAAACTGTGCTCTCAAATTACAATGGAGTTAAATTAGAAATCAGTATCAGAAAGATAGCTGAAAATTCCCAAACTACTTGGAGATTAAACAACATACTTTTTTTTTTTAGAGGTGTTTTTTTTTTCTTTTTTTCGCTATAGGGCGGCGTGCGCTCGCCAGACAGACAGAGAGAGACAGAGAGACAGAAAGCGAGAAATCACCCCCGAGGGGGGATGGTCACGCCGCAATCCCTTCTCCTCCGTTCTCCTCTTGGGATCTTGGGCATGCATGCACATGCGCCCGGCGTGAGTTGTAAGCCACCGGGTCTGGGACGCGAACTGTGGTCGACTACGTGGGAGTCCAGCAACATAGCCATTACGCTAACTGCTGGTTCCCCATACTTTTAAATAATATATGGGTCAAAGAAAAAGTCTCAAGGCAAATTGAAAATATTTTGAATATAGGTGCTGGCTGGTGGTGGATAGTAGTAAAACAAAATGTTCTATGAAACTAATCCACATTGAAAGATTGTAAGTGTTACCAAACTCAAATAGAAAGCCTAGAAATATACCTACACAAATATAGTAAAAAGGTTTTAAAAAAGTTTTATTTATTTGTTTCATGAGAGAGAGAGGGAGAGAGAGTAAGGGAAAGGAGAAAGACAAGTACTCCCAAAAGGGTTTCACACTGTGATCACCTTTCTGGGCAGCTAAGACCATGAAGATGCCTGTCTAGCATGTGAAGGTTGACCAAAAACACAGACCCACAATCTTCCACATGTATCCATCCTTATTTGAACAGCAGGTCACAGCTGAACTGCCAAGCCAGTCCTAATCAACAGATCTTTGACAAAGGAATAACACCAATCAAATGAAAAAAGGATAGCTTTTTCAACAAGTGGTGCTGGAACAAGTGAACATCCACATGTGAAAAAATGAGTATAAATACTGACCTTACACCTTTTGAAAAACTCAAAATGGATCATAGGCCAAAAGCAAAACACAAAGCTATAAAATTCTTAGAAGATAATGTTTGAGAAATCTAGATGACCTTGAGTTTGACAATAAATTTTTAGATAGGGAACTAAAAGCACAATCCATGAAGAAACATTAATAAATTGAACTTAATTAAAATTAAAAACCTCTCAGGCCAGCAGGTTAGACTGCTGTATCCCACATGACTGACTCTATGGTTTGAGTCCTGGACCCAGTGGCCTGAAGATCACTTCAAGTGTGTGTGTCCACAATCCTGAGAGGAGAATGGAGGAGAAGGGATTGTGGCATGGCTGTTCTCCTGGGCTGTGATTTCTTACTTTCCCTTTGTCTCTCTGTGTGTCACTCTCTGTATCTCTCTATCTCTTTTGCCATGTGTCCTGTGGCAAAAATCTAAAAAAAGGAAAAAAAACGTAAAAAATAAAATTAAAAACCTCTGTTCTGAGAAAAGTATGGTTAAATGAATTTTTAAAAAGCCACAAACTAAAAGGAATATATGTAAAACATTAATCTGATAAAGAATTCTATCCAAAAATTGTAAAGAATTCTTAAAAATTAACAGTAAGAAATTAAGATATGGGCAAATATCTGAGAAGAAAAACTCAACAATCCGAAAACAAATTCCATTAAGAAATGGGCAAAAGAGCTGAACAGACACCTTACCAAAGAAGATAAACAGATGGCTGGGACCAGCAGTTAGCGTAATGGCTATGTGGCTGAACTCCCATGTAGCTGACCGCGGTTCGAGTCCTGGACCCAGTGGCTTAAACTCATGCCAGGTGTGTGCGCATGCGTGCCCAAGATCCTGAGAGAAGAATGGAGGAGAAGGGATTGTGGCATGGCCATCCCCCCGGGGGTGATTTCTCGCTTTCTATCTCTCTTGTCTCTTTCTGTCTTTCTGGCCAGCACACGTGTCTTATAGCAAAAACCTCTCAAAAAAAAAAAAAAAAAGATAAACAGATGGCAACTAAGCATAGGGACAGCATTTGTCATGAGGAAACTGCAACCTCAAACAATGAGATAGAACTATATACCTCTTAAAATGGCTAAAATCAAGAACACTGACAAGATCAAATGCTAGAGTGGATATGGAGCAAAGGACTCTCATTGATTACTGGTGGAAGAACAAGATGGTATACCTGCTTTGAAAGACAGTTTGGCTCTTTCTTTTCCTTTTTCTTTGTTTTCTTTCTTTCTTCAGGAGCTTTAAATTGACATAATAATATATTTATTGGGTACAATGTGATTTTTCAGTACAAAGTGTTATATTGTATTAAATAGAATACAGTGTATTAAATCAGGCTAATTAACATATCAATCACTTTGACTTTTTTTGCTATTTTGTGCTGGGACCATTCAAATCCTCTTTTGTAGCTTCTCTAAGATATACAGTAAATTGCTATTCACTATAGTCACTCTACTGCATACTAATAGAATTTATTCCTCTTATTCATCTTTAATTTTCTATCCATTAACCAATCTCTCTCTACTACCCTGCCCCCATGC
Organism: Tupaia tana; assembly: GCA_026018925.1. Lineage (NCBI taxonomy): Eukaryota > Metazoa > Chordata > Mammalia > Scandentia > Tupaiidae > Tupaia > Tupaia tana. The sequence goes on from JAKSZU010000009.1 coordinate 95,544,502, forward strand.
CTTCTCCAGCCTCTAGTAGTCATTTTTCTACTCTCTATTTCTATGAGGTTATCCTTTACATAGTTTCCAGATATTAATGAGAACATGTATTTCTCTTTTAGTGCCTGGATTATTTCACTTAACATAATGTCCTCCAGGCTCAACCATGTTACCTCAAAGACAGAATTTCACTCTTCTTAATGATTTAATAGTATTCCATTGTGTGCATGTCTGTGTGTGTACATGATCACATTTTCTTTATATATTCATTTGTGGATAGACACTTTGATTCACCACTGTGGTTATTATGAATAGTGCTGCAATAAACATAGGGGTGCAGATATCTAATGACATACTTATTTTTTTCTTTGGATATATGCCTAGCAGTGGGATTGCTGGCTCATACTGTAATTATAGTTTTAGTTTTTGAGGAACCTTACATTCCCACCAACACTGTAGAAGAATTTCTTTTTCTCTGCATCCTCACCAGTATTTGTTTTTCTTTATTATAGGGTACATGTGTTCACTGGAAACAGATACAAAGACAGGGAAAGTGAGAAAGCACCCTTGTACAGGATGGCTACATCACAATCCCTCTTCCTCCATTCTCCTCTTGGGATTTGAGGAACAGATGCACATTGGCCCAGCATATTTGTCAAGCCTCTGTACCCGGGACTCGAACTGTGCAGTTGGCCATGTGGGGTCCAGCCACCTTAACCTCCATGATATCTGCTGGCCTTATTTGTTACTTTTTTGATAATAGCCACTTCAATTATTGTTAGATCTCATTGTGGTTTTGATTTGCATTTCCTTTATAACTAGCAATGTTGAGTATTTTTTCATATGTTGGCTGTTTGTATGTCTTCTTCAAAGAGCTATTTACTTAAGGCCCATTCTTCTTTCCTTCCTTCCTTCCTTCCTTCCTTCCTTCCTTCCTTCCTTCCTTCCTTCCTTCCTTCCTTCCTTCCTTCCTTCCTTTCTTTCTTTCTTTCTTTCTTTCTTTCTTTCTTTCTTTCTTTCTTTCTTGTCTCTCTCTCTCTCTCTCTCTCTCTCTCTATCTCTTCTTTCTTTATTTCTCTTTCTTCTTTTTCTTTCTTTCTTCATTCTTTTTTTTTAAGAGAGATTTTTCCTATAAGACATGTGTGCTCACCTGAGAGACAGAAAGACAGAAAGTGAAAAGTCACACCCCAGAGGGGATGGCCATGCCATGATCCCTTCTCCATTCTCCTCTTGGGATCTTGGGCATGGATGCACATGTGCCTGGCAGGAATTTTAAGCCACTGAGTCTGGGACTCAAACTGTGGTCAATTACATGGGAGTCTAGTGACCATTACACCATCTGCTGGTCCCAAGGCCCATTTTTTATCAAAGTTAATTTTATTTATTTCTTCCATGAGCGAGAGACAGAAAGAAACAGAGAAATAGTACTGCAAATAGGCTCTTGACAATGTTATTCACTCTCAGCTTTAAGCACCCACAGATCATGGATATACACATGCCTGGCATACTCAGGGAAGTCTCTGTATGTGAACCTGGAACTTTCCCATATGGATTAGCCTCACAGAGGATCATGTTTTATTGTTGCACCACCATCAGTTTTTGCTTGTTTTTGTTTGTTTGTTTGTTTTGCTGCTGAGTTGTTTGAATTCCTTGTATATTATGGGCTCTGTTGATTGTTTCCTTTGCTATACATAGACTTTTTAGTTTTATGTAGTTTTATATAATCCCATCTTTTTCTTTTGTTGCTTGTGATTTTGAGGTTTGATTAAAGAACTATGCCAATGTTGTGAAGCTTTTGCTTTTTGTTTTCTTCTAATAGTTTCATAGTTTCAAGTAATATATTTAAGTATTTAATCCATTTTGAGTTTATTTTGTACATGGTGAGACATAGGGGTCTAGGATAATTAATCTGCATATGAATATCCAGTTTTCCAAGCACCATTTGTTGAAAAGACTGTCTTTTCCCTAATGGATTTTTTGGCACCTTTGTTGAAAATCAGATTAATTTCTGGGTTCTCTATTCTGTTCTACTGGCATGTGTCTGTTTTTGCGAGTACCATGCTGTTTTGGTTACTATAGCTTTGTAGTGTATTTTGAAATCTGGTAGTGTGATGCCTACAGCTCCATTCCTTTTAATCAGTGCTGTTTTTGCCATTTGAGTCTTCTGTGATTACATATGCATTTTATGATTTTTATTTCCTATTTCTGTAATGTCATACACATTTTGATATGTATAGTAAAGAATTGGTGTGTTACTTTTGGTAGTATGGACATTTGGCCAACATAAATTCTTCCAATCCATGAACATGGACTCTCTTTCCTTTTCATTTTATTTATTTGTGTGTGTGTGTGTGTGTGTGTGTGTGTGTGTGTCTTCTTCAATTTCTTTTATCAGAGGCTTCTAGTTTTTATAGAGATCTTTAACTTCCTTGGTTAAATTTATTCCTAGGTATTTTATTTATAGTTGTTATAAATGGGATTGCTTCTGTAATATTTCCCCAGCTATAGTTCATTATTGCTGTATAAAAATATTACTGATTTTTGCATTTTGATTTAGTGTCCTGCATATCTACTAAATTCGTCTATCAGTTCTAAAGTCTTTTGATGGTCATTAGGTTTTTCTATATATAAAGTCATGTCTACTAACAGGGATAATTTGACTTCCTCTTTTTCAATTTGGATGCCCTGTATTTCCTTCTCTGGCCTTATTATTCTGGCTAAGACTTCCTGCACTATGTTGAATAAGAGTAGTAAAAGTGGATATCCTTGTCTTTTTGTTCCAGTTCTTAGGAAAAAAGCTTTTAGTTACCCCCTATTTAGTGTCACATGGTATTGTGTTGAGGTGCTGTATTCTTTCTATACTTAATTTGGTGAATGTTTTTTATTATAAAGGGATGTTGAGTATTGTCAAGTGTTTTTTCCACATTTATTGAGATGATCATATGTATTTCCCCCTTCATTTTGTTAATATTGTGTGTATCACATTTACTGATATGTGTATGTTGTACCATCCTTGCATCCCTGAGATAAATGATCATGGTGTATAAACTTGATGTGCTGTTAGAGTCAATTTGCTAGTATTTTGTTGAGAATTTTTGCATCTATGTTCATCAAGGATATCGTGCTGTAATTTTGTTTTTATTGTATTTTCATCTGGGTTTGGTATCAGGATAATGCTGGCCTCAAAAAATGAGTTTGAGAGGTTTTCTTCCATTTTCATTTTTAAAAATAGTTTGAGAACTGATTTTAACTCTTTTTTATTCTTTGTCAGAGGGTGCATGCATTCACTGGAGAGAGAGACAGAAAGAAATAGAAAGCAAGAAAGCACCCTTCATGGGAGATGGTCATGCTGCAATCCCTTCTCCATTTCTTCCCATTTTTTGGGATTTTGGGCATGTATGCACATGCTCCTAGCATGTTTCTCAAGCTACCTTGTCCAGCACTGAACCATCCAGTTGCCCATGTGGGAACCACCACACCACTGGCTGTCCTGGTATTCTTCTTGGAATGTTCTGTAGAATTTGGCTGTGAAGCTATCCAGCTTGAGTGTTTCCATGTTGGAAGAATTTTTATTACTAATTCTGTCTCATTAGTCATTATTAGTCTATTCAGACATTCTGTTTGTTCCTGGTTGAGTCTTGGCAGGATGTATGTGTCTAAGAATTTATCCATTTCCTCTAGATTTTTCAGGATTATTTTTGGCATATAGTTGTTCATAATAGTTTCTTTCTTTTTTTTACATTTTTTAATACATTCAATCACATTTTTTTAGCTTACAAGGTGATCATTTCAATATGCGAACATTTCTCCCCGGTCCAGTTGATCAAAATATAACAATACTACCTCCCTGTCTCAACAATGCTGTCTCCATATCGCTCCTCCAAATGTTTTTCCCCAGGCCCCACTCCTCCACACACACCACATCTGGCATTCACACCCATCTCTTGTGTTTGTACATCCTTTAGCCCGTCAGCTTCAGTTATGGAGTGCGGACACTCGGTATATATTAAGTGGGGACATACAGTGTCTCTCCTCCATAGCCTGGCTTGCTTCACTCAGCAGTAAATCTTCCATATTCTTCCACTTTCTGTCAAAAGCCAAGGTTTTTGTTTTGCTTTGTTTTGTTTTGTTTTTAATAGCTGAATAGTATTCCATAGAATATATGTGCCACAGTTTTTCAATCCACTCATCCGTACAGGAGCATTTGGGTTGGTTCCATGTCTTAGCAATTGTGAAAAGTGCTGCAATAAACATTGACGTGTAAGCACTTTTCCAATGAAGAATTCTTCTGTCCTTTGGGTAGATGCCAAGGAATGGGATTGCTGGATCATATGGTAGTTCTATTTGTAGACTTTTGAGGAATCTCCAAATTGTTCTCCACAGTGGTTGGACCAATTTACATTCCCACCAGCAGTGTAAGAGAGTTCCCCTTTCACCACACCCTCGCCAACACTTATCATTTTTTTTTTTTAATCTTAGACATTCTGACTGGGGTTAGGTGGTATCTCATTGTTGTTTTGATCTGCATTTCCCTTACGATGAGGAATGTTGAGCATTTTTTCATATGCCTTTTGGTTATTCATATGTCATCTTTAGAAAGTTTTTTTTTTTTTTTTTTCAAATCCTTCTCCCATCTTTTAATAGGATTGATCATCTTTTTCCAATCAGCTTCTTTAGTTCCTTGTGTATTCTGGTTATCAGTCCCTTATTTGATGTATAATTTACAAAAATATTTTCCCATTCTGAGGGCTGTCGATTCACACTAATTACTGTGTCTTTTGCCATGCAGAAACTTCTAAGTCTGATATAATCCGACTTGTCTATTTTGGGGATTATCAACTGTGCTTTGGGGGTCTTATGTAAGAAGTCTTTCCCTACCCCAGTGTCTCCCAGAGTTTCCCCAGTGTTTTCTAGAAGCAGTTTAATAGTTTGGGGTCTTAGATTTAGATCTTTGATCCACCTTGACTTGATTTTTGTCAAAGGTGAGAGCTAGGGGTTCAGATTCATCTTTCTATAGGCGGAAATCCAGTTTTTCCAGCACCATTTGCTGAAGAGTTTTACTTTTCCCACTGTATTGACTGGTACCCCTTGTCAAAAATCAGTAGACTGAATGGGAATTTATTTCTGTGGACTCAATTCTGTTCCATTGGTCCACATGTCTATTCCTGTGCCAGTACCATGCTATTTTGATTACTACAGCTCTGTAGTATATTTTTGGGTCAGGGAGTGAGATGCCGCCCACTGCACTCTTCTTTTGTAGAATTGCTTTGGCAATATGGGGTCTTTTATTATTACAGAAGAATTTTATGATTGTCTTTTCTAGATCTGTGAAGAATATGTCTGGTACTTTGATTGGCATTGCATTAAATAGGTAGATTAATTTGGGTAGAATTGCCATTTTGGTTATATTAATTCTTCCAATCCAGGAACATGGGATGTCCTTCCACTTTTTTGTGTCATTTTCAATTTCTTTTTTTAGCTTTGCATAGTTTTCCTTGTGGAGGTCTTTAACTTCTTTGGTTAGATTTATCCCTAAGTATCTTATACTTTTGCTGGCTATTGTAAATGGAATAACTTTTTTCAGTTCTATCTCCGTCTGCCTGTTGTTTGTATATGGAAATGCTATCGACTTCTGTGTATTAATTTTGTATCCTGCAACTTTACTGTATTCGTGCATTACTTCCAGAAATTTTTTCATGGAAATCATTGGGTCTTCTATGTACACAATCATGTCATCTGTGAATAGTGAGAGTTTCACCTCTTCTTTTCCTATTTGGATGCCCATTATTTTTTTCCCCCTTTTCTGATTGCGTTGGCAAGGACTTCTAGTACTATATGGAAAAGGAGTGGAGAAAGTGGGCATCCTTGTCTTGTACCCGTTTTTAGTGGGAAAGCTTTCAGCTTTTCTCCATTCAGGATGATATTCTCAATGGGTTTTTCATAGGTAGCTTTTATTGTGTTGAGAAATGATCCTTCTAGGCCGTTTTTGCTGAGAGTCTTAATCATAAAGGGATGTTGTATCTTATCAAATGCTTTTTCTGCATCGATCGATATGACCATATGGTTTTTGTCTTTTTTCCTGTTAATATGGTGTATTACATTTATGGTTTTGCGTATGTTGAACCAATCTTGCATTCCTGGAATAAAGCCTACCTGATCATGATGTATAATATTTTTTATAAGTTGTTGAATACGCTTTGCTAGTATCTTGTTGAGAACCTTTGCGTCTATATTCATCAGAGATATTGGTCTATAGTTTTCCTTTCTTGTCCTGTTTTTATCTGTTTTGAGGATACGGGTGACAGAGGCTTCATAGACTGAATTAGGGAGAGATTCACCCTTTTGCATCTTTAGAAATAAGTTGAGCAGAATGGGGGTTACCTCTTCTTTGAAAGTTTTATAGAACTCAGAGCTGAAACCATGAGGGCCAGGGCTATTCTTTGTTGGAAGGTTATTTATTACTGATTCAATCTCCTGGCTTATAATGGGCCTATTTAGACTTTCTATATCCTCCTGGCTTAATCTTTGTAGATTATACGTGTCCAGGAATTTGTCCATCTCATCCAGATTGCCTTGTTTCTTGGCATATAGTTGTTCAGTATCCTCTGATGATGTTCTGTATTTCTCCTTTGTCTGTTATATTTCCTGCTTCATTGCAGAGTTGATTCACATGGTTCCTTTCTCTCTTCTTAAATAGTCTTGCTAGTGGTGTATTGATTTTGTTTATCATTTCAAAGAACCAGCTTTTACTTTCATTTATTTTCTGTATAGTTCACTTATTTTCTATTTCATTCATTTCTGCTCCGATCTTTATTATTTCCTTTCTCCTGGAGTTTTTTGGATTATTTTGCTGTTGCTTCTCCAATTCTCTGAGGCATGATGTTAGGTGATCCATTTGCCTTCTTTCCATCTTCCTCTTATGAGTACTAATGGCTATAAACTTCCCTCTTATGACTGCTTTTGCGGTGTCCCAAAGATTATGGAAACTCGTGTCCTTGTTGTCATTAGCTTCCATGAATCTTTTTATTTCCGTCTTTATTTCTTCAGTAGTTATGGAGTCATTCAGTAGTAGGTTATTTAGTTTCCATGTATTTGAGTATTTTTGAGGGTTTCTCTTGAAATTAAACTCAAGTTTAATTCCATTATGGTTGGAGAAGATGCTGGAAATAGTTTCTATACCTTTGAATCTGTAAAGGTTTGCTTTGTGCCCTATGATGTGGTCAGTCTTTGAAAAGGTTCTATGTGGGGGTGAGAAAAAAGTGCATTTGGTGGTTTTTGGATGGAAAGTTCTATAGATGTCTGTTAAGTCCATTTGATTTATGGTATCATTCAGATCCTTTATCTCTTTATCTATTTTTTGTCTAGATGATCTGTCCTGAGGGGATAGTGCAGTGTTGAGGTCTCCAACAATTAGTGTATTGCAGTCTATTTCCCCTTTTAGATCTAACAGTCTTTCCTTCACATATTTAGGTGTTCCTGTGTTAGGCACATAGATGTTTATAAGAGTTATATCTTCTTGATCTATTGATCCTTTTACTACAATATAGTGCCTTTCTTTGTCTCTTTGAACAGTTTTCGTTTTAAAGCCTATTTTGTCAGAAATTAGTATTGCAACTCCAGCTCTTTTTTGGTTCCCATTTACATGGAAAACCTTTTGTTCATAATAGTTTCTAATTATCTTTTGTATTTCTTTTTTATCTTAAATAAATTACTGATATTTCTTTTATTTATTATTATTATTATTCATACATTAAATCGCTATACATCATTTAGATTGTGGAGAGACTTTACCCAGCATGATATACACCTCAGTCCAACTCAGTAATATTGGTATTGAAGGACCATTTGTCAACATAATAAAAGCCATTTATGAAAAACTCACAGCTAACATCATACTGAATGGGGAAAAGCTGAAAACATTTCCACTAAAAACGGGTACAAGACAAGGCTGCCCACTTTCTCTGCTCCTATTCAATATAGTACTGGAAGTTCTAGCCAATGCTATCAGACAAGAGAAGGAAATAAAAGGCATTCCAATAGGGAAGAAGAGCTGTAATAATCTGTGTTTGGAGATGACATGATTGTATACATAGAATACCCAATAGTATCCATGAAAAAACTTCTTGAAGTAATAAATGCGTACAGTAAAGTGGCAGGATACAAAATTAACTTACAAAAATCTATAACATTTCCATATACAAACAAGCAGACAGAAGCAGAACTGAAGAATATAATTCCATTTACCATAGCCACAAGAAGTATAAGATACTTAGGAATAAAACTAACTAAGGAAGTCAAAGACTTCTATAAGGAAAGCCATGAAAACCTTAAAAAGGAAATTGAAAAGGACACTAAAAAGTGGAAGTTCATCCCATGTTCCTGGACTGGTAGAATCAATATAATAAAAATGGCAATCCTACCCAAATTAGTCTACATATTTAATGCAATCCTGATAAAATTACAAGAGACATTATTCACAGATCTAGAAAAGACAATCATAGAATTTGTCTGGAACCATAAAAGATCCAGTTTTGCTATAGCCATCCTGTGCAAGAAGACTGGAGTAGGTAGCATTTCACTTCCAGACCAAAAAATATATTACAAAACTGTGATCATCAAAATAGCATGGTATTGGCACAAAAATAGACATGAGGACCAATGAAACAGAGTAGAGACTCCAGAAATGAACCCTCAAACATACAGCTAACTGATCTTTAACAAAGAGTACCAGTCAATACAGTGGGAAAAGGGAAACCTCTTTAGCAAATGGTGTTGGAAAAACTAGGTATCCACCTGCAGAAAGATGAATCTGAACCCCTATCTGTCACCATTAACAAAAATCAACTCAAAGTGGATCAAAGATCTAAACCTAAGACCACAAACTATATAACTATTAGTGGAAAACACTGGGGAAACTCTAGGAGACATTGTAGTAGGCAGACTTCTTAAGCAAGACCACCAAAGCACAGGCAATAATCCCCCAAATAGGTAGGATTACATCAGATTAAGGAGCTCTGCACAGCAAAGGACAGTGTAATTAGTGTGAATTGACAACCCTTGGAATGGGAGATTATTTTTATTATCTTTTGTATTTCTGTGGTATTGGTTTTTGCTATTGTTGAGATTTTTGCTACAGGGTGCATGCGCTCACTAGGGAGACAAAGAGAGAGAGACAGAAAATGAGAAACCACTCCCCAGAGGGAATGGCCATGCCCGATCCCTTCTCCTCCATTTTCTTCTTGAGATTGTGGGCATGCACACATATGTGCCCAGCATGAGCTTTAAGCTACCAGGTCCAGGACTCAAACTACAGTCAATCATGTGGAAGTCCAGAGCATTAACCACTATTCCACCTGCTGGCCCTCTGTGGTGTAAATTGTAATGTCCCCTTTTTGTGTATGGTTTTTATTTTTTTAGAATGATTTTTGCTGTAGGGTGCATGTGCTTGCCAGAGACACAGAGAGAGACAAAGAAAGAGAAAGTGAGAAATCACCCCCTAGGGGGCATGCCCATGCTGCAATCCTCTTTCTTTCTTTTTCTTCTTGGGATTTTGGGCATACATGTATATGCACTGGGCTTGAGTTTCAAACTGTCAGGTCTGGAACTTGAATCACTGTTCACCATGTGGGAGTCCAGTACCTTAACCACTATGCCACCTGCTGACACTATCATGTCTGATTTACTTATTTGGTCTTCTCTCTTTTTTAGATAATAATTAGTCAAGTTTTGTTTATCTTTTCAAAACACCAACTCTGTGTTTCATTGATCTGTTGTTTTTTTTGTCTCATTTTAAAAATTGCTTCTCTGAGTTTTATAATTTCTTTCTGTCTGCTAATTTGGGGATTAGTTTGTTCTTGTGTTTCTAGTTCCTTGAGGTGTATCATTAGGTTGTTTACTTGAAGTCCTTCTATTTTTGTTGATGAAGGCACTGATTGCTATAAATTTCCCTTTTAGTACTGCTTTTGCTATATTCGTTGGTTTTATATGTTACGTTTTCATTATCATTTGTTTCCAGAAATTTTTGAATTTCCATCTTGATGTCTTCTTTAACCCAGTGGTTGTTCTGGTGCATGTTGTTTAGTTTCCATGTATTTGTATAGTTTCCCGTGTTCCCTTTGATGACGATTTCTAGTTTTATTTCATTGTGGTCAGAAATGATACTCAATATGATTTCTATTTTTCTAATTTTTGAGATTTGCTTTGTGGCCTACCATGTAGTTTATCCTTGAGACACATTTGTGCTGATAAATATAGTATGTATTCTCTTTTTTTATTAAAGAATTATTTTATTTAACTTAATTCATTTATTTACCTTAATTTGACTGGAGAGGGAGAGGGAGAGGGAGAGGGAGAGGGAGAGAGAGAGAGAGAGAGAATGAAGGGCCAGAGTGACTCCATTTTGTTAAACCCACCTTGCTGAGAATCGGCGCCATTTCAAGGAGGCAATCTGATCATGTAAGAGAGGGTCATAAGACCATCACCCCACCGGGGCTGGCCAATGATATAAAACAAAGGAAATATCAGATACCTGAAGTAACTTTCTTGCCTATCAGTAAAAGACAACTATGCTTCTTAAAATCCACAGCCAATGTGGAGCTGCCTGAGTGCATTCCTCAGCACCCCTCGACCTCCCCCACCAACAGCCAAATAAAAACTCAGCCCAACTAACACCGGGGCTCTCCAACTCTGACCCGCTCTGCTGGTAAGATTGGGAGTCCTGGCTTGAGCCCTAATAAAAGTGACCCTTGTATGTTTACATCAGAATCGGCTCCTTGGTGGTCTCTTAGAAATTTCACAACAGGGTACAATAAGAGAAAGTAAGTCACCAGGTCCAGGACTCGAACTGCAGTTTGGCCATGTGGGAGTCTAGTACCCTTAACCACCACACCACCTGCCAGCCCCAGAATATGTATTCTGTAGCTGTTAAGTGGAATGTTCTGTAAATGTTTGTTACGTCCATTCAGTCTATGGCACAGTCCAAGGTTTGTTACTTTTCTATTTAGAATATCTTTCCAGTGCTGAGAGTATGGTATTGAAGTCACCATTTTTGCATTGGAGTTTACCTCTCCCTTTAGCTCTAGTAATAACGGCTTTATATATTTTGATGCTCCCATGTCTGGTGCATATATATATTTATAATGGTTATAGCCTCCTGATGTATTTATCCCTTTATAGTTATATAATGACCTTTTTTGTTTCTTTTTCTTTCTTAAAGGTTTTTGCCTTAGGGCATGTGCACTCCCTGGAGAGAGTGCATTTCATTCAATCACTGTGTATCTTAACAGCAGCATATCAAATGAATTATGAAAAAGGGCAATTATACCATCATACAAGCACGTGAAAATACAAAGCTTCCTGATAGACCATATATACAAATAAGAAATAGAAAAGAATCAAACTTTATACAATAATAATCATGATAAAAGGAAGAAATTAAGAATGTACCAAACAACCTGAAAACACCTAACAAAATGACAGGAGTAAGTTCTAACCTTTCTGTAATAACCCTAAGTGTAAATGAATTAATTTCCCCATTTTAAAGATACAGATTGGCTGAATGGATTAAAAAGGAAAAGATCCGACTATATGCTGCCTTGCCTACCAGAAATTCACATTATCTGTAAAGACACACATAGACTGAAAGTGAAAGGATGGAAAAAGACATTTTATACAAATGGAAACCAAGTCAAGCAGCAGTAGCTATACTGATATCAGGTAAAACATATTTCAGGCCTAGACTAGTAGCCCAATTAGTAGCAAACTGAACTGCAGTGTGGAAAAATCACATAGCCAACCACAGCCTTGGATTCCTTGGTTGGCTTGAAAACACACTGGGAACACGTACACGTATCCAAGATGCTGATGAGCTGGGGGGTTGGGAAAGGAGATCATGGAATGACTAGATTCTATCAAAAGTGATTCTCTCTCTCTCCTGCACACGTAAACTTTCTGTTATGAATAAAATAAACATTTTTTAAAAAACTACACTTCAAGTCAAAACTATAAAAAGGAAAACAGTGGGCCAGCAGATGGTATAGCTGTTACATCACTGGACTCCTGCATGGCCAACTATAGTTCAAGACCTGGAACCAGTGATTTGAAATGCCAGGCACGTGTGTGTGTATGCCCAAGATCCTAGGAGGAGAATGGAGGAGAAGGGATTGTGGCATTGCTATCCCCTCTGGGGGCTCATTTCTCACTTTCCCTCTCACTGTCTGTCTACATGTGTGTGTGTGTGTGTGTGTGTGTGTGTGTGTAAGTGAATATATGCACACACAGTATACACACATTTATATATATACACATATGTATACACACACGCACATATGTATGAAAGCACTCCTCATTGGGATGGTTATATACGGTGCGTGTGTGTGTGTGTGTGTGTGTGTGTATGTGTGAGAGAGAGGGAGAGATACTACTCCTGACACAATCTTGACAATCCACCTCCATCCTCAGATAGTATAGATCATGGACATAGGCATGACTGGTACATTTAGGGAGGTCTCTGATGGTGGTTATCATATTTAACCACTGCATCACTATCTGACTCCCAGGATTATGTTCTTTTTAATGGCTAAAAGGATTCAATTTTGTGTGTGTGTATGTGTGTGTGTGTGTGTGTGTGTGTGTGTGTATGTTTATCTCATTTTCTTATCCATTAGCTTGATTCCATCTTGGTTATTGCAAATAGTGTTGCAATAAACATTGGGATGCAGATATCTTTATGGCATACTTACTTCCTTTCTTTTGTCTATGTATCCACTAGTGGGAGTGCTAGATCATATGGCATTTCTATTTTTAGTTTTTTAAAAAGTTCATTTATATGTTCCATGAGTGAGCAAAAGAGAAAGAGTAAGAGAAAGAGTACCAAACCCCAATAGGATCCTAACATCACAGTCTACCTTCTGTCCAGAGTACATCCCCAGCAGGTTCCTAATGGCATAGTCCACCTCCTGACCCAGCCAGCTTTGGATCATGGGTACACACATGCTTGGTGTACCCAGAGAGGTCTCTAGATGTGAACCCAGAACTGTCCCATATAGCCAGTTCCACAGAGCATCATATTCTACCACTGCACCACCATCTGGTCCATATTTTTAATTTTTTGAGAAGCCCCAATAGTGTTTTCCATAATGGCTATACTAATTTACGTTTCCACCAACACCATTAAGGAATGTCCTTTCTTTTACATTCTTTCCAGGATTTATTATTATTATTATTATTATTATTATTATTGCCTTTTTGCTAATAGTCATTCTAACTGGGGTAGGATGATAGCTAATCATGGTTTTGATTTGCGTATCCCTAATGATTAGTGATGCTGAGCATTGAGAAGAAGAAACCTTCATGGCTCCTGAGAACTAAAGATTTTAAGGGAAAAAAGAGAAATGAAGATTTTTCTACTTATAATTCAGTCTCTAGCCCACAAACTCGAGGGGAGAGGCAAGGGGCAGACCATCAGAAGAATATACCTTCATGGCTCCTGAGAACTAGTGATTTCAGGGAAAAAAAAGAAATGAATATTTTCTACTGATAATTCAGCTTCCAGTCCACAAACTCAAGTGAGAGTCGAGGAGCAGGTCTTTAGAAGAAGATACCTTCATGGCTCCTGAGAACTAGTGATTTTGCTCAGCATGCAAGTACGATGTGTGGTTTTCTATTTTTCGCTTTAAAAAAATTTTTTTAAAAATTTTTCCCCCTTCTTTCTCTGTTTCTTGGTTGCTGTTGCTTTTTTTTCTCTCTCTCTGCTTTCTTTTCTTTTTCTTTTATCTCATCTCTCTGCTCTTCAATCTCCATTCACTGTGTTTCTAGATGGATCTAAGGGAACTATGGCCAAACACCTGAATGCTATTAGGGTTAACATATTCCTCAATATCTACTGAATCTGCTGCACTAAGGGATCAAAATGGAATGGCAAAGAGATTCCAGATCAACTCTTTCTGCACGTTCCTGAATGCTAAGAATGGACTTCAAGTTTAGGAAGAAACACACCATCCATCAGATGGCTAGAAATCACCACAGGGCCACAAAAAATATGGGAAAGCAAGAAAATACATCTCCTTCAAGGGAAAAGAATAGCTCCACTTCATCCACAGACAGTTCAATGGAAATCATGGAAATGTCTGATAAAGAATTTAGAATATTCGTAATGGCAAAGCTAACAGAGATGGAAGAGAAGAGAGATAATGAACTGCTAAAGAGAAAGGAGAAAGGAGCTGACGAGTTCCAGGAGGTGAGAAAATTCTTGCAAGATCTAAAAGAGGAATTACACACTTTAAAAAATAATCAAATCGATGGGACCAGCAGTTAGCGTAATGGCTATGTCGCTGGACTCCCACGTAGTCGACTGCGGTTCGAGTCCCGGACCCGGCGGCTTAAACTCACGCCGGGCGCGTGTGCGTGCGTGCCCAAGATCCCGAGAGGAGAATGGAGGAGAAGGGATTGCGGCGTGGCCATCCCCCCTGGGGGGTGATTTCCTGCTTTCTATCTCTCTGTCTCTCTCTGTCTGTCTGGCGAGCGCACGCGCCCTATAGCAAAAAACCTCTCCAAAAAAAGAAAAAAAAAAAAAAAAAAAAAAATCAAATCGACCTGTTAGTGATGAAGGCTATAATACAGGAAGTCAAAATCTACCTTGAAAGTATTAAAAGCGGACTAGGTCATACAGAAAATAGAATCTCAGATGTAGAAGAGAAAATTGCTGCCTAGAAAAAATCCACCATGAAGACTGAGAAAGTGGCCCAAAAAATGAAAATAATATACGAGAAATACTAGATACCATCAAACATCCAAACATCCGGATAATTGATATCTCAGAAGGTGAAGAAACTCATAAGGGCATTGATAAGCTATTCCATGAAATCCTGCAAGAAAAGTTTCCAAACCTAGAGAGGCACTCAAAGATCCAGTCCCCAAAAATATAAAGGACCCCAGATAGAATCAACCCAATAAGATCTCCAAGACATTATAGCCAGATTGACCAAAACCACAGACAAAGACAAGATACTAAGATTGGCAAGAGAAAAATGGCAGGTGACCTACAAAGGATATTCCATCAGGCTAACAGCAGACCTCTCATCAGAAACAATGTGAATGAGGAAAGAATGGAAAAATATATTCAAAGTGTTAAGGGAAAAGCAATTTCAACCAAGAATACTGTACCGGGCAAGATTATCCTTCATATAGAAAGAAAGACAAGAACATTCTCAGATAAACAAAACCTGAAAGAATTTACCAGCATCAGACCAGATCTCCAAGAAGTTCTCAAGGGAGTGCTATACCAGGAAAATTAAATACAGACACACAGAAATAAGAGTTCAAAAACTAAGAAAATGGCCAACTTAATCATAGGGACAAGTCTGGAGTTGAATATTATATTCCAGAATTCAATCGGGAAGATCGAACCATAACAGAAGATAGATTAAGTATATGAGACTGAACTGGTGAAATAGCATTTTATTACTTTTGACTAAAAGATTGCTGATTTTCTTCTAGGCTTTGTTTTCTGGTTTTAAGGATTTTTTGTCCTATCTTGAGCTGTCAATAGGTTGATGTACCTACTATTTGAACAGAATCCTAACCTGTTTCCTGGCTTTAAGTTTTAAGCAAAGTTTCTTAGCATTACTTTGATTTATTAAAGTTAAAACTGCTTTTCTTGGGACCAGCAGTTAGCATAATGGCTATGTCGCTGGACTCTCACGTAGTCGACCGTGGTTCGAGTCCCGGACCCGGTGGCTTAAACTCATGCCGGGCGCGTGTGCGTGTGTGCCCAAGATCCCGAGAAGAGAATGGAGAAGAAGGGATTGCGGCGTGGTCATCCCCTCTGGGGGGTGATTTCTCGCTTTCTGTCTCTCTGTCTCTCTCTGTCTGTCTGACGAGCACACGTGCCCTATAGCAAAAACCTCTCCAAAAAAAGAAAAGAAAAAAAAAAACTGCTTTTCTTGAAATTATCAGTTGAACTGGCTATTGAAAGTAGTTAGATTATTTAAGAAATTGTGTGATCAATAAAATGTGTGTGTGGGGGAAGGAATGGAAGACAACTGTAGACACCAGAGATAGTGTGAGAAGAGAGTAGGAAAGGGCAGAGGGTCAGAAATAGGGGTAAAAAAATTCTACACACACACACACACACACACACACACATATTTATATAACTAGAAATGGAAAATTATTGATGATAATATGCATGATTAAACCACTATGCAGTATATTCTGGATAGGAAATCACATTTTATATGTTGTAATGATGCTTAGGGAATAAATGTAAATTAATTAATTAAAAAATGTTTCAGGAAAAAAAAACACAAAAACTTTTCCTTGAAATTAAAAAAAAAATGCATTAAAAATACCTATTTGATGACTGCAGTAAGCTATATAGCCCCAGTTAGGTGCTACTTTTTTTAAAAAATTCACTTTATTTATTTATTTATTCTTCATTTTGATGGGAGAGGAAGAGAGAGAGGAGAATGAGAAAGCAAGCTGCCAGGTCCAGGACTTGAACCGTGGTCAACCATGTGGGAGTCCAGTGCCCTTAACCACCACGCCACCTGCTAGTCCCGCTAGGTGCTACTTTATAGTATGTTCATTCTACTCACTAAGGTTTATGCCTAAAATCAGACTTGTGTTCATGGATATGTATATATCAGCTATGATTACTACTGAAAATATTTAGATTAATTAAGATCCTTAGTGAATCAATAAAATGTGAGGGGGGGAAGGCATAGGAAGCAACCATGGCTACCAGAGACAGTATGGGAGGAGGGTGGGGGATGGCAGAGGGTGAGAGATAGGGAATCAAAGATGGGAAATAAAGCAAACTATATAGTAAACAAGAAATGGATAATTATTTGTTGATGATAAATGTATGTTGATGTGCTTGATTGAGACAATATGCAGTGTCTTCTGGATGTAAAAATTTCATTTTGTATGCTATAATGATGTATAGTAAATGAATGTAAATAAATAAATTTAAATAAAAAAGAAAAAAGAAAAAGAAAAAGAAAAATAGATTAAGATATTTTGCGATTCAATAAAATGTGGGGGAAAAAGAATGTACAATGATGCTGAGCATTTTTTTCATGTTTTTGCTGGCCATTTGTATGTCATCTTTTGAGAATTGTTATTCAGGTCATTTGCTCATTTTAAAATTAGTTATTTTTAGTTATTGGCTGTTTTTTCTTTGGCTGCTGAGTTATTTGAGTTTCTCATAAATTCAGGTAATTAATCCATTGTCAGCTGTATAGTACTTAAGTATTTTCTTTCAGTTAGTGTGCTTTTGCTTACTCTGTTTTTTTTTCCTTTGCTGTGCAGAATGTTTTTAGTTTGCTATAATCCCATTTGTCTGTTTTGCTTTTGTTGCCTATGATTTTGAAGTACTCAAGAACTTTTTACACATAGTAATGTTCTTAAGTGTTTCCCCTATGTTTTCTTCTAGTAGCCATATACTGTAGTTTCAGGTTTTATTTTGAAGTCTTTAGTTCATTTGGAGTTGATTTTTGTATATGGTAAGAGATATGGGTTTAGCTTCATTTGTCTGCATATGGATATCCAGTTTTCTCAGCACCATTTATTGAAGAGATTGTCTTTTCTCAATGAATGTTCTTGGAACCTTTGTCAAAAATCAGCTGGCAGCATAAACATAGAACATAGATTTATTTCTGGGCTTCCTGTTTTGTTTCACTACTGTATGTTTCTCTTTTGTTTTGTTTTCTTTTGTCAGTACATTGTTGGTTTTGTGTGATATATAGTATGATCTATACTATATTTTGAAATTTGGTATTACAGTATTATGCTTCCAACCCCATTCTTTTTGCTCAGGATTTCTTTGGCTATTTGAGGTCTTTTGTGATTCCACACAACTTTTATGATAATTTTTAATTATTTTCTGAAGACAGGCATTGTATGTCCCTGCTTAATATATATCAAATGTCTCTGCTCTAGAGTAGAAATTGGAAGATACAATAGCAGAGATGGCAACTGTAGATACTAGAGACAGGATAGGAGGGGATAGGTAATAGGGGGTGGGTAATACAGGGTGGGAGCAACAGAATCAGGGAGAAAAAAACAAATAACACATTTAATAGGCACAAAAATAAAAATTTTTCTGCTGATGATAATGTATACGGTAATGTCTTTGACTTGACTAATATGCACTGTTTTCATGCTAGAAAAAATAATTGCTGTACACTGTAAAGATGTGTAGTTAATAATTGTAAATTTAAAAATTAAAAAAATAATTTTTTCTCTGTGAATAATGCCTTTAATATTTTGGTAGGTGTTGCATTCAGTCTTGCTTTCTGTACTATAGACATTTAAACAATACTGATTCTTTCAGTCCATAAACATGAATGCCTTTATTTTGTGTCTTCTTCAATTTATTTCATCAATTATTTATAGCTTTCATTTATAGAGCTCTTTTACCTCCTCAGTTAAATTTATTCCTAGGCATTTTATTTTCTTTGTAGTGACTGGAAATGTGATTGCTTTTATTCTTTCCTTTTCAGTTTGTTTGTTAATTGGTGTATAAAAGTGCTATTGACTATTGCCTGTGATTTTGTATCCTGGAACATCACTAACTTATTTTTTCAATTTTAAGAATTTTTTGTTTTTGCTTTTTGTTGTTGTTGTTTTTGTTTTTTGGAGCAATTGTTGCTGTAGGGCATGTGCACTTCTGGAAAAACAGAAAGCAAAAAATCACCACCCCAGTGAGGATGGCCATGCCATAATCCCTTTTCTTCCAGTTTCCTCTTGGGATTTTGGGTATGCAGGCACACACACCTGGCATGAGTTACAAGCCACTGACTCTGGGACTTGAACTACAGTTGACTATGTAACCATTATGCCACCTGCTCGTCTCTTAAGAATTTGTTTTATAGAATCTTTAGACAGAGAAACAGATAATGAAAAACACCCACCCCCAGGGTGGGGGATGGTCACGCCACAATCTTTTCTCCTCCATTCTCCTCTTGGGACTTTTAGCACATATGCACATGTACCTGGTGTGAGTTTTAAGCTACCAGGTCTGAGACTCAAACTACAGTTGTCTACCTGGGAGTCCAGCAACATAACCATTAAACCATCTGCTGATCCCAGAATCTTTAGAATTTTCTATGTTTAAGATCTTGTTGTAAGCAAAAGGACAATTTGACTTTCTCCTTTCCAATTTGGATGCCCTTTGTTTCTCTCTTGCCTGATTGTTCTGGCTGAAACTTCTAGGCTACCTTCATTCTTTTTCTTTCTCTCTTTCTTTTTTAAAATTTTTCTGACTGGATGATCTTTAAAGATAACCTTCAAGGTCTGAGATTCTTCTGTTTTATCTAGTCTGTTGTTGATGCTCTCTATAGTTATTTATTTATTTATTTATTTATTTATTTATTTGCATTTTCCCACAAGCATTTACTTAACATATAAAATATTTTGCTCATACTCCATAGTTCTTGACAGTTAATAGATAAACAACTTTAAAAATTTCAAAAAACTGAATATTTTTCTTTTTTTAGAGAGATTTCTACTATAGGATGCATGCACTCACCAGAATTAAACTTTGATATTAAGCTCAGGAAAATTCCTCAAAAATACACAAATACATGGAAACTAAATAACCTCCTGAATGACTTCACAACTACTGAAAAAATAAAGACTAAAATCTAAAGATTCATGAAAGGCAATGATAATGAGTACATGAGTTTCCATAATCTTTTGGACACTGACAAAGCAGTTATAAGAAGGAAGTTCATGGCAATTAGCGCATATAAGAAGATAGAAAGAAGGCAAATGGACAGCCTAACATCATGGCCTAGAGAATCAGAAAAGCAACAACAACAAAAAAAATCCAAAAGCTCAAGTAGAAAAAAAATAATGAAGATTAGAGCATAATTAAATGAAATAGAAAATAAACAATATAGAAAATAAATGAAAGTAAAAGGTCGTTCTTTGAAAAGATAAACAAAATTGACAGACCACTAGCTAGACTAATTAAGAAGAGAGAAAGGAACCAGGTGAGTCAAATTTTCAATGAAGTAGGCAATATAACATCAGGCATAATAGAAATACAAACCATCATTAGAGGATACTATGAACAACTATACGCCAAGAAACAATAAAACCTAGATGAGATGGACAAATTTCTGGACACATACAATCTACCAAGATCGAGTCAGGAGGACATAGAAAGTCTGAATAGGTCCATAACAAGCCATGAGATTGAATCAGTAATAAACAACCTTCCAACAAAAAAAAGCCCTGGTCTTGATGGATTCACCCATAAATTCTACAAAACTTTTAAAGAACACTTAACCCCCATTCTACTCAAGTTATTTCTATAGATCTGAAAGAATGAAACTCTTTGAAATTCATTCTATGAAGGCTCCATCACACTTATCCTTAAAACAGAAAAGGACATGACAAGGAAGGAAAACTATAGACCAACATCTCTGATGAATATAGATGCAAAGATTCTCAATAAGATACTAGCAAGTTGTATCCAACAACATATAAAAAAGATTATACATCATAACCAGGTAAGCTTTATTCCAGGGATGCAAGGGTGGTTCAACATACACAAAACCATAAACGTAATACACCGTATTAACAGAAAGAAAGATAAAAACCATCTGATCATATCAATTGATGCAGAAAAAGCATTTGATAAGATACAACATCCTTTATGATCAAGACTCTCAGCAAAATTGGCAGAGAAGGGTAATTCCTAAACACAATAAAAACTGTCTATGAAAAACCCATAGCGAACATCATCCTGAATGGAGAAAAGCTGAAAGCTTTTCTGCTAAAATTGGTACAAGACAAGGATGATCACATTCTCCACTCCTTTTTAATATAGTATTGGAAGTCCTAGTCGATGTGATCAGACAAGAGAATGAAATAAAAGGCATCACAATGGCAAAAGAAGAGCTGAAATGATCTCTGTTTGCAGAAGACAAGATTGTATAAATAGAAGACCCAATGGTAGCCACAAAAAATTTCTGGAAATAATAAATGAATAAAGTTGCAGGATACAAAATGACTTACAGAAATCTATAGCATTTCCATATATGAGCAGCAGGCAGACTGAGATAGAACTGAAGAAAGTAATTCCATTTACCATAGACACAAAAAGTGTAAGATACCTAGGAATAAATCTAATCAAAGAAGTTAAAGACCTAAACAAGGAAAACTATGAGAAGCTAAAAAAAGAAATGAAAATGACACAAAAAAGTGCAAGGACATTCCAGGTTCCTGGACCGAAAGAATTAATATAATCAAAATGGCAATTCTAACCAAATTAATCTGCATATTTAATACAATCCCAATCAAAGTATCAGAGAATTTCTTCACAGATCTAGAAAAGACAATCATCGAATTTGTCTGGAATCATAAAAGACCTCATATTGACAAAGCCATCCTGTGCAAGCAGAGTGGAGTGGGCGGCATCTCACTCCATGACCCCAAAATATACTATAAAGCTGTGATAATCAAAAAAGCATGGCATTGGCACAAAAAAAGACATGTGTACCAATGGAACAGAATAGAGATCCCAGAAATAAACTCCCAAACATACAGCCAAGAGATCTTTGACAAAGTGTACCATTCAATCCAGTGGGAAAAAGAAAACCTCTTTAGCAAATGGTGCTGGAAAAACCGAATATCTACCTGAAGATGAATCTGAACCCCTACCTCTCACTGTTAACAAAAATCAACTCAAAGTGGATCAAAGATCTTAACCTAAGACCTCAAACTATAAAACTGCTCCTGGGAAACACTGGGGAAACTCTGGGAAACACTGGGATAGGCATAGACTTCTTAAACAAGACCCCCAAAGCACAGTCAATAATCTCAAAAATAGACAAGTGGGATTACATCAGATTGAGAAGTTTCTACATGGCAAAAGACACGGTAATTAGTGTGAATCAGCAGCCCTCAGAATGAAAGAATATTTTTGTAAACTATGCTCCAGATAAGGGACCAATAACCAGAGTACACAAGGAACTCAAGCAGCTTACTCCCCAAAAGATGACCAACCTAATTAAAAGATGGCAAAGGTGACCAGCAGGTGGCATGGTGGTTAAGGTGGACACTCCCACATGACCAACCACAGTTTGAGACCTGGACCTGGAGGCTTGCTTTCTTACTTTCTCTCTCTCTCTCTCTCTGTGTGTGTGTGTCTCTCTCTCTCTTGTCAAATTAAAATAAATGAATAAATAAAGAAGATAGAGAAAATAACTAAAAAACACGAGGATAATATATGAGAAATACTAGATTCCATAAGACGCCCTAATATCAGAATAATTGGTATCCCAGAAGGTGAAGAAAACAATAATGGCATGGAAAATCTATTCCATCAAATCCTGGAAGAAAATTTCCCGAGTCTAGACAGGCACTCAAGTATCAAGACCCAAGAAATACAAAGGACCCCAGTTAGAATCAACCCCAGAAGATCTTCCCCAAGGCACATTGTAACCAGACTATCCAAGACCACAGACAAAGACATGATACTAAAACTGGCAAGAGAGAAACGAGAAGTGACATACAAAGGTCATCCCATCAGGCTAACTCCGGACCTCTCAACGGAAACAATGCAAGCAAGGAGAGAATGGGAAGATGTATTGAAAGTGCTAAGAAAGAAACAATTTCAACCAAGATTATTGTATCCTGCAAGATTATCCTTCATATGGGAAAAGAAGATTAAATCTTCTCAGACAAACAAGACCTGAAAGAATTTGCCAGCACCAGACCAGCTCTTCAAGAAACCCTGAAGAAAGTACTGTTCCAGGAAAACTAAAGAGCTAACAGACAGAAACAAAGGAATAAAATTCTGCTGTGACAATGGCTAAGTTAAACTCCGGGACAGATCCGGTTACAACAATAATAACATTGAATGTGAATGGATTAAATTCCCCAATCAAGAGACACAGACTGACCAAATGGATAAAAAAACAGAGACCCTCTATCTGTTGCCTACAGGAAACCTACCTCATCAACAAAGACATACATAGATTGAAAGTGAAGGGTTGGAAAAAGGTTTACCATGCAATAGGGAACCAAAAAAAAAGCTGGAGTAGCGATACTAATTTCTGACAATATAGCCTTTAAAACAAAAACTGTTCGAAGAGACAAAGAAGGGCACTATACTGTAGTAAAAGGGTCAATAGATCAAGAAGATATAACCCTTATAAATATCTATGCGCCCAACACAGGAGCACCCAAATATGTGAAGGAAAGAATGTTAGATCTAAAAGGGGAGATAGATTGCAATACACTAATTGTTGGAGACCTCAACACTGCACTATCCCCTCAGGACAGATCATCTGGACAAAAAATAGATAAAGAGATAAAGGATCTGCATGATACCATAAATGAAATGGACTTAACAGACATTTATAGAACTTTCCATCCAAAAACCACGAGATACACTTTTTTCTCACCCCCACATGGAACCTTCTCGAAGATTGACCACATCATAGGGCACAAAGCAAGCCTTTACAGATTCAAAGGCATAGAAACTATTCCCAGCATCTTCTCTGACCATGATGGAATTAAACTTGAGTTTAATTACAAGAGAAATCCTCAAAAATACTCATATACATGGAAACTAAATAACTTACTACTGAATGACTCCACAACTGCTGATGAAATAAAGTCTGAAATCAAAAGATTCATGGAAGCTAATGACAATGAGGACACGAGTTTCCATAATCTTTGGGACACTGCTAAAGCAGTCATAAGAGGGAAGTTTATAGCAATTAGTGCTCATAAGAGGAAGACGAAAAGAAGGCAAATGGATCACTTAACATCATGCCTCAGAGAATTGGAGAAGCAACAGCAAAATGATCCAAAAAACTCCAGGAGAAAGGAAATATTAAAGATCGGAGCAGAAATGAATGAAATAGAAAATAAGTGAACTATACAGAAAATAAATGAAAGTAAAAGCTGGTTCTTTGAAAAGATAAACAAAATTGATACACCATTAGCGAGACTTATTAAGAAGAAGAGAGAAAGGAACCAGGTGAATCAAATCTGCAATGAAGCAGGAAATATAACAACAGACAAAGCAGAAATACAGAACATAATTAGACAATATTATGAACAACTATATGCCAAGAAACAAGACAATCTGGACGAGATGGACAAATTCCTGGACATGTATAATCTACCAAGATTGAGCCAGGAGGATATAGAAAGCCTAAATAGGCCCATAACAAGCCAGGAGATTGAATCAGTAATAAATAGCCTTCCAACAAAGAAAAGTCCTGGCCCAGATGGATTTACCTCTGAGTTCTATAAAACTTTCAAAGAAGAGTTAACCCCAATTCTGCTCAACTTATTTCTAAAGATCCAAAAGGGTGAATCTCTCCCAAATTCATTCTATGAAGCCTCCATTACCCTTATCCTCAAAACAGATAAGGACAGGACAAGGAAGGAAAACTATAGACCAATATCTCTGATGAATATAGACTCAAAGATTCTTAACAAGATACTAGCAAACCGTATCCAACTTATAAAAAAGATTATACATCATGATCAGGTAGGCTTTATTCCAGGAATGCAAGGTTGGTTCAACATAACGTAAAACCATTAATGTAATTCACCATATTAACAGGAAAAATGACAAAAACCATATGGTCATATCAATTGATGCAGAAAAAGCATTTGACAAGATACAACATCCCTTTATGCTCAAGATGCTCAGCAAAATTGGCATACAAGGGTCATTTCTCAACACAATAAAAGCTATCTATGAAAAACCCATCGCGAACATCATCCTGAATGGAGAAAAGCTGAAAGCTTTCCCACAAAAAACGGGTACAAGACAAGGATGCCCACTTTCTCCACTCCTTTTCAACATAGTACTGGAAGTCCTCACCAATGCAATCAGAAAAGAGGAAAAAATTAAAGGCATCCAAATCGGAAAAAAAGAGGTGAAACTCTCTCTATTCGCAGATGACATGATTGTGTACATAGAAGACCCAATGATTTCCATGAAGAAATTTCTGGAAGTAATGCACGAATACAGTAAAGTTGCAGGATACAAAATTAATATACAGAAGTCTATAGTGTTTCTATATACAAACAACAGGCAGACGGAGATAGAACTGAAAAAAGTTGTTCCATTTACCATAGCCACAAAAAGTATAAGATACTTAGGGATAAATCTAACCAAAGAAGCTAAAGACCTCCACAAGGAAAACTATCAGAAGCTAAAAAAAAAAATGAAAATGACACAAAAAAAGTGGAAGGACATCCCATGTTCCTGGATTGGAAGAATTAATATAACCAAAATGGCAATTCTACCCAAATTAATCTACCTATTTAATGCAATGCCAATCAAAGTACCAGACACATTCTTCACAGATTTAGAAAAGACAATCATAAAATTCGTCTGGAATAATAAAAGACCCCGCATTACCAAAGCAATTCTACAAAAGAAGAGTGCAGTGGGCGGCATCTCACTCCCTGACCCAAAATATACTACAAAGCTGTGGTAATCAAAACATCATGGTATTGGCAGAAGAACAGACATGTGGACGAATGGAACAGAATTGAGTCCACAGGAATAAATTCCCAATCATACAGTCAACTGAGTTTTGACAAGGGGTACCAGTCAATCCAGTGGGAAAAGGAAAACCTCTTCAGCAAATGGTGCTGGAAAAACTGGATTTCCACCTGCAGAATGATGAATCTGAACCCCTATCTCTCACCTTTGAAAAAAATCAAGTCAAGATGGATTAAGGATCTAAGTCTAAGACCCCAAACTATTAAACTGCTTCTAGAAAACACTGGGGAAACTCTGGGAGACATTGGGGTAGGGAAAGACTTCTTACATAAGACCCCAAAAGCACAGTTGATAATCCCCAAAATAGACAAGTGGGATTACATCAGGCTAAGAAGTTTCTGCATGGCAAAAGACACAGTAATAAGTGTGAATCGACAGCCCTCAGAATGGCAAAATATTTTTGTAAACTATGCATCAGATAAGGGATTTATAACCAGAATACATAAGGAACTAAAGAAGCTGTTTGGAAAAAAGATGATGAACCCCATTAAAAGATGGGAGAAGGAGTTGAAAAAAACACTCACTAAAGATGACATAAGAATAGCCAGAAGGCATATGAAAAAATGCTTGACATCCCTCATTGTAAGGGAAATGCAGATCAAAACAACAATGAGATACCACCTAACCCCAGTCAGAATGGCGAAGATTAAAAAAACAAAGAATGATAAGTGCTGGCAGGGATGTGGTGAAAGGGGAACTCTCTTACACTGCTGGTGGGAATGTAAATTAGTCCAACCACTCTGGAGAACGATTTGGAGATTCCTCAAAAATCTACAAATAGAACTGCCATATAATCCAGCAATCCCATTTCTTGGCATCTACCCAAAGGACAGAAGAATTTCTCAGACATGGAATCAACCCAAATGCCCTTATATGGCTGAATGGATTGAAAAACTGTGGCACATATACTCTATGGAATACTATTCAGCCATTAAGAACAACAAAACCCTGGCTTTTTTACAGAAAGTGGAAAAATATGGAAGATTTACTGCTGAGTGAAGCAAGCCAGGCTATGAAGGAGAGACTCTGTATGTCCCCACTTAATATATATCGAATGTCCGCACTCTATAACTGAAACTGAAGGGCTAAAGGATGTATGAACACAAGAGGTGGATGTGAATGCCAGATGTGGTGTGTGTGGAGGAGTGGGGCCTGGGGAAGAACATTTGGAGTAGGAATACGAAGACAGCATTGTTGAGACAGGGAGGTAGTGCTGTTATATTTTTACCAACACGACTGGGGAGAAATGTTCTTATATTGAAATGATCACCTTGTAAGCTAAATAATGTTATCAAATGTATTAAAATAAATAAATGAATGAATGAATGAATAAATAAATAAATAAAATTAAAGAAATAATTCTTTAAAAAATATGAGAGAATGGGATGTAAAAATAATTCTCTAAGGAAGTCATACGAACAACCAAAAGGCATATGAAAGAATGCTCAGCATCCCTCTTCATATGGGAGATGCAGATCAAAACCACAATGTGATGCCACCTAACCCCAGTCAGAATGTCTAAGATTAAAAGACAGAAAAATGGCTCCACATGGATCCTGAACTTCAGCTATGAAATATAGCTTTCAGAGACTTAAAATGAAGAATTTCTGCTGAGACTTCTTCCTCATTTATTTCTAGTGGATAGTGTTACCTGTCTCTTTGTCTCCAGTTCTCTCTGTCTCTCTGTGTCTCCCTGAGTCTTTACATTGTTTAATTTTTTTAAGACAAAGTATTCTCTGTGCTTTGAAGCCCCTTTATTGTGTTAATATATGCCTCTCTCCTTCAGTTTAGGAAAGGCACAAACCCAGCCCCATCTCCACATGGACCCTGAACTTCAGCTGTGAAATATTGCTTTCATGCAGCATGCAAGCATGCCTCATGGTTTTCAATTTTTGCATTTTAATATTAAAATATATAGCTTTTCATTATCCTTTTCCTTTTATTTTATATTTTCTTCTTTCCTTTTCTTTATTTCTTTTCCTTTTCTTTATTTTATTCATTGGCTTCTCAGCTCCTACACAGTACATGTGTAGAGACGTCCAAGTGAACAGGATTTAAACATCTGAATACAATTAGGGTCAGAATATTCCTCTATTCCCACTGATTCTGATGCACAAAGAGTGAGAACGGAATGGAAGAGAGACTGCAGATCACCTCCTCCTGCACGGCTCTGAACACTCAGATTGAACTTCAAGAATTAGAAGAAATGCACCATCCAACAGATGACTAGAAATCACTGCAGGGTCACAAGAAGTATGTAAAAAAGAACAAGAAAATACCTCTCCTCCAAAGAAAAATAATTCTTCATTCTCAGACTGTATGATGAAATTCATGATAAAAAATTTAGAATGTCAGATAAAAAAATTAGAATTTTCATGGTGACCAAGCTCACAGAGATTGAAGAGAAGAGAGACATTGAACTACCGAAGAGGCAGGGGAAAGGAGTTGACGAGCTTCAGGAGGTGAGAAAATTCTTGCAAGATCTAAAAGAGGAAATTCACACTATAAAGAATCAAATGGACCTGTTAGAGATCAAGACTATAAAACAGGAAGTTAAAACCTCCCTTGAAAGTATTCAAAGCAGACTAGATCATACTGAATATTGAATCTCAGTTGTAGAAGACATAATTGCTGGCCTAGAAAAATCCACCATGAAGACTGAGAAAATTGCCCCCAAAATGAGAATAATATATGGGAAGTACTAGATACCATCAAATGTCCAAACATCCAGATAATTGGTATCCCAGAAAGGGAAGAGACATAAGGGCATTGACAATCTATTCCATGAAATCCTGGAAGAAAACTTTCCAAACCTAGAGAGATACTCAAAGATCCAGTCCCAAGAAATACAAAGGACCCCATATAGAATCAACCCAAGAAGATCTTGTCCAGGACACATTACAGCCAGATTGACTAAAACCACAAACAAAGACAAGATACTAAGATTGGCAAGAGAGAAATGTTAAGTTACCTACAAAGGATACACCATCAAGCTGACAGCAGATCTCTCATCAGAAACAATGTGAGTGAGGAAAGAATAGGAAAATATATTCAGTGTTAAGGGAAAAGCAATTGCAACCACGGATACTATACCCGGCAAGATTATCCTTCATATGCGAAGAAAAGACAAGAACATTCTCAGATAAACAAAACCTGAAAAAATTTACCAACATCAG
This sequence comes from Tupaia tana, assembly GCA_026018925.1. Lineage (NCBI taxonomy): Eukaryota > Metazoa > Chordata > Mammalia > Scandentia > Tupaiidae > Tupaia > Tupaia tana. Next base: position 95,573,206 of record JAKSZU010000009.1, read on the forward strand.
ATCAGATATCCAAGAAGTTCTGCAGGGAGTACTATACCAGGAAAATTAAATACAGTCACACAGAAATAAGAGTTCAAAAACTAAGAAAATGACCAACTTAATGATGGGGACAAGTCTGGAACTGAATATTATATCTCAGAGTTTAATTGGGAAAATTCAATCACAACAGAAGATAAAGTACATGATACTGAACTGGCGAAATAGAATTGTATGACTTTTGACTAAAACATTGTTGATTTTCTACTAGGCTGTTTTCTGGTTTTAAGGATTTTTGTCTTGAGCTGCCAATAGGTTCACATACCTACTATTTGAACAGAATCCCGACCTGTTTCCTGACTTTAAGTTTTAAGCATATTTCCTTAGCATTTATTTGATTTATTAAAGTTAAATCTGCTTTTCTTGAAATTAAAAATATAGTAAAAAATACATATTTAATGACCAAAGTAAACTATATAGCATCAGCTAGGTGCTACCTTATAGTATATTCATTCTACTCAGAGTTTCATGCCTTAAGTCAGACATGTATTCATAGATATGTATATATTAACAGAGCTTGCTATTGAAAGTATATTATTTAAGAAATTTTGTGACTCAATAAAATGTGGGGAAGAAAAGGAATGGAAAACAACTGTGGACACCTGAGATAGTGTGGGAGAAGGGTGGGAAATGGCAGAGGGTGAGAAATAGGGGGAAAATATTTATATACATATATGTGTGTGTGTGTGTGTGTGTGTGTATATATATGTGTATATATATGTATATATATGTGCATATATATATATACATACATATACATATATATATATATATATATATATATATATATATATATATGAAACTAGAAATGGAAAATTATTGATGATAATATGTATGATTAAGCTACCATGCAGCATATTCTGGATGGGAAATAACATTTTGTATGCTATGACAATGCTCAGTGAATGAGTGTAAATTAATTAATTTTAAAAAAGGAATAAAAAATGTAAAAAAAAAAAAAGAAAAGAAGTTATTTGATCAATAAAATGTGAGGGAAAAAGGAATGGAAGACAACTGTAGACACAAGATATAATGTGGGAAGAGGGTGGGAAAGGGCAGAGGGTTAGAAATAGGGGTTAAAATAGGGGTTTTATATATATATATATATATATATATATATATATATATATATATGTGTGTGTGTGTGTGTGTGTGCATGCGCATAACTAGAGATGGAAAATTATTGACAATAACAAGCATGATTAAGCCACTATGTAGTATATTCTGGATGGGAAATCACATTTTGTATGCTGTGACAATGCTTAGGGACTGAATGTAAATTTTTAAAATGTTTCATAAATAAATAAAGAATTAAAAAAAAGATTATCAAATTTAAAAAAATGGTAAGTGTTGGCAGGGATGTGGTGAAAGGGGAACTCTACTCAAAGGACAGAATGCTTAGTATGAAAAGTGCTTACACATCTGCTTATTGTGGTATTATTCACAATTGCTAAGACATGGAACCAACCCAAATATCCAAAATAAAGAAGAATGGATTGAAAAAGTGTGGTACATATACTCTATGGAATATTACTCAGACATAAAAACATCAATTCCCTGGCTTTTGAGAGAAAGTGGATGAATATGGAAGATTTACTGCTGAGTGAAGCAAGCCAAGTTATGAAGGAGAGACACTGTATGTCTCCACTTAATATATACTGACTTTATGGGCAAAACTGAATGACTAGAGGATATAGAAACATATAAAATGGTTATAGATACTAGATACAGTGTGAGAAGAGGGTGGGAGAAGGAGGAGAATCTGAGGAAAGACATGAAGGAGAAAAATAAAGAGGCAAGACATTTATGGGACAAAGAAATGGGTTATTATCTGTTGATGATAATGTGTGTAGTATCTGCAACTTGACTGGTGAGGAATGTACTCCTGTTGGAACATTCACTTTGCAAGCTAAGTGACATATGTGATTGAACATATAAAAGAAATTAAAATTCTATTTCAACAGTTCAGTCTCATGTACTTAATGTATCTTCTGTTGATCTTTCTGTTCAAACTCTACCATTGAGCTGGCCATTTTCTTAGATATATTTGAACTCTTATTTCCGTGTGTCTGATTTTAGTTTCCCTGATACAGAATCTTATGACTTTCAACTAAAACTTCACTGATATTCTTCTATGCTTTGTGTTCCAGAGTTAAGGATTTTTGTCTTCTCTTGAGTTGTTGACAGATCCATGTCCCTGCTATTTGAATAGAATCCTAACCTGTTTTTTGGCTTTAAGTCCAAAGGAAAGTTCTTTTAATATTTTTAAATTTTAATTTATTAAAGCTAAAATTGCTTCTTGAAATTAAAAAAGTGTATTAAAAATACCTATTTAATGGCCACAGTAAGCTATATAGCCACAGCTAGGTGCTACTTTATAGTATATTCATTCTAATCACAGAGTTTCATGCCTCAGTCAAACATGTGTTCACAGATAGGTATATATCAGCTGAACTTGCTATTGAAAGTAAAGTCTCTTTACAATCTAAATGATGTACATTGACTAAATGTATATATAATAATTAAAATTAATAAATAAAAAACATATATAAAAAAAGAACTTTGTTCTAGATGAAGGATGAGTTTTGACCCCTTAGCCTATGGACGACTGTATTACATTGCCAAGAAAAACAAAGTTTCTAAATATTTTCTTATAAAGTACACTTAGTAATATTTGAACACAAACTCTTTTACACCACGTACTTAAATTTTGATGCTGAAAGACATATGTAAACAGATGAGATCTAGCTCAGTGTTTGGTTTTGTTTGTCATTTTACAGTTCATGTGAATGAACATTGTGGAATAAAGCTCTCTTTTGGCGATAAGCATTTTTTTTTTAAAAAAAGAAAGTAGTTTGGTTGATTAAGATGTTTTGTGAATTAAAAAAATGTTGGACCAGCAGTTAGCATAATGACTACGTTGCTGAACTCCCATGTAGTCGACCATGGTTTGAGTCCCGGACCTGGTGGCTTAAATTCATGCCGGGTGCATGTGCGTGTGTGCCCAAGATCTCGAGAGGAGAATGGAGGAGAAGGGATTGCAGCATGGCCATCCCCCCTGGGAGGGGGTGATTTCTCGCTTTCTATTTCTCTGTCTCTCTCTGTCTTTCTGGCAAATGCATGTGCCCTATAGCAAAAACCTCTCCAAAAAACAAACAAACAAACAAAAAAGTGTGTGTGTGGGAGGAATGGAAAGCAGCTGCAGATACCAGAGACAGTGTGGGAGGAGGGTGGCAAGCGGCAGAGGGTGATAAATGGGGTGGGGGGGGGGGAAGAAATGGATAATTATTTGTTGATGATAACATGTATGATTAAACCAGTGTACAGTGTATTCTGGATGGGAAATCACATTTTGTGTGCTGTGATGATGTTCTGTGAAAGAATGTAAAATAAATAAATTTAAAAAATAATAATGAATAAAATAAATAAATAAATCTTAAAAAAAGAACTATCAGAAAGTAAATCCTCAATGAGTATTAACTACTGCTATTTTTTACTTTTTCTTAAAATTTGCCAGAGGTTGCATGCATTCACCAGAGAGAGGCAGAGAGAAAGGAGAGGAAGAAAGCACCCTCCAAGGTGTGGTCACACCATAATTCCTGTTCCTCCATTTCCTCATCCTTTCAGGATTTGGGGCATGCAAGCACATGCACCCAGGGTGTTTTTCAAGCCACCCAGGACCAACATTGAAACTGCATGCTTGGTCACATGAGATCCAACTTGACCACTAGGCCACTTGGCCCCAACTACGACTATTATTGCCATTGCCTATAGTTACTCGTATATGTTTGTTGCTACTCCTTTACACCTATTTTTGCTGCTCTTGGATCTGGCTACATTCTGAAATCAAGAAACAACTTTCTATTCACTTACAGTTGCTTTCACATGATGTATCCTACCTAGAAATAGGTCTATTGCTACCTATATGTAGAAACATGTTGTAGGGAAGGAAAACTTTTTTTAACCCATTTTGTGTCCATTGCTGAGGGCCCTGTAACAAAAAATAGATTAACAAGAGAAAAACATACAAATTAAGTTTTTCATAACACAGGAGATGTCATAAAAAAGACCCAAAGAAAAAAATTAAAATGAAAAAAAAGGTACAGAAATTATTAAAAGAACACTCAAAATTTCTGCAATGACCCTAGCTAAGAATGCAGGTGGTGAGGAATCTTTGATAGTTGAGAAAATTATGCAAAGTTCTTTGGGAGTTGGTTATGATGCTATGCTTGGAGATTTTGTGAATATGGTGGAAAAAGGAATCATTGACCCAAAGTTTTTTTTTTTTCTTTTGTAAAACCAGGCCACTTTAATGTTTTTGTACAATTTAATAAATAATCTTTTTATGACTGCAGACATGTAAGACTGGTTATATTCAGAAATATCAGTCATGATGGTTTTCCAGATGGTGTATCATCTTCAAAAGTTACAAGGAGTTATTTGTATGCAACTGCTATCAAACCAGTAAAACAGCATTTATGCATCCATCATTTTCAGGATTGTTGGTAACTTGGGCATACTTCCCCCAAATAACCTTGCCTCCTTGTTTCACAAGGCCCAACTTGCTCATGTTCACCTCAATGACAGTACCTTTGGTGATAACATCCAAAGTTGTATATAGCGGGAATGAGGGATTCTTCTTTACACTAAGTATTGGCAGGCAAAAGGTGGCTTTCAGTTCAGGATGTGTTACGTGGGCCTTCTTGAAATGTAAGCCCATTGGCCTAATGAATCTTTCATATTTAGGTGGTTTTCTAATAAAGCCATCTCCAACAAATCAGACTTTTATAACCATCCTCTTCCATGCCTTCTTTCTCTTTCCTGTTCGAATAAGTTTTAATAATTCTGCTTCTCCCTGGGCTTGAACTTTGGGTAGAAGGACTTCCCATTTTTCCGCTTTCTTTTTCCATTTTTGTTTAATCATATTGGAAAGTACTTTAGCTTGGGACTGTTTTTCTCTGTCCAACAGATAGGCAGGTACTGCTCCTTGTGGAGTCTTTTCATCATTCTTCTGTTTGGTGTTCCTCGTTTCATGCATCTTGATAGTCTTTTTCATTTGTATTTTCTCAGCATGGCGCTGTTTATGATAGAGCTTAGCCTTCAGACCAATCATCTTTTTTGCCTTCTTTGAATGTTCATGAGCCTCCCGACTTTTCTTCTTTCTCTTTTTCTCATGGTAATCCAAACGGTATCCATAGCGTTTACGATGTAATTCAATATATTCATTTTGTGGCGTGGTGATGGCTGCAGAGTCGCTGGGAGTAGCCTCCCGGTTGCAAAGAAGTTGTCAACTTTCAGGTCTCAGAGACCAACAAGCTGACCCGATGTGGTCCAGAATCCCAAAGGTTGTAAAAACTGCTTTATTGGATGCTGTTAGAGTGGCCTCTCTGTTAACTACAGCAGAAGTTGTAGTCACAGAAATCCCTAAAGAGGAGAATTAGGTGAAATGGGTGGAATGGGATGTGGTATGGGAGATGGCATGTTCTAATTTCTAGAATAGTGCTCTACCATTATTTAAGAACTGTGACAGAAAGCTCAAGGCAGTTTTTCTCACTGGATAATTTCAGAGAAGTCAGTTGAATAAAAGTGAAGAAAAGACTGACTGATGTTTAAGAAAATCACTATATTGGGGCCAGGAGGTGGTATGGTGGTTTAAAATTTAAATAAGTAAATAAAAAAAAATAAAATAAAATAAAGTAATTCTTTTTGTAAAAAAAGAAAATCACTATAATGACCAATTAGTAATTTCGGTTGACAATATATAATAGTTTACTGCTGTCGTTGTTCATGCCTACAGATAATTTATTTTCTATTTTTGAATAAAAATACATTTGTACATTACTGATACTGGGTTCAAGAGCTATGTACCAGTGTACTGCTTTCAACTTAAATAACTGAGGCATTTTTTACTACTATTCTATTAAAATCAGGACTTTAGTACTTGCTATCACCAGATGAGAAGTTAAGAAGCAGTCTTTCTGTGGAGAGTGAGAATAATTAAGTCCAAAGTAGAGAAATATCCAGTTATGTGATAACCTTAGTGTAATAAAAATTTGTTTAAAGTTAAAAAGTATATTTTTGAGAAAATATTTATATGTCAACTATTCAAACTGTTGAAAATCAAACACCCAGCACACAACTCACACATGAACTTTTCCAACTCAGCTCTGCCTACCACGTATTCTGTGATTTACCGTCTGCTAGCAAAGATTAGTCTCTGTTTATTCCTTCAGAGTATTCCTCAAGGTAACCCTCTGGTTGTGGTTGCTCTTTTGCAATCTCTACTGATTACAATGCTGGGCTGGAAAAGTCCAGGTTATTTTATGGTACAAATTCTTTTGCATGGCTTCTCTAATCCTCTCTGTCAGCTGGAATATTTTATGATGCCAGGCAATCTTTCCAAGAGATTCTGTTGGCTTTCTTGAGATCTACCTTAGTTCTATAGCTTTCAGGTCATATCTTCAGATATGACACTCCAGTTAAAGCCCTGGCAATAATGAGTATTTCCAATTTCTGATGCAAGGCAACAGGTAATATTAAACTGGTGCAAATAACTCTTCTGCCACAAAATAAGAATACTCACAAATATTTTCCAATTCCAGAGGGATCAGGAAGGGAGAAAAGTTTGTTTCAATTAAAAAACACAAAAAACATTTTAACAAATTGCTGAACCTATCAACAGCTCAAAAAGAAAGAAAAATTCTTAAATCTGCAAAAGAAAGCATAGAAGAAAATCAGTAATGTTTTACTCAAAAGTCATAAAATTCTCTTTCACCAGTTCAGTCTCATGTAATTAATCTCTCTTCTGTTGAATTTGCAGTGATACTGTGGTCTGATATTTCTGTTTAAATCCTGGAAGTTAATGTTCAAGGTTATTATTGGTATTTCCAGATTTGTCTCTATCACTAAGTTGGTCATTTTCTTGGCTGCTTTTTGTTCTCTTATTTCTATCTTTCTGTAATTAGTTTTTCTGGTACAGTACTCCCTTCAGAACTTCATGAAGAGCTAGGCTGGTGTTGGTAAATTCTTTCAGGTTTTGTTTATCTGAGAACGTTTTAATATTCCCATATGAAAGATAATCTTTCCAGATATAATATTCTGGATTGAAATTGTTTTTATTTTTTAAAAAATATTATTATTCTGAGAAGATTCCTCATGGATACTGGGAACTAGATATTTCACGGCACAGGAGAAATGAAGATTTTCTACTCATAATTCAGCCTCCAGCAAGCAAAGCTAGTGTGGCAGGAGAGCTGAGCCATTCTCTGAGAAGATTCCTCATGGATACTGGGAACTAGATATTTCAGGGCACAGGAGAAATGAAGATTTTCTACTCATAATTCAGCCTCCAGCAAGCAAAGCTAGTGTGGTAGGGAGCCCCTCTGGCCTTCTATCCCTGTCTCTGTGTCTCTGAGGTCTCTGTCTCTCTCTGCTCCTGTCTCCTCATTTTTTTGGGTAATTTTTCCTTTTTACGATTTTTTTAAAGGTAGAGTTTCTTTGGCTCTCAGCTCCATCTTTTGTTTTGTTAATAATCCCTTCTGCTCCTTTCTCCCAGGCAGGAGAGCTGAGCCATTCTCTGAGAAGATTCCTCATGGATACTGGGAACTAGACATTTCAGGGCACAGGAGAAATGAAGATTTTCTACTCATAATTCAGCCTCCAGCAAGCAAAGCTAGTGTGGTAGGGAGCCCTTCTGGTCTTCTATCCCTGTTTCTGTGTCTCTGAGGTCTCTGTCTCTCTCTGCTCCTGTCTCCTCCTTTTTTTTTGGTAATTTTTCCTTTTTACAATTTTTTTAAAGGTAGAGTTTCTCTGGCTCTCAGCTCCATCTTTTGTTTTGTTAATAATCCCTTCTGCTCCTTTCTCCCAGGCAGGAGAGCTGAGCCATTCTCTGAGAAGATTCCTCATGGATACTGGGAACTAGATATTTCAGGGCACAGGAGAAATGAACATTTTCTACTCATAATTCAGCCTCCAGCAAGCAAAGCTAGTGTGGTAGGGAGCCCCTCTGGCCTTCTATCCCTGTCTCTGTGTCTCTGAGGTCTCTGTCTCTCTCTGCTCCTGTCTCCTCCTTTTTTTTGGTATTTTTCATTTTTACGATTTTTCTAAAGGTAGAGTTTCTCTGGCTATCAGCTCCATCTTTTGTTTTGTTAATAATCCCTTCTGCTCCTTTCTCCCAGGTAGGAGAGCTGAGCCATTCTCTGAGAAGTTTCCTCATGGATTCTGGGAACTAGATATTTCAGGGCACAGGAGAAATGAAGATTTTCTACTCATAATTCAGCCTCCAGGAAGCAAAGCTAGTGTGGTAGGGAGCTCCTGTGGCCTTCTATCCCTGTCTCTGTGTCTCTGAGGTCTCTATCTCTCTCTGCTCCTGTCTCCTCATTTTTTTTGGCAATTTTTCATTTTTACGGTTTTTTTAAAGGTAGAGTTTCTCCCTGGCTCTCAGCTTCATGTTTTGTTTTGTTAATAATCCCTTCTGCTCCTTTCTCCCAGGCAGGAGAGTTGAGCCATTCTCTGAGAAGATTCCTCATGGAAACTGGGAACTAGATATTTCAGGGCACAGGAGAAATGAACATTTTCTACTCATAATTCAGCCTCCAGCAAGCAAAGCTAGTGTGGTAGGGAGCCCCTCTGGCCTTCTATCCCTGTCTCTGTGTCTCTGAGGTCTCTGTCTCTCTCTGCTCCTGTCTCCTCCTTTTTTTTTGGTAATTTTTCCTTTTTACGATTTTTTTAAAGGTAGAGTTTCTCTGGCTCTCAGCTCCATCTTTTGTTTTGTTAATAATCCCTTCTGCTCCTTTCTCCCAGGCAGGAGAGCTGAGCCATTCTCTGAGAAGATTCCCCATGGATTCTGGGAACTAGATATTTCCGCGCCACGCGGTTTTCTATTTTGTGAGTTTTTTGTTTAAAAAAAAAAAGAAAAGCAATTATAATTTTTTATGTTTTTGTCTTTTTTCTCTCTTTTTGTTTTTGTTTCTCTCTCTCTTTTTCATTTTCCTTTTTCTTGTCTCTCCACCCAATATCTACTGAATCTGCTGCACCACCGATCACAACAGAACGGCAATCAGATTCTAGAACACCTCTGTCTGCTTGCTCCTGAACATTGAGGCTTAACTTCAAGAATTTGAAAGAAACACGCCATTCATCAGATGACGAGAAATCACCGTCGGATCACGAGAAATATGGGAAAACGAGAAAATACCTCTCCTCCAATGGAAAAGAGTAACTCTCCTTCATCCACAAGCAGTTCGGAGAAAGTCATGGAAATGTCTGATAAGGAATTTAGAACATTCGTAATGTCGAAGCTAACAGAGATGGAAGAAAAGAGAGATAATGAACTGCTAAAGAGAAAGGAGAAAGAAGTTGCTGAGTTCCAGGAGATGAGGAAATTCTTGCAAGATCTAAAAGAGGAATTACACACTTTACAAAAGACTCAAACGGAACTGCTAGAGATCAAGTCTATAATACAAGAAGTCAAAATCTCCCTTGAAAGTATTAAAAGCAGACTAGATCATTCAGAAAATAGAATCTCAGATGTAGAAGAGAAAATGGCTGGCTTAGAAAAGTCCACCACGAAGACTGAGAAAATGGCTCAAAAATTTGAGAATGATATGCGAGAAGTACTGGATACCATCAAACGTCCAAATATCCGGATAATTGGCATTCCAGAAGGTGAAGAGACCCATAAGGGCATTGATAATCTATTCCATGAAATCCTGCAAGAAAACTTTGCAAACCTCGAGAGGCATTCGAAGATCCAGTCCCAGGAAATACAAAGGACCCCAAATAGAATCAACCCAAGAAGATCTTCTCCAAGGCACATTATAGCCAGGTTGACCAAAACCGTAGACAAAGACAAGATACTAAGATTGGCAAGAGAGAAACATCAAGTTACCTACAAAGGACATCCCATCAGGCTAACAGCAGATCTCTCATCGGAAATAATGCGAGCGAGGAGAGAATGGGAAAATATATTCAAAGTGTTACGAGAGAAGCAATTTCAGCCAAGAATACTGTACCCGGCAAGATTATCTTTCAGGTGGGAAGAAAAGACAAGAACATTCTCAGATAAACAAAACCTGAAAGAATTTACCAGCACCAGACCAGATCTCCAAGAAGTTCTCAATGGTGTGCTGTATCAAGAAAATTAAACACAGACACACGGAAATAAGAGTCAAAAAACTATGAAAGTGGCCAACTTAATCAGAGGGACAAGTCTGGAGTTGAATATTATATCCCAGAATTTAATCAGGAAAATTGAACCAGAACAGAAGATAAAAGTACATGAGACTGATTGATAGGTTCATGCACCTTCCATTTGAACAGAATCCTAACTTGTTTCCTGGCTTTAAGCAAAATTCCTTGGCTTTTCTTTGAGTTAAGTTAAAACTGGTTTTCTTAGTAGTAATGAGTGAACTCACCATTGAAAGTAGTTAGATTATATAGGAAATTGTGTGATCAATGCAACGTGGGTGGGAAGGGAATGAAGGACAATTGTAGACACCGGAGGTGGTGTGAGAGGAGGGTGGGAAGGGACAGAGGGTCAGCAAGAGGGGTGGAAGTAATTCTAGGAACTAGTAATGGAAAATTTTTTGTAATGTGCATGATTGTATCACTATGCAGTGTGTACTGGATGGGAGATTGCATTTTGTATGCTGTGATGAAGCTTAGGGAAGGAATGTAAATTGAGTTACAAAAAAAAAGTTTCAGAAAAAAAATATATCTATTCAATGACTGCAGTAGGATATGTAGCCACAGCTAGGTGCTACTTTATAGGATGCGTAAAGTAAGACTTGTGTTCATGGAAATGTGGGTATCACCTGTGTTTGCTATGAGGGTATTTGGATTGATTAGGGTCTTTGGCGTTACAATAAAATGTGAGGATAAAACAGTATAGAAAGCAAACATAGACACCAGAGACTGTGGGAGGAGAGTGGGAGATGGCAGAGGGTAAGAGATAGAGAATCTAGGATGGGAGGAAAAAAGCAAAACATACAGAAGACAAGAAATGGAAGATCATTTGCTGACAATAACATGTTTGTTGATGTGCTTGATTGAGACAATATATAGTGTAATTTGGATGGAAAATCTCATTTTGTATGCTGTAATGATGTTCAGAGAATGAATGCAAATAAATAAATTAAAAAAATATTATTATTATATTATTTATACATTCAATTGCTATACATCATTTAGATTGTAAAGAGATTTTACCCAGAATGGTACATGTCTCAGTTCAGTTGAGAATACTATACACATCCTCATTAACAGATAACAAACTATGTCTGTGTTCCACAAGTACCTTTTCTCTCCATTTTCCCCCCTAATGTCTGTTCTTGCATTCTTCCACTCCCACATTCTCCTTCCACTTTGTCTCTAGTGTCCATAAAAATTTTTTTAGTGATTTTTGCTATAGAACACATGCGCTTGCCAGAAAGACAGAGAGAAACAGAGATACAGAAAGCAAGAAATCACCCCCCAGGGGGGATGGCCACGCTACAATCCCTTCTCCTCCATTCTCCTCTTGGAATCTTGGGCATGCACACACATTTGCCCAGCATGAGTTTAAGTCAAAAGGTTCAGGACTTGAACTGTGGTTGACTACATGGGAGTCCAGTGACATAGCCATTATGCCAAGTGCTGGTCTATAACAATTTTTAACGCTTTTATGTCTTCCAGTCTTTCAGTCTCTACAACAGAGTATGGACAGTCTGTATATGTTAACTGGTGACATACAATGTCTCTCTTTTATAGCCTGATTTGCTTCACTTAGCAACAAATCTTTTTTTCCCCCTTTTTTAAAATTTATTATTTATTTTTTTATATACATTCAATCACATTGTTTAGCTTACAAAGTGAACATTTCAATATGTGAACATTTCTCCCCTGTCCATTTGATCAAAATATCTTCAACAGATAACAAATCTTTCATATTCGTCCACTTTCTATCAAATCCCAGGACCTTGTTGTTTTTTTATGGCTGAATAATATTCCATGGAGTATATGTGTCACACTTTTTCGATCCATTGATCTGTTAGTGGACATTTGGGTTGGTTTCCATGTCTCAGCAATTGTGAATAGTGCTGCAAGAAATATAGTTGTTCAAGCACTTTTCTGACAGAGCATTCTCCTGTCCTTTGGGTAGATACCCAGGAGTGGAATTGCTAGATAATTTGGTAGTTTTATTTGAAGGTCTTTGAGGAACCTCCATATTGTTCTCCACAGTGGCTGGAACAATTTACATTCCCACCAACAATGTAGGAGTGTTCCCCTTTCACCACATCCCCACCAGCACTTATCATTTTTTTAAAAAATCTTCAGCATTCTGACTAGGGCTAAGTGGTATCTCATTGTGGTTTCCATTTGCGTCTCCTTTACAATGAGGAATGTTGAGCATTTTTTCACATGCTTTTTGGCTGCTCGTATGTCTTCCTTAGAGAGTTAGGGATTCTTACAGGCAGCAGATGGAGGATTTTTGATTTTTAATCCATTCCACCATCTGTGGCTCTTCATCAGAGAATTTAATCCATTAACATTAAATCTTATTATCGATATTTCCAGACTTGTTCCTATCATTAAGCTGGCCATATACTTGGTTGTTTTTGTTCTCTAATTGCTTTCTCTGTCCTCCTGTGTCAATCTTGGTAGATTATATATCTCCAGGAGTTTGTCCCTCTCATCCAGGTTTTTTTGTTTGTTGACATAGTCGCTCATAGTATCCCCAATGATGTTTTCTATTTTTATTATGTCTACTGTAATGTTGCCTGGTTCATTGTGAATTTGAAGTATCTGGTTCTTTTCTCTCTTCTTAATTAGTCTAGCTAATGGTGTGTCAATTTAGTTTATTTTTTTTAAAGAACCAGCTTTTGCTTTCACTTATTTTCTGTAGTTCACTTATTTTTCTATTTTATTTGTTTCTGTTCAAATCGTTATTATTTCTTTTCTCCTGACATTTTTTTGGATTTTTCTGTTGTTGTTTTTCCAGTTCTCTGAGGCATGATGTTAGGTTGTCCTTTTGCAACCTATGCATCTTTTTCTTGTGTGCACTCTTTGCTATGAACTTCCCTATTATGACTGCTTTTTCAGCGTCTCATAAATGATGGAAACTTGTGTACTCATTATCATTTGTTTCCATGAATCTTTTGATTTCAGTCTTGATCTCTTCAGTAATTATGAAGTCGTTTAGAAGTAGGTTATTTAGTTTCCATGTATTTGTGTATTTACAAGGGTTTTTCCTGAGATTAATATCAAGTTTAATTCCATCATGGTCAGAGAAGATGCTGGATATAGTTTCTATGCCTTTGAATCTGTAAAGGCTGGTTTTGTGCCCTATCATATGGTGAATCTTTGAGCAAGTACCATGCGGGGCTGAGAAAAATGTATATAGATATATATTTTTTTTTTGGTGAAAAGTTCTATAGATGTCTATCATGTCCGTCTAATTTATGGTTTCATTTAGGTCCAGAATCTCTTTGCTTATTTTTTGTCTCATTGACCTGTCTAAAGGAGATAATGGGGTGTTGAGATCTCTAGCAATTATTGTGCTACAGTCTATCTCTCCTTTTAGATCAGTGTTTCCTTTAAATATTTGGGTGCTTCTGAGTTGGGTGCATAGATATTTATAAGTGGTATATCTCCTTGGTGAATTAGTCCTTTTACTACTATATAATGCCCTTCATTGTCTTTTCTTATGGCTTTTGTCTTAAAGCCTATTCTGTCCAAAATTAGTATAGCAATTCCTGCTCTTTTTATGGTTTCCATTTTCATGGAATCCCTTTATCTAGCCCTTCACTTTTACTCTATGCATGTCTTTATCCATGACAAGGGATTCTTGTAGGCAGCAGATGGAGGGTTTTGGATTTTTAATCTATTCCACCATCTGTGGCTCTTCATCAGAGAATTTAATTCATTAACATTAAATCTTATTATCGATATTTCCAGACTTTTCCCTATCATTAAGTTGGCCATATACTTGGTTGTTTTTGTTCTCTAATTGCTGTCTGTCTGTCTTTAGTTTTCTTGGTATAGTATTGCTTTCAGAATTTCTTGAAGAGCTGGTCTGGAGTTGGTAAATTCTTTAAGGCTTTGTTTATCTGAGAACGTTATCTTCTTTTCTCATATGAAAGATGATCTTGCCAGGTATAGTATACGTCATTGAAATTGTTTTTCATTTAACACTTTGAATATATTTCCCCATTCCTTCCTTGCTTGCATTGTATCTGATCAAAGGTTTGGTGTTAGCCTGATGGGATAGCCTTTGTAAGTGATTTATCCTTTCTCTCTTGTCAATCTTAGTATTATGTCTTTGTTTGTGGTTTTGCCAATCTAGCTATGATGTGCTGTGGAAAGGATCTCCTTGGAATGATTATACTTGGGGTTCTTTTTTTTATTTCTTAGGTCTGTATGTTTGAATGCCTCTGTAGACTTGGGAAGTTTTTATTTCATGGAATAGTTTATCAATGCCCTTATTAGTTTCTGCACCTTCTGCTATACCAATTATTTGGATGTTTGGGAGTTTCATGGTATCTAGTATTTCTCATATAGCATTTCAGTTTTCTTAGTATTTTTTATAATTTGTTCTAGGTCATTGGTTTTTCGTCTGCTTCTGAGGTTCAATCTTCTGTGTGGTCTATCCTCTTTTAATACTTTCAAGGGACGTTTTGATTTCCTGTATTACAGCCTTTATAACTAACACTTCTGTCTAATTCATTTTTACAGTGTCCAATTCTTCTTTTATTTTGTGGAAGGGCTTCTTCATCTCTTGGAGCTCAATGTCTCTTTTTTCTTGCATCTCATAGAATTTCTTTACCATGAATACTCTAAATTCTTTTTCTGACATTTAGGTAATATCTTCTAATGTTTCCCTACTTGGAGATGAATTAGAGTGGTCCCTTGCGGGTGATATATTACTTGATTCTCTCTCATCCTTGAGGCTCTTTTCCTATTTTTAGTCATTGGTAATGTATTCACTTTTGGCTAATTTGTTGGAGAAGGATTCTGTAAGTGTGAGTTTGTGCATTTCCCTAAGTGTGAAATAATTTGGTACTATTTTCTCCCTTCTACTGCATCCTCCATTGTGGGGATCACAAGAGGAGTGTTGAAATTGGATTTATGAAGGAGAGTTTCTCTCTTTTTACAACCACTACAATGAGGAGCAAATAATTCTCTACAACTCCGAATATTCAAATGTTTAGTTACTATGCATCTAGCATTCTCTAGGCAGTGGATTCAGTTAAATAGAAAAGTACAGAAAAAGAAAAAGAGTAGGAAACAGCAATAGAAAGAAAAAGTGAAGAAATAGGAAGAAAAAGAAAGCAGATATAGAAAGAAAAAGTGAAGAAATAGGATGAAAAAGAAGGAAAGGGGAACCAGCAGTTAGCATAATGGCTATGTCGCTGGACTCCCACGTAGTCGACCGCGGTTCGCGTCCCGGATCCGGTGGTTTAAAACTCACGCTGGGCTTGTGTGCGTGCGTGCCCAAGATCCCGAGAGGAGAAGGGATTGCAGTGTGACCATCCCCCCTGGGGGGTGATTTCTCACTTTCTGTCTCTATCTCTCTGTCTGTCTGGCGAGCACATGCGCCCTATAGCGAAAATCTCTCAAAAAAAAAAAAGATTAAAAAAAAAAAAGAAGGAAAGAACTAGAATGAAAGGAGGAGAAAAAAATACGTCACAGAAAATAAAAAAGGGTTAAAAAATGAAAACTGTGTGACGTACATGAAGGAACATGACAGCAGAAATGGACCTGCCTGGATGGATTCTCATCTGCGTCAGAGGCAGAGAGAGAAATTAGCAATTCAATAGTTCAAGGAAGGGGACAAAAAAAGCTTTTCTTTTTCTTAAAAAAGAGAAAAAGATGTTGGAAGGGACAGAAAAGAGCAAGAGGGAGATGCAGATTTTTTCCTACTTTGCTAGCACTGGGCAGTGTGTGTGTGTGGCCTAGCTGGAGAGCTTCACAGCTGCAAAGCTGGACCCAGAAGGTACAGGACAGCAGAGATGGACCTGCTTGGATGGATTCTCATCTGGGTGAGTGAAATTGTTTTTCATTGAACACTTTGAAAACATTTTCCCATTCTTTCCTTGCTCACATCGTTTCTGATGAGAGGTCTGATAATAGCCAGATGGGATACCCTTTGTAAGTAACCTGACGTTTCTCTCTTGCCAATTTTAGTATTTTGTCTTTGTGGCATTGGCCTATCTGGCTATGATGTGACTTGAAAAAGATCTGCTTGTGTTGATTCTATTTTGGGTCCTTTGTATTTCTTGGGTCTCAATATTTGAATGCCTCTTTAAGTTTGGAAAGTTTTTTTTTTAGGATTTCATGGAATAGATTATCAATGCCCTTATTATTTTCTTCACCCCCTGAGATACCATTTGTCTGGATGTTTGGGTGATTGATGGTATCTAGTATTTCTCATATATTATGTTAATTTTTTGGGTTATTTTCCTCTGTCTTTTTTTCTAGGTCAAATATTTTGTCTTCAACATCTGAGAATTGATCTTCTGTATGGTCTAATTTGCTTTCAATACTTTTGAGGGAGTTTTCTATTTCCTGTATTACAGTTTTCATATCTAACATTTCTGTTTGATTCTTTTTTATAGTGTGTATTTCTTCTTTCAAATCATGGAAGAACTCCCTCACTTCCTGGAACTCATTGTCTCTTTTCTCTTGCACCTTCTGGAGTTCATTTTCTCTCATCTCTTGGATCTTGTTTAGTTTTGTCACTATGAATATTCTGAATTATTTACTGGACATTTCCACAAGTTCCATTGTACTATCTGCGGATAATGAAGGGTTGTTCTTTTCCCTTAGGGAAGAGATATTTTATTGGTTTCTCATATTTCTTATACTTCTGTGGTGGTTTCTGGTCTTCTGGTGGATTATATGTTTATTCCTAATTTCTTGGAGTTAATTCTGGGTGTTCAGAGGTGTGCGGGAGGAGGTGGTCAGCAATCTCTCTGCAGTTCCACTTTTCTTTTCTTTTCTTTTTTTTTTTTGAGAGGTTTTCGCTATAGAGCGCATGCGCTCGCCAGACAGACAGAGAGAGATATAGAGACAGAAAGTGAGAAATCACCCCCCAGGAGAGATGGTCACGCTGCAATCCCTTCTCCTCCATTCTCCTCTTGGGATCTTGGACACACACGCACACATGCCCGGCATGAGTTTTAAGCCACTGGGTCCGGGATGCAAACCGCAGTTGACTACACGGGAGTCCAGTGACATAGCCAGTACGCTAACTGCTGGTTCCCTGCAGTTCCACTTTTCTGATGCTCACCAAGAAACCTGCTCTTTTGACTTTGGAACTATTTGAGTTTTGGGGTCGGAAGGTGGGATTTAGAGTGGAGATTCTTCAGTTGCCTTTGTCCCTGAACATGGCAGGGCACATATCATATATAAATGGCTTCTGTCTGAGTTTTGGGGTCTATAAGATGGAATTTAAAGCAGAGATTCTTCAGTTGCCTTGGTCCCTTCTCTATAGCTTTTTATTTTCAATGTTTAAAATTATCATTATTATTTATTATTATTATTTATACATTCAATCACTGTACATAATTTAGATTGTAAAGAGAATTTACCTAGTATGAAATACACCTCAGGCCAGTCCAGTTGAGAATACTATACATGTCATCATCCACAGTTAATAAACCATTTCTGTATCCCACAAATGTTTTATCTCTCTTTACCCCCCAAATTTCCTTTCCTACACACTCTTACCCTCTCCCACTCTCCTTCTACTTTGTCCCCAGTGTCCAAAACAATTTTCAGTCTTTTCCTGTCCTCCAGTCTTTCAGTCTCTACCATAGAGTGCAGTTGGTATATGTTAAGTGAAGACATACAATCTCTCTCTTTCATAGCTTGACTTGCTTCACTCAGCAATAAATCTTCCATATTTATCCACTTTCTATTAAATGCCAGGGTCTTGTTGTTTATTATGGCTGAATAGTATTCCATGGAGTATATGTGCCACACTTTTTCAATCCATTCTTCTGATTGTGGACATTTGGGTTGATTCCATGTCTGAGCAATCATGAATAATGCTGCAATAAACAGATGTGCAAGTGCTTTATCAACTGACCATTCTCCTATCCTTTTGGTAGATACCTAGGAGTGGGATTGTTGGATCATATGGTAGTCATATTTGGAGGTCTTTGAGGAACCTCCATATTGTTCTCCACAGTGGTTGGACCAATTTACATTCCCACCAATAATGAAGGAGTGTTCCCCTTTCAGAAAACTTCTACCAGCACTTACTATTTTTAATTTTTTAAAAATCTTCACCATTCTGATAGGGGTTAGGTGATAATTCATTGTGGTTTTAATCTGCATCTCCCTTATGATGAGGGATGTTGAGCATTTTTTCATATACTTTTTGGCTGTTTATATGTCTTCCTTAGAGAGTCATTAATTCAGCTCCTTTTCCCATCTTTTAATTGGGTTAATTATTTTTATCTGGGCAAGTCACTTGAATTCTCTGTGTATTTTGTTTATCAGTTTCTTATATGAGGCATAGTTTACAAAAATTTCCTCCCATTCTGAGGGTTGTCGATTCACACTATTACTGTGTCCTTTGCTGTGTAGAAACTTCTTAATCTCATGTAATCCCACTTGTCTCTTTTGGGGATTATTGCTGTGCTTCAGGGGGCTTCCCATAAGAAGTCTTTTCCTATCCTAATGTCTCCCAGAGTTTTTCCAGTGTTTTCCACCAGTAGTTTTATGGTTTGAGGTCTTAGGTTTAGATCGTTGATCCTTTGAGTTAATTTTTGTTAATGGTGACACATAGGGGTTCATATTTATCTTTCTGCAGGTGGATACCCAGTTTTTCCAGCACCATTTTCTAAAGAGGTTTTTCCTTTTCCCACTGGATTGACTGGTACCCTTTGTCAAAGATCAATTGGCTGTATGTTTTGGGGTTTACTTCTGAGGAATCTGTTCCTGGGTCCTCATGTCTGTTTTTATGCCAATACCATGCTGTTTTGATTACCACAGCTTTGTAATATATTTTGGGGTCAGGAAGTGAGATGTCACCTACCCCATTTTGGGGTCAGGATTGAGATACCATTTTTCTTGTGTAGGATTGCTTTGGCAATATGGGGTCTTTTATTATTGCAGATAAATTCTATGATTTTTTTTCTAGATCAGTGAAGAATGTTTCTTGTAATTTTATAGGGATTGCATTAAATATGTAGATTAATTTAGGTAGAATGACCATTTTGATTTTATTAATTCTCCCAACCCAGGAACATGAGATGTCTTTCCACTTCTTTGTGTCATTTTTAATTTATTTTAGACACCTTCATGGCTCCTGCAAACTAGCCATTTTGGGGGAAACAGAAAAATGAAGATTTCAAACTGATAATTTGGCCTCCAGCATACAAAACTCACATGATTGAACTTTCAAGTTTGGGAAGAAACAGACCATCCACCAGATGACTAGAAATCGCTGCAGGGCCACAAGAAATATGGGAAAGCAAGAAAATACCTCTCCTCCAAGGAAAAAGGATAACTCCTCTTCATCCACACAGAGTTCAATGGAAATCATAGAAATGTCTGATAAAGAATTCAGAACATTCATAATGGCAAAGCTAACAGAGATGGAAGAGAAGAGAGACAATGAACTGCTGAGGAGGAAGGAGAAAGGAGTTGATGAGTTCCAGGAGGTGAGGAAATTCATGCAAGATCTAAAAGAGGAGTTTCACACTTTACAAAAGAATCAGATGGAACTCTTAGAGATGAAGGCTATAATACAGGAAGCCAAAATCTCCCTTGAAAGCATTAAAAGCAGACTAGATCATACAGAAAATAGAATCTCAGATGTAGAAGAGAAAATTGCTGGCCTAGAAAAATCCACCACAAAGACTGAGAAAATGGCCCCAAAATTTGAGAATAATATAAGAGAAATACTAGATACCATCACACGTCCAAACATCCAGATAATAGGCATCTCAGAATGCGAAGAGACTCATAAGGGCATTGATAATCTATTCCATAAAATCCTGCAAGAAAACTTTCTAAACTTATGGAGGCACTCAAAGACTCAGTTCCAAGAAATACAGAGGACCCCAAATAGAATCAAACCAAGAAGAACTTCTCCAAGACACATTATAGCCAGATTGACCAAAACCACAGACAAAGACAAGATACTAAGATTGCCAAGAGAAAAACGGTAAGTTACCTACAAAGGGTATCCCATCAGACTAACAGCAGACCTCTCATTGGAAACAATGAGAGTGAGGAAAGAATGGGAAAATATATTCAACGTGTTAAGGGAAAAGCAATTTCAATCAAGAATACTGTACCCAGCAAGGTTATCATTCATTTGGGAAGAAAAGACACGAACATTCCCAGATAAACAAAACCTGAAAGAATTTACCAGCATCAGACCAGATCTTCACAAAGTTCTTAAGTGAGTGCTATGTCAGTCAAATTACATGTAGACACACAGGAATAAGAGTTCAAAAACTAAGAAAATGGGCAACTTAATTGTAGGGTCAAAGTCTGGAGTTGAATATTATATCACAGAATTCAATCTGGAAGATCGAACCACAACAGAAGAAAGATTAAGTACATGAGACTGAACTGATGAAACAGCATTCTGTGAATTGACTAAAATATTGCTGGTTTTCTTCTAAGCTTTGTTGTCCGGTTTTAAGGATTTTTGTCCTGTCTTGAGCTGTCGATAGGTGCATGTACCTACTATTTGAACAGAATACTAACCTGTTTCTAGGCTTTAAGTTTCAAGGAAATATCCTTACCAGCTCAAAATTGCTTTTCTTGAAATTACCAGCTGAACTTGCTATTGAAAGTAGTTAGATTACTTATGATATTGTGTGATCAACAAAATGTTGGGGAAAAGGAATTGAAGACAACTGTAGACAGCAGAGATAGTGTAATAAAAGAGTGGAAAAGGGCAGAGGGTCAGACATGGGGTAAAAAACATATATATATATATTTTTTCATATATATACATATGTTTTCATATATATATATATGAAAGTAGAAATGGAATATTATTGATGATAACATACATGATTAAGTAACTATGCAGTTTATTCTAGATGGGAAACCACATTTAGTATGTTGTGATGATGCTCAGGGAATTAATGTAAATTAATTTAAAATAAGTTTCAGGAGAAATAAAAAACACTAAAACTGTTCTTATTGAAATAAAAAAAAATGCATGTGTGATGACTGCAGTAAGCTATATAGCCCCAGCTAGGTACTACTTTATAATATGTTCATTCTACTCACTGAAGTTTATGCTTAAAGTCAGACTTAGGTTCATGTATATGTATATATCAGCTGCACTTGCTATTGCAAATATTTAGCCTAATTAAGTTCATTAGCAAATCAATTTCATGGGGGGGGAGGCATAGAAAGCAACCATGGATACCAGAGACAATGTGGGAGGAGGGTGGGACATGGCAGGGGATGAGGGATAGGGAATCAAGGATGGCAAAAAAAAAAAGCTCAAAACATACAAAACATAAGAAATGGAAAATTATTTGTTGATAACATGTATGTTGATGTGCTTGATTGAGCCAATATACAGTGTATTCTGGATGGAAAATTCATTTTGTATGCTGTAATGATGCATAGTGAATTAATATAAAAAATAAATTTAAAGAAAAGGAAAAAAATTATTTTAGAAGATTTTCATACTTTTCCTTGTAGAGGTCTTTGACATCTTTGGTTTGATTTATTCCCAGGTATCTTATTCTTTTCGTGGATATGGTAAATAGAACTGCTTAATTTCTGCCTCTGATTATTGTTTGTGTCTAGAAATGCTATAGATTTTTGCAAATTAATTTTGTACCCTGTCACTTTACTCTATGCATTTATTAATTTGACAAGTTTTTTCATAGATATCATTGGTCTTCTATGTATACAATCATGCTATATGCAAACAGATCATT
The DNA here is from genome assembly GCA_026018925.1 of Tupaia tana. NCBI lineage: Eukaryota > Metazoa > Chordata > Mammalia > Scandentia > Tupaiidae > Tupaia > Tupaia tana. The sequence goes on from JAKSZU010000009.1 coordinate 95,595,150, forward strand.
TCAACTCTTCTTTCCCTATTGGGAATGCCTTTTATTTCATTCTCTTGTCTGATCACATTGGGTAGGACTTCCACTACTATATTGAATAGGAGTGGAGAGAGTGGGCAGTCTCACCTTGTACCAGTTTTTCGTGGAAATGCTTTTAGTTTTTCCCTATTCTGTATAATGTTAGCTATAGGTTTTTTATAGATGGCTTTTATTATGCTGAGAAATGATCCTTCTATGCCAGTTTTACTGACAGTCTTAATCATGAAGGAATGTTGTATTTTGTCAAATGCTCTTTCTGCATTGATTGAAATGATCATATGTTTTTTTATCTTTCTTTCTGTTAATATGCTGTATTACATTTATGATTTGCAGATGTTCAACCTCCCTTGCATCCCTGGAATAAAGTCTTCTTGGTTGTAATGAATAATCATTTTTATATGCTGTTGGATAAAATTTGAAAGTATCTTGTTGAGAATTTTTGCATCTATATTCATCAGAGATGAATAGTTTCTGTAGGTCTCCTTTCTTGTCATATCCTTATAAGTTTTGTGGATGAGGGTGATGGAGGCTTCATAGAATGAATTTGGGAGGGTTCCATCCTTTTGGATCTTTAGAAATAGTTTAAGTAGAATGGGGGTTAACTCTTCTTTAAAAGCCGTATAGAATTCAAAGGTGAAGCCATCAAGACCAGGGCTTTTCTTTGTTGGGAGGTTATTTATTACTGATCGATTCAATCTCATTGCTTGTTATGGGCCTATTCAGGCTTTCTATGTCCTCCTTAGTCAGTCTTTGTAGATTATATGTGTCCAGGAATTTGTCCATCTCATCCAGGTTTTCTTGTTTGTGGGTGTATAGTCTCTCATAGTACCTTCTAATGATATTTTTTATTTCTATTATGTCTGTTGTAATATTACCCATTTCATTACTAATTTGATTTATCTGGTTTCTTTCTGTCTTTTTTCTTAATTAGTCTAGCTAATGGTGTGTCAATCTTGTTTATCTTTTCAAAGAACCAGCTTTTAATTTTAATTTATTTTCTGTATAGTTTATTTTCTATTTCATTTATTTCTTCTCGAATCTTTATTATTTCTTTTCTTCTGGCATTTTCTGGATTTTTTAATTTTTGTTTTTCCAATTCCCTGAGGCCTGATGTTAGGTTGTCTATTTTCCATCTTTCTATCCTTTTCTTATGCCCACTAATTGCTATAACTCCTTTTATTACTGGTTTTGCAGTGTCTTAGAGATTAGGGAAACTCGTGTACTCATTATCATTTGTTTCCATGAATATTTTGATTTCAGTCTTAATCTCTTCAGTAGTCTTGAAGTCATTCCTGAAGTAGGTTATATATTCCATGTATTTGCGAGGGTTTTTCCTGAAATTAATATCAAGTTTAATTGCATCATTGTCAAAGAAGATGCTGAATATAGTTTCTATGCCTTTGAATCTATAAAGGCTGGCCTTGTGCCCTGTCATGTGGTCCCTATAGCTTTTATATAATTTTCTTTTTTACATTTAATTGTTATAAATCCTTATGACATAAAATATGGTTTTTCAAAGCATGCATGCAGTATCTGATAGTCAAATCAGGGCTATTACTATAGACATAATTTTCAACAAGGAACTTTATTTTCTTGTGTCTGTTAAATGTTTTGTTGAGCCCTTCCCACCCCCATGTCAGAATCCACCCCCCTCCCACACAGTGTCTGCTATTTATATTTGTCCTCTCTATAATTAATTTTTTTTTTTGCTATAGTATGTGCTCACAAAAAGACACAGACAGAGAGAAAGTGAGAAATCACTCCCCCCTACACACACACAGAGGAGGATGGCCACAACACAATCCCTTTTCCATTCTCTTCTTCAGTTTTTGGGCACACATGCATATGTGCTTGGAATGTTTTTCAAGCTATCAAGTCCAGAACTTGAACTGTGCAATTGGTCATGTGGGGTCCAGACAGCTTAATTCCTATGCCACCTGCTGGCCTGTGGTCCTCCCTACCATTATGTTTACAAATCTTTCAGTTTCTGCCATAGAGTGTAGACACTTGCTATATATTGGTTTAGTACATTCCGTGTTTGTCTTTCATAGATTGGCGTATTTCAGTTAGCATTAAATCTAAATTCATCCACAATGACAGATTCCCATCGTTTTTATTGCTGAATAATATTCCATTATGTAAATGAGCCACATTTTAAAAATTCAGTCATCAGTTCTTGGGCTCTAAGGTTGATTCTATGACTTAGCAAATGTGAACAATGCTGCAGTAATGGATATGCAAATGTTTTCATGACTGAGTATTTTCCTGTCCTTTGGGTAAATAGCAAGGAGTGGGATTAGTAAATCATATGGTAGTTCTATTTGTAAAATTTTGAGGAATATCCATTTAGTTTTCTACAGTGGTTCTACTAATTTACATTTCTGCCAGCAGTGCAATAGAATTTCTTTCACCACAGCCTCACCAGCACTTGTTTTTGTTTTTGCTTTTTATAGTGTAGCCATTCTGACTGAGGTTAAGTGATATTTCAATGTGGTTATTGCTTTTTAAAAAATTCATTCATTGAGTATTTAAGTTAGAACATTTCTATTTTGATCTTTTTTATGATTTCTATCACTTTTTTAAATTTCTCAGTCTGATCTTGTTTTCCTGATTTCATTGAACTGTCTATCTGAATTTTATTGTGTTTTGTTGAGTTTAATAAGAATCATTATTTTGAATTCCCTATCAGCATTTGGAAAATAATTTCCTTTTTTTGTAAGGGGGGTAGTTTATTTACTTTTACTTACCTCATTTCCTCTCCTTCTCCCCCACTGTCTCCAGTATCATCATTGCTTTCCATGCTTTTATATCTTCTAATCATTCAGTTTCCACCATAGAATACTGACGTTCGGTATATATTGAGTAGGGACATACAGTGCCTTTCTTTTTCATAGTCTGGCTTCCTTCACTTCACAGTAAATCTTCCATGTTTGTCCACATTCTATCAAATGCCAGAGTCCATGAACAGGCAATTTCCTTTTCTTTGGGATCTATTGCTGGAGAATTATTGTGTTCTTTTGGAGGTGTAATGTTTTCTTGCTTTTTCATGTTTCTTGTGTCCTACACTGATATTTCCAAATCTGGTGGGATAGTTGCTTATTCCAATTTTATGGAGTAGTTTTCTTAATGGATGATTTTTCCCTTCAGATATTTTCAGTAGTGGCTGCTTTGGTTTTGGTTCTGAGTGAGTGTAGTAGTATAGCCTATGTGGAATTTCTTTGCTTGTATTCAGTATCAGTAGTGCCCATAAGTGCCTCAGTGTTCTACATTGCAAGTGTTAGTAGTGGTGGTTGTGCTATTTTACTGAGGGTGAGAATTATTATGTGGGCCAGTTGGCTGCAGCAACAGTAAGAGTCCTCCCAGAAGTTGCTGGGGAACCTGTTGGTTATAGTAGTGGAGGGAGAGCAGTCACTTGGATGGTAAGGCCAAGTGTGCAGGTCTTCAGTTCCCAAAGGGCTCCCACTGGGCGTGGGAGTCCATGTACTATGGGTGCTAGCCTCAGCGCAGGTCAGGAGTAGGGGCATGAACTATAGTTTGGCAGTTTCTTACAAAGTAAACTTAGTCTTACTACACAACTCAGAAATTGTGCTCTAGGTATTTACTCAAATTCGTATACACCGAAACCTGCATATAAATGTCTATAGCATATAATTGTCAAAAAATGGAAGCAACTAAGATGTCATTTAATAGGTGAATGGATAAACAAACTGTGATAAATCCATCTAATGGAATATTTTTCAGCAATAAAAATAAATGAGCTATCAAGCTACAAAAAGACATAGAAGAACCTTAAATACATATTGCTTAGTGAAAGAAAGTCAGTCTGAAAAGGCTACATACCATACAATTTCAGTCATATGACATTCTGGAAAATGAAAAAGTATACAGAAAGCAAAAATGTCAGTGGTTTCCAGGGATGGAACAGAGGGAATGTCTTATTCTGTTTTATTGCTATAACAGGAATAACTGAGGCTGGGTGATTTATAAAGAAAAAGAGACTTATTTGGCTGATGATTCTGGTGGCTGAAAAGTCCAAAAGCATGGAGGCAACATGGCTGGCTGGTCTCTTGTGCTGTTACAACATGACTGAGAGAGTCAGGAAGGAAAGCAGATGCATGCAGAGAGGCCTAGGTAACCAATCTGATTTTTATAACAACCTGCTCTTGAGGGAACTAATTTGTGAGAACTTGATACCTCTCCAAAGATGTAATTAATTATTCATGAGTAATTTGCTTCCCTGGCCTCAAGCACCTCTAACTAGGCCCCACCGTCTAATACTGCCTCATTGTCAAGTTACAGCATTAATTTGAGGGGGACACTGAAATCATATTAGGGAGCTTAAAACTCAGGCTGGGTACATGTGTGTGCATGCCCAAGATCCCAAGAGGAGAATGGAGAAGGGATTGTGGCATGGCCATCCCCCTAAGGAGTGATTTATCTCTTTCTGTCTCTCTGTCTCTCTCTTTCTCTCAGGCAAGCACACATGCACTGTAGCAAAAATCTCTCTCTCTAAAAAAAAAAAAAAACAAAAAAAACCAAAAAACCCCCCAAAAACAAAAACAAACAAACAAAAAAACAGAGAGTATATGCACTTAGCGGAGAGACAGAGGGCGGAGAGGGAGAAAGCACCTCCCCTAGCTGGATGTGGTCATGTTACAATCCTTTTTCCTACATCCTTTTATCCCGTCAGGATTTTGAACACACACACCCATACACACATGGCCAGGATTTGAACTACTTGTTTAGCCATATGGGATCTGCCTCCCTTAACCACTAGACCACAGGACTGACCCAATATAAGCTCTTAAGATGCCAGTTTTGGGGACACCAGGTGGCCCCCGCATCCCCACCCTTCCTCTTCTTTGGACCCCAGATTGGTTGTATGGGACTTTAAGAGGAACTCGCACCCCACCCCACCCACAAACCAGATCAAGCCGGCCAGTGGTTCCGGACACCAGGAGTCCCGAGGCTGTAGGCCTGCCTGACCGACCCGGACCTGTCATTCATCCTCTGGTCCTTCCCCACTTGTCTTTGGACTCTCTGAATTTTAGTGATTTGAATAGCACACCCGCATGTTCTGTGCTGCACGATTTCCTTTTTTGTTTTGTTTTTCTTTGCTTTTGAGGTGTTGCTTTTTAGGTCAGTTGGAGGCTCACCACTCCTTAGAAACAGGGAGGTCTTTGGGTCATCCAGGACTAGTGGCAACAGTTCATGGTAATTGTGAGCAACAGGCAGGCCAACCATAAGAGAAATCATCAATTTTCTAATTCTGTACAACTTTTAACACTCAGAGATACCTTAAATAAATTAGGAAGCAACATATAGATTACCTGATGACTAGGAACAATCACAGAGGCTCAAGAAATATGGGCAACCAACAAAAGGCCTCTCCCTCAAGGGAAATCATCAAGCCTACTTCACCCACAGTCAATACAATGGACATCGTGGACATGTCTGATAAGGAATTCAGAATATTTGTACTGACCAAACTAACTGAGATGGAAGAGAAAACAGACAAGGAACTCCAGGAGATGAGGAAGTCCTTTCATGACTTGAAAGAAGAAATGGATACCTTAAACAAGAACCAGATGGAACTTCTTAGGGTTGAAGAACGTGATACAGGAAATCAAAACCTCCCTTGAAAGTATTAAAAGTAGGTTAGACCAGGCAGAAGATAGAATCTCTAATGTAGAAGACAAAACATCTGACCTAGAAAAAAGTATCAAGAAGACTGAGAAAACAATGATAAAAAATGAGGATAATATTTGAGGAATACTGGATACCATCAAGTGCCCCAAGATCTGGATAATTGGTATTCCAGAAGAGGAAGAAAATAATAAGGGCCTAGATAATTTATTCCATGAAATCCTGGAAGAAAATTTTCCAAACCTAGAAAGGCATTAAAATATCCAGACCCAAGAAATACATAGGACCCCGAGTAGAATCAACCTAAGAAGATCCTCTCCAAGGCACATCATAGCTAGACTGGCAAAAACAACAGACAAAGACAAGATACTAAAGTTGGCAAGAGGGAAACGTCAAGTTGCTTACAAAGGTCACCCCATCAGGCTAACATCGGATCTCTTGGGCGGAAACAATGCAAGCAAGGAAAGAATGGGAAAGCATAGTCAAAGTGTTGAGTGAAAAACAATTTCAACCAAGAATACTATACCCTGCAAAATTATCTTTCATATGGGAAAAAAAGATAAAAACATTCTCGAATAAACAAAATTTGAAGGAATTTACCAACTCCAGACCAGCTCTTCTGAAGGGAGTACTATACCAGAAAAACTAACAAATCAGATAGACAGTTATACCAGAACAAAAAGCAACCAAGAAAATGGTTCACTTAACGATAGGATCAGGTACGGAAATATCAATAATTACATTGAATGTCAATGGATTAAATTCTCCAATTAAGAGACATAGACTGGCTGAGTGGATAAAAAAACAGAAACCATCTATCTGTTGCCTACAAGAAGCTCACCTTATAGATAAAGACATACATAGACTAAAAGTAAAGGGCTGGAAAAAGATATTCCATGCAAATGGAAATCAAAAAAGGGCTGGAGTAGTAATAGTGATCTCAGACAAAATAGATTTCAAGACAAAGACTGTAAGAAGAGACAAAGAAGGACATTATATAATATTAAATGGGGTAATCCAGCAAGAAGACATAACCCTTATAAATATCTATGCACCCAACTCAGGTGCACCTAAATATGTGAAGGAAAGACTGCTGGAGCCAAAAGGAGAGATAGGGAGAAATACTATACTTGTTGGAGATCTCAACACCCCATTATCTACTTTAGACAGATCTTCTAGACAGAAAATAGAGAGATACAGGACTTAAATTAAACTATAAATCGAATGGGCTTGACAGATATCTATAGAACTTTTCACCCTACATCCACAACATATACATTTTTCTCACCCCGGCATGCAACCTATTCAAAGATTGATCATATATTAGGACACAAATCAAGCCTTTACAGATTCAAAGGCATAGAAAATGTATCCAGCATCTTCTCTGACCATACTGGAATTAAACTCAAGATTAATTTCAAGAAACAACCCCCCAAATACACGAACAAATAGAAACTGAACAACCTACTTCTGAATGACTTCTATACTACTTAAGAAATTAAGGCTGAAATAAAAAAAAATTATGGAAACAAATGATAATGAGTACACAAGTGTCCAGAATCTATGGGACACAGCAAAAGCAGTCATAAGAGGGAAATTCATAGCAATTAGTGTGCATAAGAAAAGGATGGAAAGATGGCAAATAGATAACTTATCATCATGCCTCAGAGAATTGGAAAAACAACAACAAACAAACACCCAAAATGCCAGGTGAAAAGAAATAATAAAGCTTCGAGCACAAATAAATGAAATAGAAAATAAACGAACCATACAGAAAATAAATGAAAGAAAAAGCTGGTTCTTTGAAAAGATGAACAAGATCAACACACCATTGGCTAGACTGATCAAGAAGAAAGAAAGAAACCAGATTAATCAAATATGTGATGAAACAGACAATATTACAACAGACATAGCAGAAATACAAAATATCATTAGAGGATACTATGAGTGACTATATGCCAACAAGCAAGATAACTTGGCAGAGATGGACAAATTCCTGGATGCATATAATCTACCAAGATTGAATCAGGAGGACATAGAGAACCTCAATAGACACATAACAAGCCAAGAGACTGAATCAGTAATAAATAACATTCCAACAAAGAAAAGCCCAGGTCCAGATGGCTTCAATTCTGGATTCTACAAAACTTTTAAGGAAGAGTTAACCCCTATCTTACTAAAATTATTTCTAAAGATTCAAAAGGAAGGAAACCTTCCAAATTCATTTTATGAAGCCTCCATCATCCTCATCCCAAAAGCAGATAAGGACATGACAGAAAAGGAAAACTACAGACCAATATCATTGATGAATACAGATGCAAAAATTCACAACAAGATACTCGCACATCATATCCAACAACATATAACAAAGATCATTCATCATGACCAGGTAGGCTTTATACCAGGGATGCAAGGGTGGTTCAATATACGCAAGACCATAAATGGAATACACCACATTAACAGAAAGAAAGATAAAAACCATATGATCATCTCAATTGATGCAGAGAAAGCATTTGACAAAATACAACAACCTTTTATGATTAAGACCCTCAGTAAGATTGGTATAGAAGTGTCATTTCTGAACACAATAAAAGCCATCTATGAAAAACCTACAGCTAACTTTATACTGAATGAGGAAAAGCCAAAAGCTTTTCTGCTTGAAACGGGTACTAGGCAAGGCTGCCCACTTTCTCCATTGCTCTTTAATATAGTACTGGAAGTCTTAGCTAATGCAATCAGAGAAGAGAACAATATAAAAGGCATTCGAATAGGCAAAGAAGCATTGAAAATATCTTTATTCGCAGATGACATGATGGTATACTTAGAAGACCCAAAGGTCTTCATGAAAAAACTTCTTGAAGTAATAAGTGAATACAGTAAGGTGGCAGGATACAAAATCAATATCCAAAAATCTATAGCATTTCTATATAAGAACAACAAGTTGAACGAAGTAGAGCTGAAGAAAGAAATCCCTTTCACCGTAGCCACAAGATGTATAAGATACCTAGGGATAAACCTAATTAAGAAAGTCAAAGACCTTTATGAAGAAAACTATAAAAATCTTTAAAATGATATTGAAAGTGACATAAAAAAGTGGAAGGACATCCCATGCTCCTGGATTGGAAGAATTAACATAATCAAAATGGCAATTCTACCCAAATTAATCTACATGTTTAATGCAATTCCAATCAAAATACCAGAAATATTCTTCACAGATCTAGAAAAGACAATCATAGAATTTGTCTGGAATCACAAAAGACCTCGTATTGCAAAAGCAATCCTGCACAAGAAGAATGGACTAGGAGGCATATCACTCCCTGATCCCAAGATATACTATAAAGCTGTGGTCATCAAAACAGCATGGTATTGGCATAAAAACAGACATGTGGACCTATGGAATTGAATAGAGACCCCAGAAATAACCCCCAAAGCTTACAGCCAACTGATCTTTGACAAAGGGTCAATCCATTGGGAAAAGGAAAACCTCTTTAGTAAATGGTGCTGGAAAACCTGGGTATCCACCTGCAGAAAGATGAAACCCCCATCTTTCACCATTAACAACAATCAACTCAAAATGGATCAAAGATCTGAACCTAAGACCTCAAACAATAAAACTGCTGTTGGAAAATGCTGGGGAAACTCTGGGAGACATTGGAGTAGGCAAAGACTTCTTAAATAGGACTCCCAAAGCACAGGCAATAATCCCTAAAATAGACAAGTGAGACTATATCAGACTAAGAAGTTTCTGCACAGCAAAGGACACAGTAACAAGTGTGAACTGACAATCCTCAGAATGAGAAAATATTTTTGTTAAATATGCCTCAGACAAGGGACTGATAACCAGAATACACAGGGAACTCAGGTGCCTTATGTAAAAAAAAAAAAAAAAAAAGATTAACCCAATTAAAAGATGGGAAAAAGAGCTGAACAAAAACCTCTCTAAGGAAGACATACAAACAGCCAAAAAGCATATGAGGAAATGCTCAACATCCCTCATAAGGGAGATGCAGATAAAATCCACAATGAGATACCAACTAACCCCTGTCAGAATGGTAAAGACTAAGAATATAAAAAGTGATAAGTGTTGGCGGGGATGTGGTGAAAAGGGAACCCTCCTACATTGTTGGTGGGAATGTAAACTGGTTCAACCACTGTGGAGAGCAATATGGAGGTTCCTCAAAGATCTACAAATAGAACTACCATTTGATCCAGCAATCCCACTTCTGGGTATCTACCCAAAGGACAGTAGAACGCTCAGTCAGAAAAGTGCTTGCACATCAATGTTTATTGTAGCATTATTCACAATTGCCAAGACATGGAACCAACCTAAATGTCCACAAACTGATGAATGGATTGGAAAAGTGTGGTATATATACTCTATGGAATACTACTCAGCCATAAAAAAATAACAAGACCCTGGCATTTGATAGAAAGTGGTCAGATATGGAGGATCTATTGCTGAGTGAAGTAAGCCAGGCTATGAAAGAAAGATATTGTATGTATCCACTTAATATATACCGACTATCTGCATTCTATGGTAGACAGCGAAATATTGGAGAACATAAAAGCAGTCAAAGTACTTAACGAGAATAAGACAGTGTGGAATGAGTGGGGGATGAGGAGAAGAGGATAGAGAAAGATAGCAAGAGAACAAATAGAGAGGCAGGACGTTAGTGGGAAACAGATATGGCTTATTACCTGTTGATGATGACATGTATAGTATTCTCAACTGGATTGGTTTGAGAAGTATTTCATGATGTGTAAAGTCTTTTTACAAGCAAAATGAGAAATAGTGATTGACTGTTTAAAGATGCCAGTTTTGGTTTACAGTACAATTGAGAAGAAACAGAATTCCCTTATACTCCCAAAGTTATATAGCCACAGAACCTTCTTCAATAAATATATATATCTTATTGAATTAATGCTCTGTGTTATGCTGTTTGGGAAATACTGGGGTTATGGAATAAGCACGAACTTTGTTATCCTTTCAGAATTAGTTTGAATTCTAGTTTTAGTATTCAACAGCTGTGTGACTTTGGGTAAGTTACTTTACCTCTCTAAATTAGTTTCTTCGTTTATGAAAATTCGAACAGTAAGATCTATCTCTAAAAGGATAAAGAAGGATTAAATGAGAAAATACATAGTGTTTAACAAGCCTAGCAAACACAGGCACTCAATAAATCACAGATATAATTGTCACATTCATTTTTCATCACCAACACTGTCACATACCTATCTGACTAGGCTACTAAAACAGCTTCATAAGTTCAACCCGAGGACTCAAATGACCATATTTCTGACTGCTTTGGGAACTGAGTGTAGGAAGAAGAGAACTGAACCAGTTGCCCAAAGATATATCTCTATGACTTATTTACTGTCTGACCTCGGGCAAATCACTTCACCAGTCTCTATTTTTCTCTCTTGCCAAATATAGGTATGGACCAGGTGACCTCTTACTCTAAAATTTGATGAACCTCATCTCTAAAATATTACATATTTACAAATTTATTATTGAAAAATCTGTGGTACAGGTTAAATACAATTATAAAGAACAGTCCTGTATAACAAAGCTATTTTTATGTTCTAGCAGATGGCTGGCAGAAACAACGCTTTGCCAATATGGTTACGATGAACTCTTCATAGTGAATAATTCTGTGTAACAATTGATTTCTCTGGTCCTCGATCCTGTAATCATCACTCTCTAACATTGCTCTAATCAACTAAAGAACTTGATTATGTGTTGTTTTCACTAAAGACACAGAGAGGGGAGTTGAGCTAATCTCATATATAGCATTTCTAGCTGAGATATTTATGTCCAGTTAAATTATTTTACAGTTGAGGAAACAGAACAAGAGAGGTTAAGTAACTTGTCAGGTCACACAGCTAGTAAGTGGCAGAGCTCTGAATGGGTGTTTGGACTAAATGATTCATCATCTATGAACTTGAGAGATTTCACTACAAACTTTTTTACCTAGACCATATGTAAAAATGTTAATTAAAACCTTTAACAAATATTATAGAAACTTTAGCATTATGCTTTTCAAACTAGCAAGATATGCTTTTGTCAGTATTTTTTTTTAAATCCCTGACTTTAAGCTCTCTTCATAGGATGGTCCCTCTAAGTTCATGATATATAGTGACACAATCTAAAGCATAATAACCTTTGTTGCAGAACTTCAGTTAGACATTTTTTGAAAGTATAATGAATTACATTCATTGATCCCTTTAGATACATGCATAGTTCCTTCCATAAATTCCTTTTATTAGTAATCTACACTTTTTTTCATTATGAAACCATGTGGTCTTTTTACAAAAACAATGTTAAGAGAGATAAAAATTTCAATACTACGAATATCAAAGGTTAGTATTCAGGACCCTGCTTTTCTCTATCTACACACTCTTTTATGAGTACATTTCTTTCCAAGACATCAATCCCTATGGAGAATGATATATTCTAAATCACAGTCCATGTCACCAACTACCAGTGTGACAATCCTTTTTGAATTCTTTCCTGTTACCTATAACTTATATGTCTCAGATTGAACATATCTTCTAAGTTAGTGGTTCTCAAATCTGACTATACATTGAAATCACCTGGGGAGCTTCAAAAACTCTCAATTCCTGAACCCTACCACTAGAGATTGTGATGTGATTGGTCTAGAGTTGGATCTGGGCATGAGAATACTTCCCAGTTGATTTTAATGTGTGGTTAAAGTTGAGCACCATCGCTCTAGGGCAAGCCTTCAGCACCAATTCCTTCATTTCTGTTAATGATAGCACCATTCTTCTGCCTGTGGACTCAAAATTTGGGGTATTCAATCTTTAGATCTAGAAATTAACAAGGTAATAGAAACAAAAACAATTTTGGAAAGTGTGAAGTGTCAAGTAAATGCAAGAGATTATTTTATGCAGTATACACATGAATCAAGTGGATTGCTTTAGTACTTGAGATATGTTAACTCACTAAACAAGGTAAAGGTTACACTGGCAACTTATCCTTATGATCTTCTTGTCCTTCAGAGCACAAGAATCATGGATAATCTATTTTTGAGACATAAATCATCAGAGATACACTATCTTCCTGCGAGCAAGTTAATCCCATCAGTGGGCTGAAGGAGCCAAGATGTTTGGCATCATGTGCTGTTCTCAGAAGTAATTCTTCTAACCTTGCTAAGTTGGGCGAGAGGGTCTAGGTCCCCTTCACCAAGGAGTGCAGCCACAGCAGCTGGTCAGACAAATGTCAAAAAGCACTTACACTGAGAACCACACATATGCAACATGGCTGTAAACTTGGACACAGTACTATTCAAGATAGCTAGCTGCTGTGCTGCTGTATATGTTGTGCCTTTTTAATTGGAGATGGGGCTTATCCTGAGTCATATTGGATTTTTCTTAGGATGGAACAAACTGCGGGTATATCTGATGTTCAGTTTATGTGTATTCTGGTCATTTACATTAGTGCCTGCTCACCTGCCCTAGGATGGAGATGCTGTACAATACTTTGGTTTAGAAACAGCAAATCTAATTTTTATCTCAAGAAAGGTATACCTATGTGGTTTTATCTGAGGTTATCCTTCAGTATGTTAAAAGTTTATCTTGCCTTTTCTATTTTCAGTATTGCCACCCCAGTTCTGGATGCAAGAACTGCTTTGGTAGCTGTGCGTTGGCCACCCTCTACACATTGTACTCAGCAGACTTTGTTCCAGGAAATATCTTTTCCCTTGCAGAGAGATTGGACACATAATTGGAAGCCAGTAGTGGAAAAGGCATGGTCTTTGAAGTGCCAAAATTTCATTCAAGTTCCAGCTCCATGGCAGGTACTCCTCAGTTAATTACCAAATTCCATTCCTATAACTAGGATGTTAAGTGAATAGATCGATCAGTGAGGAGCCAAAGATGCATGGCTTATGTGTCCTGGTGCCACAGGTTTTGTTTTTTTTTAATTTTTAAAAAATAATTTTAAAAATTTATATTTAATTATTGTACATCTTTACAGTGTACAATATGGTTTTCAAATCATATATGCATTGCATATCAATCAAGTCAGGTATTACCTTATACATCACCCTCAATAGAAAAATTTCCATTGTTGTGTCTGTTAAATGTTTTCTTTCCTGAGTGTTTCTGTCTCATCCCCCACTATCCATTTACTATAATATAGTCTCTACTATCTATTCTTTCCCTCCCCACTATTACATCTTCCAGTCTTTCAGTTTCTGCCATAGAGTGTTGGCCGCTGCCGTTGGCCGCCGAGCCAAGATGGCGCCGCTGGCTGCATAGGGAGGCGTGTCTCCAGTACTACAAACAACTCCTTCTATGGACATGTTTTAGAGACAGCCAATCAGGACTTGCCTTGTACAGGTGAAGGAACTTGCAGGTGGGGCCGCCGGGAGGATCCTATATATTCGGGGGAAAAGGGAAGTAGAGAGGAAGCTGAAGAAAAAGGAAACCTGTGAATAAAGACTGCGTGAGGAAGAACCGGGTGTCGTGTTGTCTCTGCAGAAGTGACACCGACAAGTGGTGGCCCGTACGGGGAAGCACACCATTGAGCACAGAAGGTTCAGAACCTCCGAGTCTACAGGGCAGCTAGCTGGTAAGTACCGGTGGGGGTCCTGGAAAGAAGACCTCAGTAAAGAGGTGGAAAGAAGATCTCGGTAAAGAGGTGGATAAAAGACCTCGGCAAAAAGGCATCGGACAGGCTGACCTGGGGGATGCCCCTGGGCCCTTCCACAGGTCAGTAAGCAAGTCCACCACATCTGGGGCCCGTGACCTCTACCTTCTCCTGACAAAAACAAAAGGGGGGAACTGTTGGCCGCCGCCATTGGCCGCCGAGCCAAGATGGCGCCGCTGGCTGCATAGGGAGGCGTGTCTCCGGTACTACAAACAACTCCTTCTATGGACATGTTTTAGAGACAGCCAATCAGGACTTGCCTCGTACAGGCGAAGGAACTTGCGGGTGGGGCCGCCGGGAGGATCCTATATATACGGGGGAAAAGGGAAGTAGGGAGGAAGAAGAAAAAGGAAACCTGTGAATAAAGACTGTGTGAGGAAGAACCAGGTGTTGTGTTGTCTCTGCAGAAGTGACGCTGACAATAGAGTGCAGACAATTGGTATATATATAGAGAGGAGGGACATATAATGTCTGTCTTTCATAGACTGACTTGCTTTGCTTAGCACAAAATCTTCTATATTCACCAGCTTTGTATCAAATTACAGAGTCTCATTATTTTTTGTGGCTGAGTAGTATTCCACAGTGCATAAGTGCCACATTTTTTCAATCCAGTCATCCATTCTTAGGCATTTAGATTGATTCTATGTCTTAACATTTGTGAATAATGCTACAATAAACATGGATATACGTATGTCTTTATGTTTCCATATCCTTTGGGAATAGGATAATAATAATAATAATTAATAATAATAATAATAATAATAGGATAATAATACCATCCAGGAGTGTATTACTGGATCACATGGTAATTCTATTTCTAGGTTTCTGAGGAACTTCCATATTGTTTTTCACAGTGGCTGTGCTAATTTATATTCTCACCAACAGTGTAGGAGGGTTCTCGTTACACCACAACCTTGGCAGCACTTGTCATTCTTTATCTTTATTTTATTTTTTTTATCATAGCTGTTCTGACTGGGGTTAAGTGGTATCTCATGATGGTTTTGATTTGCATTTCCCTTATGATATGAGATGTGGAGCATTTTTTCATATGCTTTTTGGCCATTCATTTATCTTCCTCAAAGAGTTTTCTGTTTAGCTCATTTGCCCATTTTTAAGTAGATTATTTGTTTTGAAAGTAAGCTGCTTGAGTTCCCTGTATATTCTGGTTATCAATCTCTTATATGAGGTATAGTTTGCAAATCTTTTATCTCATTTTTAGTGTTGTCTCTTCACTCTAATTATTATTTCCTTTGCTTTGTGGAAGATTTTTAGCCTGATATAGTCCCATTTATCAATTTTGGGGATTATTGTATGTTTTAGGGGACTTATTTAAGAAACCTTTGTTTGTTTCAGTGTATTCAAGTGTTTCCCCCATGTTTTCCACCAGTAGTTTTACAGTTTGAGGCTTTATGTTTCAATCTTTGATCCATTTTGAGTTGATTTTTCATATTGGTGAGAGGTAGAGGTCCAGTTTCATTTTTCTGCAGGTGGATACATAGTTCTCCCAGCAGCATTTGTTGAAGACACTTTGTTTTCCACACTGGATTATCTTGTGCTCTTGTCAAAGGTCAGTTGGTGGTATGTTTAAGGGTTTATTTCTGGATTCTCTGTTCTGTTCCATTGCCCTTTGTGCCTGTACCATGCTGTTTTGATGATCACAGCTTTGTAATATAATTTGATGTCAAGAAGTGAGATGCCTTTTTGCACAGTATTGCTTTAGTGATACAGGGACTTTTATGGTTCTGTACAAGTTTTAGGATTTTTTTTCTATTTCTGTGAAATATGTCCTGATAGTATGATCAGAATTAGACTGCACTTGTAAATTAACATGTGTAGAAACTGACATTTTGTTTATATTAATTCTTCCAATTCAGGAATATGGAACATCCTTCTGCTCTTGCATGTTATGCTCAATTTTTTTCACAGGTTTTCTATTTTTCTGACTGCCCAGTTTTATTTTATTATTATTATTATTATTTATAAGTTTGATCATTATACATCATTTAGATTGTAAAGAAACTTTACCCAGCATGATATACACCTCAGTCCAGCCCAGTTGAGAATACTATACACATCCTCATCAACAGATAATAAACCATTATCTGTGTCCCACAAATGTCTTACCTCTCTATTTTTTCCCAAAATTTCCTTTCCTACACTATTCTCCTACCACACTTTCCTTCGACTTTGCCTCTACTGTCCTTAACAATTTTCATTGCTTTTATGTCCCCTTGTCTTTCAGTCTCTACCATAGAGTGCAGACAGTCGGTATGTTAAGTGGAGACATACATGTCTCTCTTTCATAGCCTGACCTGCTTCACTCAGCAACAAATCTTCTATATTCATCCACTTTGTATCAAATTCCAGGGCCTTATTGTGTTTTATGACTGAATAATATTCCATAGTGTATATGTGCCACACTTTTTCAATCCATTAATCTGTTTGTGGACATTTGGGTTGGTTCCATGCCTTAGCAGTTGTGAATAATGCCACAATAAATATAGTTGTGCAAGGGGTTTTCTGACTGAGAGTTCACCTGTCCTTTGGGTAAGTACCCAGGAGTGGAATTGCTGGATCATATGGTAGTATATTTGAAGGTCTTTGAGGAACCTCCATATTGTTTTCCACAGTGGCTGGGCCAATTTATATTCCCACCAATAATGTAGGAGTGTTCTACTTTCACCACATCCCCATCTGGCACTTATCTTTTTTTTTTTGTTGTTGTTTTTTTAAATCTTTGCCATTCTGACTGGGGTTAGGTGGTATCTCATTGTGGTTTTGATCTGGATCTTCCTTACAATGAGGGATGCTGAGCAGTTTTTCATATGCTTTTTTGGATGTTCGAATATCTTTCTAAGAGAGTTATTTATTCAGCTAATTTTTCCATCTTTTAATTGGGTTAATCATTTTCTTCCGGGTAAGCTGCTTGAGTTCCCTGTGATTTCTGGCTATCAATCCCTTATCTGAGGCAGAGTTAACAAAGATTCTCTCCTATTACGAGAGTTATCAATTCACGCTAATTATGGGTCCTTTGCTGTGCAGAAACTTCTTTTTTTAAAAATAATTATTATTTATTTAATTTTATTTATTCATTTATTTATTTTAATTTGACCAGAGAGAGACACAGAGAGAGAGAGCGAGAGGGAAAGAGAGAAAGGAAGCCGCCAGGTCTGGGGCTCGAATCATGGTTGGCCATATGGGAGTGTCCAGCACCTTAACCACCACATCACCTGCTGGTCCCCAGTGCAGAAACTTCTTAAACTAACGTAATCCCACCTGTCTATTTTTGGGATTATTGCCTGTGCTTTGGGAGTCTTGTTTAAGAAGACTTTGCTTATCCCAATGTCTCTCGGAGTTTCTCCAGGGTTTTCCATCAGTATTTTTATAGTTTGTGGTCTTAGGTTTAGAACTTTGATCCACTTTGTTAATGGTAACAGATAGGGGTTCAGATTCATCTTTCTTCAGGTGGATACCTTGGTTTTCCAGAACCATTAGCAAAAAGGGTTTCCTTTTTCCACTGGATTTACTGGTACCTTTTGTCAAAAGTCAGTTGGCTATATGTTTTGGGAATTATTTCTGGGGTCTCTACTCTGTTCTATTGATCCTCTCGTCTGTTTCTGTACCAATACCATGCTGTTTTGATTATCATAGCTTCGTAATATATCTTGGGGTCAGGAAGTGAGATGCCACACATTCCACTCTTCTTGAGCAGGATGACTTTGGTAATATGGGTCTTTTATGATTCCAGACAAATTCTATGAATGTCTTTTATAGATTTGTTAAGAATGTCTCTTGTAATTTTATAGGGATTGCATTAAACATGTAGATTAATTTGAGTATGATTGCCATTTTGATTATATTAATTCTGCCAATCCAGGAACATAGGATGTCCTTCCACTTTTTTATGTCCTCTTCGATTTCTTTTTTAAGGTTTTCATAGTTTTCCTTATAAAGGTCTTTGACTTTCTTGGTTAGTTTTATTCCTAGGTATCTTATACTTCTTGTGGCTATGGTAAATGGGATTACTTTCTTCAGTTCTGCCTCTGTCTTCTTGTTGGTTGTATATGGAAATGGCATAGGTTTTTGTAAGTTAATTTTGTGTCCCACTACGTTACTGCATGAATTTATACTTTGAGAAGTTTTTTCATGGATATTGTTAGGTCTTCTTTGTATACTATCATGTCATCTGAAAACAGAGATAATTTCAACTCTTCTTTTGCTATTGCAATGCCTTTTATTTCATTCACTTGTCTGATCACATTGGCTAGGACTTCCAGTACTATATTGAATAGGAGTCAAGAAAGTGGGAAGCCTTGTCTTGTACCAGTTTTTAGTGGAAAAGCTTTGAGCTTTTCCCCATTCAGTATAATGTTAGCTATAGGTTTTTCATAGATGTCTTTTATTATGCTGAGAAATGATCCTTCTATGCCAATTTTCCTGATAGTCTTAATCATGAAAGGATGTTGTATTTTGTCAAATGCTTTTTCCACATCATTTGAAATAATCATATGGTTTTTATCCTTCTTTCTGTTAATATGGTGTATTACACTTATGGTTTTTCTTATGTTGAACCACCCTTGCATCCCAGAATAAAACCTACCTGCTCATGATGAATAACCTGTGTTATATGCTGTTGAATATGATTAGCAAGTATCTTGTTGAGAATTTTTACATCTATATTCATCAGAGATATAAGTCTGTAGTTTTCCTTTTTTGTCATATCCTTATTCATTTTGGGGATGAGGGTAATGGAAGCTTCATAGAATGAATTGGGAAGGGTTCCTTCCTTTTGGATATCTAGAAACAGTGTGAGTAGAATGGAAGTTGCTTCTTTTTTAAAAGTTTTGTAAAATTCAGCAGTGAAGCCATTGGGACCTGGACTTTTTTTTTGTCAGGAGGTTTTTACTGATTCAATCTCATTGCTTATTATAGGTTTATTCAGGTTTTCTATGTCCTCCTGTGTCAATCTTGGTAGATTAAACATCTCCAAGAATTTGTCCATCTCACCCAGGTTTTCTTGTTTGTTGGTATATAGTCGCTCATAGTATCCTCTAATGATGTTTTGTATTTCTGTTATGTCTGTTGAAATGTTGCCTAATACATTGCGAATTTGATTTATCTGGTTCATTTCTCTCTTCTTAATCAGTCTTTGCCAATGATTTTGTCAATCTTGTTTATCTTCTCAAAGAACCAGCTTTTGCTTTCATTTATTTTCTGTATAGTTCACTTATTTTCTATTTCATTTATTCCTGCTCAAATCTTCATTATTTCTTTTCTTCTGACTTTTTTTGTAATTTTTTTCTGTTGTTGCTTTTCTAATTCCCTGAGGCATGAGGCTAAGTCGTCCTTTTGCCACCTGCCCATCTTTTTCTTGTGCACACTTACTGCTATGAACTTCCCTCTTGTGACTGCTTTTGCAGTGTCCCATAAATTATGGAAACTTGTCTAGAGATTATCTTTTGTTTCCGTGAATCCTTTGATTTCAATCTTAATCTCTTCAGTAGTCATGAAGTCATTCAGAAGTAGGTTATTTTGGTTCCATGTGTTTGTGTATTTTCAAAGGTTTTTTTTTAGATTAATATCAAGTTTAATTCCATCATGATCAGAGAAGATGCTGGATATAGTTTTTATGCCTTTGAATGTGTAAAGGCTGGTTTTGTCCCTTATCATGTGGTCAATCTTGAGAAAGTAACATGTGGGGTTGAGAAAAATGTTTCTTGTGTGTGTGTGTGTGTGTGTGTGTGTGTGTGTTTCAGTGGAAAGTGCTATAGACGTCTATCAAGTCCATCTGATTTATAGTATCATTTAGGTCCAGAATCTCTTTGCTTATTTTTTGTCTCGTTGACCAATCTAAAGGAGATAATGGGGTGTTGAGATCTCCAACATTTATTGTGTTACAGTTTACCTCTCCTTTTAGATCTCACAGTCTTTCTTTTACATATTTGGGTGCTCCTGAGTTCGGTGCATAGATATTTATAAGCATTATATCTTCTTGGTGAATTAGTCCTTTTACTACTATATAATGCCCTTCTTTGTCTCTTCTTACAATTTCTGTCTTAAAGTCTATTTTGTCCAAATTCAGTATAGTGGCTCCCATTCTTTTTTGGTTTCCATTTGCACGGAATATATTTTACCAGCCCTTAACTTTTAGTCTATGTATGCCTTTATCCATGAGATGGGTTTCTTATAGGCAGCAGATGGAGGGTTTCTGATTTTTTATGCATTTAGCCAGTCTGTGTCTCTTGATTGAGATTTTAATATATTAACATTCAACATCATTATCGATATTTCCAGACTTGTTCCTATCATTAAGTTAGCCATATACTTATTTATTAATCTATTTTTCTCTTATTACTGTCTGTCTGTCTTTAGTTTTCTTGGTATAGTACTCCTTTCAGAATTTCTTGTAGAGCTGATCTTGAGTTGGAAAATTCTTTCAGGTTTTTTTTTTTTTTTTTTTTTTTTTTTTTTTTTAAGCTGAGAATGTTTTTATCTTCTTTTCCCATATGGAGGATAATCTTGCCAGGTATACTATTCTTGGTTGAAATTGTTTTTCATTTAACTCTTTGACTGTATTTCCCCATTCCTTCCTTGCTTGCTTTGTATTGAATGAGAGGTCCCATGTTAGCCTGATGGGATAGCCTTCGTAAGTGATTTGATGTTTCTCTCTTGCCAATCTTTGTACCTTGTCGGTCTGTGGTTTTGGCCAATCTAGCTATGATGTGCCATGGATTGATTCTACTTGTTTATTTTTTATTTTTTATTTCTTGTGTATGGATGTTTCAGTGCCTCTCTAGACTTGGAAAGTTTTTTTTCCTGAATTTTGTGGAATAAATTATCAATGCCCTTATAGTTTCTTCTCCTTCTGGGATACCAATTATTCAGATGTTTGGGCATTTCATGGTATCTAGTATTTCTCATATAGTATTCTCAGTTTTCTTGCTTATTTTCTCAGTATTTTTCAAGGTAAGAGGTTTTGTCTTCTCCTCCTGATATTCAGTCTTCTGGATGGTCCAACCTGCTTTTAATAGTTTCAAGGGAGGTTTTGATATTCTGTATTATATACTTCATATCTAACACTTTTATTTGATTCTTTTTTATGGTGTCCAATTCTTTCATATCGTGGAAGAACTTCCTCATCTCTTGGAGCTCAACATCTTTTTTGTCTTGTATCTCATAGAGTTTTGTTACTATAAATATTCTAAATTCTTTTTCTGACATTTTGGTAATATCCTCTAAATTTTCTCTACTTGGAAACAAATTACAGTGTTCCATTTATGGCGAATATATTACTTGCTTCTCTCATCCTTGAAGCTTTTCTCTGAATTTTAGTCATTTGGTAATGTATTTACTTTTGGCTAATTTGTTGGAGAAGGATTCTGTGAGTATGAGTTCATTTATTTCCCTTACTATGAAATAGTTTGGTGCTATTTTCTCCCTTCTACTGTGTCTTCCAGTGTGGGAATCACAGGAGATGTTTTGCAATCAGATATATGAAGGGGTATTTCACTCTTTTTACAACCACTACAGTAAGGTGCAAAAAATTCTCTGAAACTCACAATGTTCAGATGTTTAGCTACTATGCATCTAGTCTTTTCTAGGCAGTGGGTAAGGGCTGAGCAGTAAAACAGGAAAGTAAGATAAAATAAAAAGAAAGTAGGAAATAGAGAGTGGAAGAATAGCAAAGAAAAAGGAAGAAAAGAACTAGAACCAAAAAAGGGAGAAAAAAACAGAAAATATGTCATAGGTAATTAAATTGTGTTAAAAACAGCGTGGTTTTTTAACAGGAGAAAGGCATAAATGGAATAGAAAGCTGTGTGTGTGTGTGTGTGTGTGTGTGTGCGCGCTTTATAAGAGGAAAAAAAGTTAGAAGGGACAGAGAAGAACAAGAGGGAGAGAGACACTTTCCTACCTGACTAGCACTGGTTTCTGGAAGGGGGTACCCTGGCTGGGGGGGGGGGGTGTACTTTACAGCAGTGAAGCTGAACCCAGAGGGCCAACACAGTCTCTCAGTTTTTTGTAGTTTTACTTATAGAGGTCTTTCATTTCTTTGCTTAGGTTTATTTCTAGGAAATGTATTATTATTACTATTATTTGCATTGTATATGGAATTGCTTTATTCAATTCTACCTTGGTATTTTCTAAACGCTATAGATTGAGACCAGCTGTTGGCATAATGGTTATGTCACTGCACTACCAGGTAGTCAACTGCAGTTCGATTCCCAGACCTGGGGGCTTAAAACTCATGTAGGCAGATGTGCGTGTGTGTCCAAAATCCCAAGAGAAGAATGAAGGAGATGGGAATGTGGTGTGGTCATTCCCCTTGGGGTGGTGATTTCTCGCTTTCTGTCTCTCTATCTCTCTCTGTCTGGTGAGTGCACATGCCCTAAAGCAAAAATCTCTGTCTTTAAAAAATTGCTATAGATTTTTGTATATCCTGCTACTTTAATAAATCATCCATTTCTGGGACAGATGGCATAGTGATCATGTTGTTGAACTCCCACATGGCTGACCATGGTTTGAGTCCTGGATCCAGTGGTCTGAAACTCACATTGGAAGCATGTGTGTGCATGCCCAAGATCCCAGTAGGAGAATGGAGGAAAAGGGATTGGGCAGCATGGCCACCCCCTTGGGGGGGGGGTGATTCTCACTTTTCCTCTCACTTTGTCTATCTGTCTCTCTTTCTGGACAGTGCAGTGCATGCACTCAGAGGCAAAAATCTCTTGAAAAAGAAAGTAACCACTTATAGGAGTATTTTTGTAGATTTCTTTAGATTTTCTATGTGTATAATCATGTCATCTGAAAATAGAGATAATTTCACTTCTTTTCCTGTTTTAATGTCTTTTATTTTATTCTCATGTGTGATCACATTGGCTAGAACTTCCAGTAGCATGTTGAAAAGAGGTGAGGAAAGTGGGCAGCCTTGTCTTGTTCCAATTTTTTACTGGAAAAGTTTTAATTTGTTCCCCATTCAATAGGATGTTAGCTATGGGTTTGTCATATATGATTTCATTGTGTTGAGAAATGTGCCTTCTATAACAATTTGGCTGAGTGTCTTAATCATGAAGGACTATTGTATTTTAACAAATACTTTTTCTGTATCAATTTATATGATCATATGGTTTCTAGCTTTCCTTCTGTTAATGTAGTGTATTGCATTTATTATTTCATGTATGTTGAACCACTCTTGCATCTCTGGGATGAAGCCTACCTGGTCATGGTGTATAATCTTTTTAAGTTGTTGGTGGACATGATTTTCTAGAATCTTGTCGAGGATTTTTTCATCTATAGTAATCATGAATATTGGTCTGCAGTTTTCTTTTTTGTTATGTCTTTCTCTGCTTTTAGGATCAAGATGATGGAGGCATGGGACCAGCAGATGACATAATGGTTCCATTGCTAGACTCCCATGTAGTTGACTGCAGTTTGAGTTCTGGACCCGGCAGCTTAAAACTCATGCCGGGCACAAATGCGTGCATGCCCAAGATCCTGAGAGGAGAATGGGAGAAGGGATTGCAGTGTGGCCATTTTCCCTGGGGTGGGTGATTTCTCGTTTTCTGTCTCTCTGTCTCTGTTTCTTGGCAAGTGCAGATGCTTTATGGCAAAGCATTAATGGCACAAAGAGGTGTGGTGTTGTCTGTTGAAGATATTTTATAGTTTTATCAACGGTACTGGGGAGAAATGTCCACCTGTTGAAATATCCAATTTGTAAGACAAATAATAATGTGATTGTATAGAAGAAAATGAAATGAGAAAAAAATAAAAGGAAAAAAATAATAATAAAAAAAGAATAAATTTTGGTAAAATCTGAAAAAAAGATGAATAAAGAAAGGAAACGGGGATATAAAAAAATCTTTTCTTAAAAAAAGAAAAAGGTGATGGAAGTATCATAGAATGAGTTTGGAAGGGTTCATTTTTTGGGGTCTTTAGAAATAGTTTGAGGATATACAGTGTCTCTCCTTCATAGCCTGGCTTGCCTCACTCAGCAGTAAATCTTCCATATTTTTCCACTGAAACTGATTGACCAATGGTTGTACAAACACAAGAGATGGGTGTGAATGTCAGATGAGGTGTATGTGGAGGAGTGGGGCCTACTGAAGGACATTTGGAGAAGGGATACGGAGGTAGAACATTGACGGGATGGGGAAGTGTGGTGTTATCGGTTGAAGATATTTTGATCAACGGGACTGGGGAGAAATGTTCACATATTGAAATGCTCACATTGTAAGCTAAACAATGCGATTTAATGTATATACAAAAATAAATAAATAAATAAAAAGAAAGAAATAGTTTGAGGAGAATAGGGTTAGCTTTTCTTTTAAAGTTTTGTAGAATTCAGAAGTGAAGCTATTGGGCGATGGGGAAAAGAAAAGCCTTAGATGCCAGGTATATCCCCGGCCAAGGATAGTATTTTCCATATCAGAGCAGGGCTTGTGTAGCTTGTATGTGATATGGTTCAGTGAAGTTTAAAGGCACTGTGTCATCGATAGTGTCACTGGATTGAGTAATCATTCCCCTGAACTTGAGACTGATGGGAGGAAGAGTGTAGGCTTGCTTTCCCTTCCATACAAGGGGAAGTGATCAAATTCCTCAGCCTCTGTTGGGGTATGGATGGTTTCTTTTGAGTCCTCTGCTCCATCTAGGCCGTAGAGACCTTGTAGACAGAGTTCCGCCTGCTCATTGGACTGTAAGAAGGTATAGATCTCTTGACAGCTTGGAGTTGGGTGAGGTGGGATGTTCTTTTCCTGAAGTTGTTTGTTCTTGCACTTCTCTATGATCTGTGTTAGCTCTGTGACAGTTTCTTTGTTCTTCTATGGGTGGGACTGCTGGAATCCTCCATGGTAGTCTGAGGTTCAGCATTTCAGAGCAGAGTTTTTCTCTCATTTTCCTCCTCTAGAAGGGAAATGGGAGGTATTCTACAGAGTCCCTAGTTTTGAGATGGTCATCTTCTCTCTGCTTTTGCAAGCAGAAGACATGCAATAAGTTCCTGCCAACTTCCTCCTACCACCCAAAGGGCCCACCTGATTCCTCTCTCTGTGGGAGCTGCTCTCTGACAGTGGCCATGCCTAGGTACCTGCAGTCTGTAGAGGCAATGGTGACAGGCCCTCCCCTTAGTCAGTGGCCATGTTCTCCTGACTTACACCAACTTCTCTAGTTCAGATGCAACTGGGGGTTGATTGTGGGAATTAGTTGGGTGGGCACAGTATGTGAAGTATTATTTGGCACAGCAGTGTGGGCACCAGCAGGGTGGCATGTTCTAAATACATAGAAGGTGCCCAGCATGATGCAAGTCTGGCAGAATCCCTGTACTTTTCAAAATATATCACACAACAGCACACTAGAATAATGTAATTTTATCCATACAAAATGCAGCACTAGATAAGTGTCAAAAAGTGACAAGATACACCACAACACAATAATATATATCTGGCATAATCATTTTTATTTATTCTGAAAACTACTGTGGGTGTACAATAAAGTACAAATTTATAAAGAAAAAAAACGTAATCTTGTGTGACTGCAAACACTTCATGTGGTGAATACTAAAAAAGACTGTGGAGTGAGACCAACACTGAGAAAGGGAAATCCTAAACTCACACAGACTAAGAAGGGATTCCTCATGCTGGAGAATTGGTCCTAAGTCTGAGTGATCATTACACAGGTAGATTATTAAATGAGTGGCTGTACTTACTAAATGCTGAATGAGACTGTGCAAATTGCTTCATCTCTCTGAATGGGTGCATATGCATTTGCATTTGTAAAATGAGAATGCTAGTACTTACAGTACAAAACTGTTATAAGGATTATACAAGATAACATAAAAAGAATGTTTAAGATATTCTCTAAACATTCAATAAGTACATCTCTTTGCAAAAGTCTATAGCCATATAAACTTCATTCATCAAAAACCCAAGCAAACAGAAAACTCAAATAACAGCCTTTAAAAAAAATCTAATATGAATTCCTGTTCAGAATGATAATATCAAGGCACAGCAAAATTCTGAAATAGGCTGGAAGAATTTAACTGCATTTAGAAAGTTTTTAAATATTTCATTTAATCCTTTTGATTATATTGAACTCATAAATGTTTGAACACAAGATGTTCTAGGACTATATATATATATATACTACAGGGAACAATGTAAGACCGGACCACCTTTGTTATTTCTACTTATCTTTTCAGTAATTGTTCTTGGTTTTTCTAGTTATACAATCATTCTGTAGTTTGCATTATTCCCCAATAGTTATGCTTCTTATTTCAGTTGCCTTATTGCATCGGGAAGAACTTTAAAAATAATACCATCCACAGTTATAATGAACATCTTTGTCATATTCCTGATTTTGGCAGGATTTCCTCTAATATATACCATTAAGTACTATGATGTTAATTAGGCCCAAGACATTATTTTTTTAAGTTTCCAGAGGGCATGTGTGCTTGCTAGCGAGACAGACAAAGATGTGAGACAGAGAGAGGGAGAGAGATATAGGAAGCACCCTCAAATGGAGTATAGTCATGCCACTAAATGCCATTCTCTTCGATTTCTCCATCCCGTTGTAATTTTGGGCACGTGTGCATACATGTACATCACGTTTTTCAAACCAGCAGGGCTAGGATTCAAACCACTATTGACCACGTGGTATCTGGCTTCCCTTAATCAGCTGGCTAGTGAGCCAGCCCAGCCAAGACATTCTTTATCATTGTAAAGAATGTATTTTATTCCTAGTTTACTATAAATTATTGAAAAAGCATGTTAAAATGTTTCTCAAATGCCTTTGTGGCATCTGAGATGATCATGTGATATATATCCTTTGAGTTCATGATATATATGATATTAAGAGATTACCTTGGACCAGCAGATGGCATAATGGTTACATCATTGGACTCCCACATAGTCTACTGCGGTTTGAGTCCCAGACTCAGTGACTTAACATTCACGCTGGGTGCGTGTGTATGTGTGTGCTCAAAATCCAGAGAGGAGAGGGGAGGAGAAAGGATTGTTGTATGGCCACCCTTCTGGGGAGTGATTTCTTGCTTTCTGTCTCTCTGACTCTCTTTGTCTCTTTGGTGAGCACACATGTCCTATAGCAAATCTCTCCCTCTCTCTCTCGATATTCCCTATTATTGAACCATTTTTGCATTCCTAGAACAAACCCTACTTGGTCATGACACATTATACTTGAACTATTTTGTAGTTTATTTAGAATTTTTATGTGAGACATCTTTAGTTTCCTTTTTGGTGCTGTTTTTGGAAGGGTTTGTTATCAAGTTTATTACCAATTTTATAAAACGAATGGGGAAGCATTCTTTTTCTTTTGATGCTATGCAATGGTTTATAGAACATCAAAATTATTTGTTCAGTAATATTTTGATTTGAACCTAACTCCTTTTTTTTTAGGATGTTATTGGGTGATTTTTCTCCTTGGTAGAAAAAAATGCCCAATACACTTTATTTAAAAATAATACTGCTTTCACTTTCTGCCACAGAGTGCAGACATTCAATATATGTTAAGTGGAGACATACAATGCCTCTCTTTCATAGTCTGGCATACTTCACTTAACATTAAATCTTCCATATTTGCCCACTTTTTTTTGCATTCAACCACTTGTAAAATGAATTTGTCCACCATAAATACACTGTATATTATTCAAGTTAAAGGTATTATCTATAAAATGCCAGGATTTCATTACTTTTTTTTCTTCAGCAACTATTATTATTATTATTATTATTATTATTTTAAAATTTATTTTATACACTCAGTCACTATATATCACTACAACTTGTAAAGTGGTTGCTTTTTATGGCTGAGTATATAGGTGTATATGGTTGAGTATATAGATATTTAGTATATAGGTGTCACACTTTTTCAATCCATTCATCTGTTCTTGGATATTTGGACTGATTCCATGTCTTGGCAATTGTGAATATGCTGCCATGAACATGGATGTGCAAGTGTTTTTCTGACTGAGTATATTCCTGTCCTTTGGGAAAGATTGGATGGCATAAAAGCATGGACAACAACTGTTGACATCAGAGACAGTTTGAGAGCAAGGCAGGAAGTGGGGGAGGGGAGGGATGAAGGGGAAAAGTAAATAAATAAATAAATAAAATTTTTTGAGAGGTTTTCACTATAGGGCGCATGCACTCGCCAGAAAGATAGACAGAGAGAAAGAAAGTGAGAAATCATCTCCTGGGGGGTATGCCACAATCCCTTCTCCTCCATTCTCCTCTCGGGATCTTGGGCATGCATATACACGTGCCGGGTGTGAGTTTAAGCCACCAGATCTGGGACTCAAATTGTGGTTGACTACACGGGAGTCCAGTGACATAGCCATTATGCCAACTGCTGGTCCCTAAAATTTGTTTTAAAAAATAAAATTTTCAAAAGATTTTTAAAAGTTAGGAAACAGGATTTTTTAAGTGTTTTGTTTTATTTTATTTATTTGTTGTAGGGTTTGTGTGCTTGCCAGAGAAAGCCACGCACCAGGGGAGATGGCCATGCCACAGTCCCTTCTCCTCTATACTCTTCCTGGGATTTTGGGCATGCACACACGTGTGCCCAGCATGATTTTTGGGCCACCAGGTCTGGGATTTGCACTGCAGTCAGCCAGGTGGGAATCCAGTGCTTTTACCACCAAACCACCTGCTGGCACCAGGAAATAGAATTTTTTAAAAGAATTCCTTGATGACAATAATTATACATAAATTACATCCCTGAAAAACTTCACAAGAAATGTTTATGGCACAAAGAAAACAACACAACTTTTTACCAATGAAGACTTATGTTCTCTTTGTGGATGGAAGAAAAAATATCAGTTCTACCTCAGATTAATAAATAAATTTAACGCAGTTCCTAAAACAAAATTAAAAAACCCTGTCATTTCTATTTCACAGCACTTTTTTGATGGGCAACTAATACATGGCCTCAGCATTTTTTGAGAGATTTTTGCTATAGAGCGCATGTGCTCGCTAGAAAGAGAGATCCAGAAAGACAGAAAGCAAGAAATCACCACCCGGGGGGAATGGCCACAGCACAATCACTTCTCCATTCTCCTTGGGATTTTGGACATGCAATTAGACACACCTGGCATGTTTTTAAGCCACCAGATCTGGACTCATATTATGTGGGAGTCCAGTGACATAACCATTACATACACCATCTGCTGGTCCTTTTTTTTTTTTTTTTTTTCTTAGCAGTTCACCAAACCATGATAATTAAACAAACAAACAAACAAACAAAAAAACGAAAAGGAAACAACTATGATCTCTTTTTATCTGCTCTTTGGTGGAGGACTCGACTGCTGGCCAAAGAGACTTATGTGGAAGTAGAGAGAGGAAATATAATTTAAATATTTCTCACAATCAATTAATGTTTACAGAATTATTGACATGTCTTGATTTTTTTTTTTGAGAGGTTTTTGCTATAGGGTGCGTGCGCTCGCCAGACAGACAGAGAGAGGCAGAGAGATAGAAAGCGAGAAATCACCCTCCAGGGGGATGGCCATGCCACAATCCCTTCTCCTCCATTCTCCTCCGGGATCCTGGGCACGCATGCACACGCGCCTGGCATGAGTTTAAGCCACCGGGCCCGGTACTCAAACCGCCGTCGACTCAAACTGCCGTCGACTACGTGGGAGTCCAGCGACATAGCCATTACGCTAACTGCTGGTCCTGACATGTCTTGATTTTTAATGCACAGCTATAACTAAAATAGCCTTCTCATGTAAATGTAATGATTAAATTTATAAATTATAGGTACAGAGCTCAGATGGTAAAAAACTTGTATTTCCTTGTGAACC
Source organism: Tupaia tana (assembly GCA_026018925.1). Lineage (NCBI taxonomy): Eukaryota > Metazoa > Chordata > Mammalia > Scandentia > Tupaiidae > Tupaia > Tupaia tana. The sequence continues at coordinate 95,625,293 of JAKSZU010000009.1, forward strand.
TGTTTATGTAAAGGTTTTTGACTTCTGTCTTTAGGAAATTATCTCTTTGGACTTTTTTTTTTTCTTACATTGCTTACTTCTTCATAGATACAAAAGAAATGAAGAGAGTACACTAGAACACATCAGGTATGAACAAAAGACCTTGTTATAGGGTGTCAGGGAGTGCAGGATGTCATACATCTTGCTTATTCCCAATAATCTGAGAAGTCTATGTTCATCAATTGTCCTATATCTGTATTTCTGAAGAAAAAGGGATAGCCTGGAAAGCTCATTCTCCTGAACATATTTGAATTATCTTCGAGCTGCATCCTTCTAATGGCTCACTCTTACCCTTTTCTCTTTCCTTCTCTAGCAATATTCCTAGTTGCCTAATTTGTTGGAAGCATCTGGGTCAGTAACTGTCCTTGGGCACTTCAGTTCATTTCCTCTAAAGTCCAGTGCTGTTATAAAAATGTTTGTTACGGTCTAGGCTATGATTCACTGGGATCTGATGCAGACACTGGATTTAGCATCTAGAAAACTCCACGTTTTACCCATTTATTCAAACAACTGTATGGGAATGTCTATGCTCTGTAAAGACTCTGTTTTCTGTGGTTTAGTGGTTGTCTCTTTTGGAAGTGAAGAATGACATTAACAAAAATCAGCAACAAACTACATTTTCCTTTTTATAGAAATTTATAAAAAGTTGAACACATTATTTTATAAAATTATTTTGAAACATTTCCCCTACAATACCACAATAGTCTACTGTTGGCTCTTCCCATTCCAAGGAATGAGGTCATGCTTTATGGGAGACATCTGCTTCTGAGGATATTACAGAACATGACTTCATGAGAGGGAACAGTGGACTAGAAAGAGTCAACAGGAGACTTGCATATGTGACAGTAAAAATAAAAAGAGCCAATTGAGATTTTCCTCAAGTATCTACCATTCAGGATATACCTGGTGATTTCATTTTTATATGACCTCTTTTTGTTTTAAAATTATGAGTTATATATGAAAACTTCAAGAAAACTGTAACTCATGGCAACACCACCTGTATTTGTAAATAGAAAAACTATCTTCTCTTTTTTTCTCTTTAAATTTATTTATTTTTTACATTAATTCACTATACATCATTACAGCATACAAATGAATTTTCCATCCAAAATACACTGTGTATTGGCTCAATCAAGCACATCAACATACATGCTTTCACCAAATAATTTTCCAATTCTTATGTCTTATATACTTTGGTTTTTGTTTTGCCATCCTTGATTACTTATCCCTCACCCTCTGCCATGTCCCACCCTCCTGCCACATTTTCTCTGGTATCCATGGTTGCTTTCTATGCCTTTCCCCCCTCCATTTAATTGATTTGCTAATGAACTTAATTAGTCTAAATATATCCAATAGCTAGCACAGCTGATATATACCTATACATGAACCTAAGTCTGACTTTAGGCATAAACCGCTGTGAGTAGAATGAACATATTATAAAGTAGTACCCAGCTGGAGCTATATAGCTTACTGCAGTCATCAAATATGAATTTTCTTTAAAATTTCGATATGAACAGTTTTACCTTTTTTTTTTTCTCCTGCAACTTTTTTTCTTCTCTCAAGGGATTGGATGGATTACATTCTGGGAAGAGGCCAGGTGTTTGAAACTTGAGGTAGCTACTGAATGTATAGCCACATACAGTGAGCTTTATTTCAAAGAAGGATTGTTTCAAACAGTGCTACAGATGTATATGATGTCATTTTTTTGAGCTCTAAAAAGCAAATTCACAACATTAGCAGAAATTTTGGCTTTCCAGGAAGATGATTTATAGGGAAGTATTATAGAATTTTTGACATATGTTGTTTATAACCTTAATTTTTAAAATGAGCAAGTCCAATAAATCTGTAACTTACTAACTATGCTCTGGTCTACTTGCATCTGTTACCATTTTATTTGATACTGTAAAAGAAGTTTCAATAGACAGCTAAATATTTTGGTGTTATTCATAGCCTTCTACTCCTATGATGAAAACTTTTTAAAGAAACTCCTTAAAATCACTAGCATTTTAAAAGGCAATAATCGCTGGTTTAATTTACCAGGCTTTGCTCATAAGGACTCATGATGCAGCTGGAATCATAGAAATGGAAGGGAATCTTCAGTGTTTATGTGGCTAGGTCCCCTTTGACTTAGGAGGGGTAGGAGTTTGGAACATTAGGGAAGACTAGTTTGCAACCTCTTATTATAACCTGCTTTAACACTGAATCCCACTCAGGGTCAAGAAATTCTTACTTATATATGATTCTAAGTGTTTCAGGCAAAGTGGATCCCATATCCAACTGTATATAAAGAATTGTCTGGGGGGAATTTTATAAATACAGAATGTAAAAATTTTATAAATTTTTGAGTCTCATCTAAAATCTAAATAAAATCTGAGGGTAGAGCCAGGAAATCTGTGTTTACAAAGCAAGTCTTAGGCGATTCTTATGAATTTAAGAAGAGTGGCACTACGGTTGCTGCATTAGGTTTTCTAGCAAGGCACTGGTGATCAGATACGACAGGAACTGAAAAGATTATAGAGAACAACAGATGAGTAATAATTGTGTCATCTTCAATCAATCCTATTAAAAGATGGGAGAATGAGTTGGAAAAAACCACTCTCTAAAGATGACATACGAATAGCTAAAAGGCATATGAAAAAATGCTCAACATCCTTCATTGTAAGAGAAATACAGATCAAAACAACAATGAAATATCACCTAACCCCAGTCAGAATGTCTAAGATTAAAAAAAAAAAATGGTAAGTGCTGGAGGGGGTATGGTGAAAAGGGAACTCTCTTACACTGCTGTTGAGAATGTAAATTGGTCCAACCACTGTGGAGAACAATTTAGAGATTCCTCAAAAATCTACAAATAGAACTACCATATGATCCAGCAATCCCACTCCTTGGTATCTACCCAAAGGACAGAAGAATACTTAGTCGGAAAAGTGCTTGCACATCGATGTTTATTGTGGCACTATTCATGATTGCTAAGTCATGGAAACAACCCAAATGCCCACGAACTGATGAATGGTTAGAAAAACTGTGGCACATATACTCAATGGAATACTATTCATCCATTAAAAAAAAAAAAAAAAAAAAAAAAAAAAAAAAAAAAAAAAAAAAAAAACACAACCCTGGCTTTTGACAGGAAGTGGATGAATATGTAAGATTTACTGCTAAGTAAAGCAAGCCATGCTATGAAGGAGAGGCATTGTATGTCCCCACTTAATATATGCTGAGTGTCTGCACTCTATGACTGAAACTTATTGACTAAAGGATATAGAAACACAGTATACAGATGTAAATACCAGATATAGTGTGTGTTAAAGAAGAGGGTCTGAGGAAGGACATTTGGGGGAGGGACAGGGAGGCAAAGCATTAATAGCACAAAGAGGTGTGGTATTATCTGTTGAAGATATTTTGTAGTTTTATCAACAGTACTAGGGAGAAATGTTCACCTGTTGAAATATCCATTTTGTAAGACAAATAATAATGTGATTGAATGTATGGAAGAAAATGAAATGAAAAAAAAAATAAATAAAAAAAGCTTAGATGGAGAATGCAATTGTGAAAATAAAGTTTATTTTAAAAAGAACATTATGGAGAAAGTATGCATAGATTTCAAAAAATATTTGCACCAAAATAAACATTCATGAATTGCAAAAAAATAATAATTGTGTCGTCTTTCTTACACAGAATTTTACAAAGTGTATTTGCCATTATTATTTTACTTAATCTTCATACAGAAGGAAACTGAAACTCAAGGAAAAGAGGATCACTTGTCTAGGATCTCTCAGCCAAAGGCAGAATCAGAACTCAGGTTATCTAATATGAGATCTTTTGTTTTTGCCACTTATTACCACTTCTTCATAACAGTCTTGCAGAGCTGTAAGTATTGGGTTGAAAGGAAGAAAAAAATATATACCTCAATAAGAAATCAATACAGCTGTGCCAACATGATAAAATCACGTAAAGGCTGATATCACATCAGCATTACATTTGGTGCTTTTAATATATGAAATCCATTCCTGTACAAAAATGCTAACAAGAATAAGTGATTTAGCTTTCCCTTAACCACTCTGTGTTTACTTTTTCTCCCCCTACCTACAGCTCAGCAAGAAGCTCTTGGACAGTTTTAATAAATTATACACCCTAAATTGAGGGAAGCATGGGGCAAAGATATAAACCAGGAGATAGGAAGGTAATAAGAGCTATTTTTAGGCTGATGTTTTTCACCAGTCAAGGGTACAAACATGCAAGGCAGTCATTCTGAGAGCACTTGGTCATTCTAAGCACTTCGTAGCTTGCTGTATGTATTCTAGTTCTAATGGGTAAGTCATATGTACCCCAGGTCAGTGCTGTCAGCTTTTCTTGGTATGTAGTGTAGTATAGTGGCAAAAAAGAAACTTTAGAATCAGATAGACCTGGGTTTGAGCTCTGTCCCTCCTGCTGTGTGGCTTTAGGCAGCTTAACCTTTCAAAGTCTTGGTATTCTTACCTATAAAGTAGGAACACCACCACCTCTTTCTCATTGTTGCAAGGGATAAATAACATGACACTGGCTGTAAATTGCCTAGCAGTAGCTGATACATCACAGGTGCTTCACAAATGTTAGTAGGTATTTAGTCAATGTTAATATCTACTCCTGACTCTCAAAGCTTCATTAGTAGTATAAAGTTGGTTTAAAGTTTTACTTGAAGGACATGTTATTAAAAGTTTCTCACTTTAAACTCAGTATTTTAGGGGCCAAAAAGTAGCAAAGCAGTAATATAACTGGACATACATGGGAAAGTCCCAGGTTCCTGCCCTGGGACATCTCTCCATGTACAAGGTGCACAAGCATGTGTGCCCATATCCAAGGTGGCTTAATATAACTGGACATATATGGGAAAGTCCCAGGTTCCTGACCTAGGGCATCTCTCTATGTACAGATGCACAAACATGTATGCCCATGATCCAAGGTGGCTGAGGCTGGGGGTGGATCATGGTATAAGGATCCTTTTGGGAGTGGCTGTCTTTTTCTCTTTCTTATGTAATAAATAAATAAATAAATAAACTTTAAAAACTAATTCAATATTTTAGTTAACTTCATTTTGGATGCTTATTTTTCTTTTTTAATAGGATAAATATAGCTTTATTAATCAATGTTTTTCCTTTTTATTATTTTTAGTAAATTTTAATTATAATTTATGTATGTAATAATGTATATAAGGCATGTGTACAGTGTACAATAATCAGATAAGGGATATATCCATATTACTCATCTTCAACATTAAACATTAAATTATGTTGTAGACATTTCTTAGTAGTTCTATCAGTTTTTAAAAATGTATATATTAAATGATTCACATATATTTTAAAAATTTTGCCAGAGGGTGTGTGTGCTCATCAGAGAAAGACAAAAAGAAAGTGAGAATTTATCCCCCAGCGGGCATGGCCACACTGGCATTCCTTTTTTTCATTATCCTCTTGGAATTTTGGCCACACACAAACATGTGTCTTGTATGATTTTTAAGCCACAAGGTCCAGGACTCAAACTGTGATTGGCCATGTGGAAGTCCAGCACTTGAACCACCATGCCCCCTGCTGGCCCCCCCAATCATTCATATTTTTGACTCTGTTGTGATACACCATCATATAGCCCCCTTCTTATTTACATGCATTCTTATGTCCATTATAAACCTTCTAATGAATTCCCCCCATCCTCCCCAAAGCCTCTATTGGAATCTAACATTCCATTTCTATGCTTGCAAGTCCTTCAGTTGGTGCCATAGAGTGTGGACATTTCATATATGTTAAATATAAATAGAGAAATAAGGCATTTGTATTTTATAATCTGGCTTACTTCACTTAGCATTATATCTTCTAGATTCATTCACTTTATGTCAAATGACAGGATTTTATAATTCTTTATGACTGAGTAGTATTACATTGTGTATATGTACCATAGTTTCCCAATACATTCATCAGTTGTTGGACACTTAGGTTGATTCCATTTCTCAGCTATTTTGAATGATGGTGCAATAAACATGAATGTACAAATGTCTTTCCATCTGAGTGATTTCTTGTCCTTTGTGTATAGATCCAGTACTGAGATTGTTAGGTAATATGATAATTCTATTTTTAGATTTTTGAGAAACCTCCATACAATTTTGTACAGTGGCTGTACCAATTTACATTCCTGCCAGCAGTGCACAGGGTTCCCTTTTCTCTGCAACCTTGCCAAAGATTGTTATTCTGGTTTTTTTTTTTCAAGCCACAGGGTCCAGGACTCGAGCTGCTCAGCTGACCATGTGGGATCCAGCCCCCTTTACCACCATGCCACAGGCTGGCTGCCATCATCATTATTATTTTAAAATATGTATATTTATATCAAAGCCATTCTGATTGGGTTAGGTGGTTTTGATTTGCATTCCCTTTATGCTGAGAAGTTGAACACTTTTTCATATGTTTTTAGCCATTTGTATATCTTCCTTCAAGAGTTGTCTGTTCAGATCAGTTGCCCACCTTGATTGGATTATTGCTTTTTTTTTGGGGGGGGTGAGCTATTTGAGTTCCTTTAATGGTCTCATTGTCAATCCTTTGTCTAAAGTAGTTTGCTAATATTTCTTCTATTCTGTGGGCTGTTTCTTTATTCTATTGTTTCCTTTGCTATGCTGAAGTTTTTAGCTTGATGTAATCCCACTTATCTATTTTTGGTGTTAATGTCCTTGCTTTAGGGGTGTTAAAAAATTATTTGCCAACTCCAATACCTTAAAGCATCATTCCATTTTTTTTCAGTAGTTTTATGGCTTTATGTTTAAGTCTTTTATCCATTCTAATTTTTTTTGGAGAGGTTTTGCTATAGGGCGCATGTGCTCACCAGACAGAGAGACAGAGACAGAAAGCGAGAAATCACCCCCCAGGGGGGATGGCCACACTGCAATCCCTTCTCCATTCTCCTCTCGGGATCTTGGGCACGCACGCACACACGCCCGGCGTGAGTTTTAAGCCACTGGGTCCCGGACGTGAACCGCGGTCAACTACATGGGAGTCCAGTGACATAGCCATTTTGCTAACTGCTGGTCCCTCCATTCTAATTTTTATAAATGGTGAGAAATGGAGGTTTCATTTCATTTTTCTGTAGGTTGGTATCTAGTTTTCCCCGTACCATTTGTTGCAAAAAACTATCTTTTCACCCCTAGATTGTCTTGTGCCTTTTGTCAAAAATTAGTTTGCTATATGTTCTAGATTTGTTTTTTTCTGTATTCTCTATTTTGTTTTATTAGTCTATGTGCCTGTTTTTGTGCCAATAACATGTTTTATTAATGTGGCTTTTTTTTTTGGAGAGGTTTTTGCTATAGGGCACGTGCATTCACCAGAAAGACATAGAGAGACAGAGAGACAGAAAGTGAGAAATCACTCCCCAGGGAGTATGGCCACGCCATAGTCCCTTCTCCTCCATTCTCCTCTCAGGATCTTGGGCACACATACACATGTGCCCAGTGTGAGTTTAAGCCACCAGGTCTGGGACTTGAACCATGGTCGACCACATGGGAGTCCAGCGACATAGCCATTACTCCAACTGCTGATCCTGTGACTTTTCTAATATATTTTGAACTCAGGTAGCAAGATGCCTCCAATTTTATTATTTTTCTAGAGTATTATTTGGGTGACCCAGGGTCTTTGTGATTCTAGAGAAATTTTGTGATTGTCTTTTCTATTTCCCTGAAGAATGTTGCTGAAATTTTAATAACTATGAAAGAGAGACATGGCAATGTCCCTATTTAATAAATATCAAGTGTCCACGCTCTATGGTAGAAACGGAAAGACTGGAGGATATAGAAGCAGGGAAAATGGTTGCAGATACTGGATGCAGTGTGGGAAGAGGTTGGGAGCTGGTGGGAGGTTTTGAGGAAGGGAATCAAAGAGAAAATTAGAGAGGCAAGACATCTGGGGAATGCAGAAGTGGAGCATTGTCTGTTGATGATACCATGTATATCTTTAACTGGACTAGTGTGCAGTGTTGGAAAAATTTATTTTATAAGCTGTGTTGATATACAGTGATTAAATGTATAAAATAAATTTAAAAATGAAAAATAAAATGCATATATCAAAATAAAAAGTGACTTAAATTTGTAGATCACTTTGGCAAATATTGACAGTTTTCTCCTTTATTTTATTATGTTTTTGATTATTTATTATAAGTTATTTATTTACATTCATTAACTGTACATCAGTACAGTATAGAAAAAGATTTTCCATCCAGAATACACTGTATATTGGCTCAATCAAGGATACTACCATACATGTTATCATCAACAAATACTTTTCCATTTCTTGTTTCTAGTATATTTTGCTTCTTTTTACCCCTCCCTTGATTCTCTCTCTCTCTCACTTTTGCCATTTCCCACCCTTAGATATACTGTCTCTGGTATCTACAATTACTTTCTATGCCCCCTTTTTCACATTTTATTGATTCACTATAGATCATAATTAATCTAAATACTTTCGATAGCAAGCATAGCTGATATATACATATCCATGAACACGTCTGACTTTAGGCATAAACCTCAGTGAGTAGAATGAACATTCTATAAAATACACCTAACTAGGGCTAAATAGCTTAGTGCAGTCATTAAATAAACTATTTTTTAATTAATTTTTTGACTTCAAAAAGACAGTTTTAGTTTTAATAGATCAAAATAAAAAAATGTTAAAAGAAATTTGCTTAGACTTAAAGCCAGGAGAAAGGTTAGGATTCAGTTCAATCAGTAGGTAGGTAAACCTATGAACAGTTTAAGAGAAGACAAAAATCCTTAAATCTGGACAACAAAGCATAGAAGAAATCAGTAATGTTTTAGTCAAAAGTTGTAAAAATTCTATTTCACCAGTTCAGTCTCCTGAAATTAATCTCTCTTCTATTAAATTTGCAGTGTTACTGTGATCTTTCTGTTTAAATTCTGGAAGTTAAGATTTAAAGTTCAGATTGATCTTTCTAGACTTGTCCCTACCATTAAGTTAGCCATTCTCTTGGTTGCTTTTCGTATTTTTATTTCTGCGTGTCTGACTTTAGTTTTCCCTTCCTAGTATAGCATTCGCTTCAGTACTTCTTGGAGAACTGGTCTGGTGTTGGTAAATTCTTTCAGGTTTGTTTATCTGAGAATGTTTTTGTCTTTTCTTCCTGTATGAAGGATAATCTTGCCGGGTATAGTATTCTTGGTTGAAATTGTTTTTCACTTAACATTTAGAATACATTTTCCCATTCTTTCCTTGCTCGCATTGTTTCTTTTTTTTTCAATTTATATATTTATTATAACCATTACTCAGTGTATAAAATTAGATAATAGAGAAAGTCCAAAACGTTACAGCCAAGTCTTTCTTTGAAATGAATTAGACTACACTAGCGCTTCTCCAACTCACGCCTGCATATGAAAAACACAGGATCTCAGTACAATACAAATTCTACGCTAGTCAATGTGTCCTTAAAGCATTCAAAAATAGAAGACTGAAGGCATCACATTTCTAACCATTGTACCAGCCCCTGATGCCACAGAGGCTGCTGCAACTCTGACTATACTGGACTGTTCTTAGTAGCATATATATATATATATATATATATATATATATATATATATTATTTTTACATTTAATCATTGCACCTCTTTATCGTGTACAACATGGTTTTCCCCAGCATGAATACAGTGCACATTAGTCAAAACAATGATATTACCATATACATTATCATCAACAGACAACTTTTCATTTTTGTGTCTATTAAGTGTGTTGTTTGTTCCCTGAATCCCTCCCTTCTGCCCTCAATTACTCATTCCCATTACTTCTCCCACACTGTCTCTAGTATCTGCAGTTGCCTTCCCTGCTATTATACCTTCCAGTTATTTCAGTTTCTTTTTTTTCAATTATCCGCTCATAAAGTTTTTAACAATAGGGAGCATAGATTCTATTCAGGGTTGGATTAAGGGTGGGTCTCGTGCAGGTCCACAATTGTAGGTGAATCTCCATGGAATACAGTTTAAGGAAAGCGGTTCTGGAAAGCAGAGATGATTATCAGTTGATGCGGCACAGCATCCATCTTGTGGTTACCGGGAATGGTGTTGTGGGGATCTGCAGCGTGAGTCATCCTCAGGTATCTGGCTTCTTTAAGAATGGTAGAGTAGTTCTTGTTTTTCCCTGAGGTAATGCAGGGCTGGTGACCATCATCTTCTCACTGTCCATAGGCAGAGAAAATCCTCCTACACAATATATTTCTCACTTGGTTTAAGATAGCTAAAGTTTCTTTCTGTTGCTTGAAGTTGCAAGTTCTTAGTCCTAGTTTTCGGCTTCAGTTTGTTGCCTGTGGCCAGCGGCCACACACAGATGCAGGCCCGGCGGCCACGCGCAGACCCAGCGGCCACGCGCAGGCCCGGCGGTCATGCGCAGGCACAGGCCCGGCGGCCACGCGCAGGCACACACCCAACGGCCACGTACAGGCCTAACAGCCACGCGCAGGCCCGGGGGCCACGCGCAGGGCTGGAGACCACGTGCAGGGCTGGCAGCCACGTGCAGGCGCAGGCCTGGCGGCCACGCGCAGGCCCGGTGGCCACGCACTGGCCCGGCGACCACGCTCAGGCCCTGCGGCCATGCGCATGCACAGGCCCAGTGGCCACACGCAGGCCTGGTGGCCACGCACAGGCCTGGCAGCCACACGCCAACCCCGAGCGTGCGAATGTGCGTGGGATCCAGTGCCACCTCCCGCTCGCCTGCCCGGCCCGAGAAAGGAAGGACCGCAGGCTCGGTCGGTCCACACCTCGAGGCAGAGCCCCGGCCGCGGCACATGAGGCAGAGCCCCGGTCGGCCGCGCAGGCCTGGCTGCACAGGCCCGACCACGCAGGCCCCCTTGCTCGCATTGTTTCTGATGAGAGGTCTGAGGTTAGCCTGATTGGGTAACCTTTATAAGTAACCTGACGTTTCTCTCTTGCCAATTTTAGTATCTGGTCATAGTCTGTAGATTTGGCTGGTCTGGCTATGATGTGCCTTGGAGAAGATTTTCTTGGGTTGATTCTATGTGGGGTCCTTTGTATTTCTTGGGTCTGGATATTTGAATGCCTCTCTAGGTTTGGAAAGTTTTCTTCCAGGATTTCATGGAATAGATTATCAATGCCCCTATTATTTTCTTCACCTTCTGGGATACTGATGATTCAGATGTTTGGGTATTTAATGGTATCTAGTATTACTCGTATATTATTCTCATTTTGGGGGTGGTTATTTTCTCAATCTTTTTGGTGAATGTTTCTAGGTCAGAGGTTCTATCTTCTACATCTGAGATTCAATCTTCTGCATGGTTTAATCTGCTTTTAATAATTTCAAGGGATATTTTGATTTCCTGTATTACAGGCTTCATCTCTACCAGTTCTGTTTAATTTTTTAAATGATGTGTATTTCCTCTTTCAGATCATGCATGAACTTCCTGACCTCCTGGAAATTGTTGTCTCTTTTCTCCTGCATCTTCTGGAATTTGTTATCTCTCTTCTCCTACATCTTTGTTAGCTTTGTCACTATGAGTATTTTAAATTCTTTATTTTGCATTTCCATGAATTCCCTTGTATCGTTTGTGGAGGATGAGGAGTTAATTCTTTTCCCTTAGGGGTAGATATTTTCTTGATTTCTCATATTTTTTTGTGCCTCTGCAGTGGTTTCTGGTTATCTAATGGATTGTATGTTTTTCCTTAGTTTTTTTAGTTAAATATGAGCATTCAGAGGCATGCAGGAGGAGGTGACCTGCAATCTCTAAACAGTATCATTTTTCTCCCTTTGTGCAGCAAATTAAATGGAAATTGAAACTTAATCTGACCATAAAAGTATTCAAATATTTGAGTACTGTGCACCTACACCTGTCTAGAAATTCAATGTGTGGAGGCAGAGCAGAAAAGTGAGAAAGATAAAAAAAAAGGAAAAGAAAAAAAGAGAGGAAAAATAAAGACAAGAACAATTTAAAAAAGAGAAGAAAATAATTTTAAGCAAAAGATAAAAACCACACAGTGTGCTGGGGCCACTCAGAACTCAGATATAGATGGCTGGTGATTGACTTGTCCTATGGGGGAGGGGGGAAAGGTAAGAATGAACACAATAGGGACCATCAGTTGGTGTAATGGCTATATCGCTGGACTCTCGTGTAGTCAACTGCGGTTTGCATCCCGGACCCGGTGGCTTAAAACTCACGCTGGGCGCGTGTGCATGCGTGCCCAAGATCCCAAGAGGAGAATGGAGGAGAAGGGATTGCGGAGTGGCTATCCCCCTTGGGGGTGATTTCTCACTTCTGTCTCTCTGTTTTTCTGGCAAGCTCACACGCCCTATAGCAAAACAAAACAAAACAAAACTCTCCAAAAAAAAAAAGATAAAAAAGAATTAGAAAGATAAAAGAGTAACAGAGAACTAAGAAGTTTCAAAATTAAAAAGAAAACAGAGATAGAGAGATGGAGAGAGACAGAAAAAATTAATAGGGTGCTCTAACCTGGCTCTTGTTTAGATCTGGGGGACAGGAGGGTAAAGTCTGGGCAGAAGGTCTTCAGTGGTCCTAATCCCTGAATGGGGGCACTCAGAACTCAGATATAGATGGCTGGTGTTTGGCTTGTCCTGGCTCCTGGATAGATCTGTGGGCAGGAGGGTGAAGTTTTGGGCAGAAGTCTTCAGTGTTTCTGGTCCCTGAAAAGGACCACTCAGAACTCAAATATAGATGGCTGGTGATTGGCTTGTCCTGGCTCCTGGATAGATCTGGGAATGAGGAGGCTGAAGTTTGGGCAGAAGGTCTTCAGCAGTCTTAATACTATTTTCTGATTTTTTAACTATGCTGATTTTTCTAACCCATGAAGAAGGTATGTCTTTTCATTTTTTTTGTGTGTGTGTTTAACAATTTCTTTTTTCCTTTCTCATTTTTAATGTCATGTTTTCTTAATAACATTCAATCACTGCATATGTCTATAGGTCACAATATTTTTTAAAAGTATGCTAGCAGTCCATGAAAATAAAATCAAGGATATTATTATATACATGATTTTTCAATAGAGAACATTACATTCTTGAATCTGATAAGTGTTCTTTCCCTTTGCCTTTCCCACCTACTCTCTACCATCCACTCCTCTCCCTTACAGTCTCTGGTATCTGTATTTATCTTCTCTATTATCATATCTTCAGATCATTTGATTTCTGCCATACAGTGCAAACATTTGGTACATATTGAGTGGAGATGCACAGTGTTTGTCTTTCAAAATCTGGCTCACTTTGCTTATCATTAAATACTCAATATTCATCCACTTTGAATCAAATGGGTGTCTCATTGTTCCTTATGGCCGAATAATATTCCATAGTGAATATATGTCACAATTTTCCAACCCATTCATCAGTTATTGCACAGTTAGGTCGGTTTCATGTCTTAGTGATTGTGAGTAATGCTGCAATAAACATGGAAGTGCAAATGTCCTTTCAGCTGAGTGTTTTCCTATCCTTTGGGCAAATACCAAGGAGTAGGATTATTGGATCATATGGTAATTCTACAATATTTGTAGGTTTTTAAGGAACTGCCATATTGTTTCCCATATTGACTGTACTAATATACATTCCCACCAACAGTGTGAAAGGGTTGCCTTTTCACCACAGCCTGGCCAACACTTGTTCTTTTTTTAAAGATTTATTTATTTAATTCCATTTATTATTATTATTATTGTTATTATTAATTTGACCAGGTAGAGACAGAGAGAGAGAAAAGGAAAGTGAGAAATCAAGCCATCAGGTCCAGGACTCGAACCACATTCAGCCATGTGGGAATCCAGCACCTTTAACCACCATACCACCTGCTGGTTCCAACACTTGTTCTTTTTAAAAATTATTTTTATTTATTTATTTTTATCAGAGCCAATCTGACTGGGGTTAAGTGGTTTTGCTCTGTGGTTTTGAGCTGCATTTTCCTTATGATAAGGGATGTGAAATTTTTTTAATATGCATTTTGGACATTCATATAGCTTCCTAGGAGAGTTGTCTGTTCAGCTCATTTGCACATTTTTAATTGGATTATTTATTTGTGTGCGTGTGTGTGTATAAATGAACTGCTTGAATTTCCTCTATTCTGGTTATCAATCCCTTATCTGAGGCATAGTTTGAATATATCTTCTCCCATTCTGAAGGCTGTCTCACCACTCTAATTATTGTTTTTTTTTTTTACTGTGCAGAAGCTTTTAACCTTGATGTAGTCCCACCTGTGTATTTTGGGGATTACTTCCTGTGCTTTAGGGGGTCTTATTTAAAAAATCTTTGCCTACTCCCAATAATTGCCAAAACAGACAAGTGGAATCACATCAGATTAAAAAGTTTCTGCACAGGAAAGAACAATGTAATTAATGTGAATCAACAACCCTCAGAATGGGAGAGAATTTTTGTTAACTATGCCTCAGATAAGGGACTGATAACCAGAATACACAGGAAACTCAAGCAGCTTACCCAAAAGAAAATGAATAACCCAATTAAAAGATGGGAAAAGGAGCTGAATAAACAACTATCTAAAGAAGATATATGAACAACCAAAAAGCATATGAAAAAATGCTTAACATCCCTCATCATAAGGGAGATGCAGATCAAAACTACAATGAGATACCATCTAACCCCAGTAAGAATGGTGAAGGTTAAAAGCAAACAAACAAACAAACGATATGTACTGAAGGGGATGTGGTGAAAGAGGAACTCTCCTACATTGTTGGTGGGAATGTAAATTGATCCAACCACTGTGAACAATATGGAGGTTCCTCAAGGACCTTCAAATAGAACTACCATATGATCTGGCAATTCCACTCCTGGGTATCTCCCTAAAGGTCATGAGAATGCTCAGTTGGAAAAGCACTTGCACAACTATATTTATTGTGGCAATATTCACAACTGTTAAGATGTGGAACCAACCCAAATGTCCACAAACATTAATGAATTGAAAAAGCACATATACTCCAAGGAATACTATTCAGGCACAAAATACAACAAGACCCTGGCATTTGATAGAAAGTGGGTGAGTATGGCAGATTTATTGCTGAGTGAAGCAAATCAGGCTATGAAACAGAGTTATTGTATGTCTCCACTTAACATATACTGACTGCACCCTATGCTAGAGACTGAAAGACTGGAGGACATAAAAGCATTGAAAATTGTTATGGACAGTAGGGATAAAGTGGAAGGAGAGTGAGAAAGGGGAAGAGTGTAGGGAAGGAAAATTGGGGGAAAAAGAGAGAGGTAAGACATTTGTGGGACACAGATATGGTTTAGTACCTGTTGATGATGATGTGTATAATATTCTCAACTGGGTTGGACTGAGGTGTATATCAAGCTGTGTAAAGTTTCTTTGCAATCTGAATCATGTGTATCACAATTGAATGTATAAATAATAATAACAGTAATAATAATAAAAACTTTTTAAAAAGATATCTTTGCCTACTCCAATGTCTTCAAGAATTTCCCATGTTTATTATTATTATTTATATGTTTAATTGCTATACATAATTTAGATTGTAAAGAAACTTTACCCAGCATGATATGCACCTCAGCCTAACACAGTTGAGAATACTATACATGTTTTCATCAACAGATAATAAACCATATCTGTGTCCAACAAATATCTTACCTTTCTATTTTTTTCCCCAAATTTCTTTTCCTATGCTCTTCGCCTCCCACACTCTTTCCACTTTGCCTCAAGTGTCCATAACATTTTTTAATGCTTTTATGTCCTCCTGTCTTTCAGTCTCTACCATACAGTGCGGACAGACTGTATATGTTAAGTAGAGACATACAATGTCTCTCTTTAATAGCCTGACTTGTTTCACTCAGCAACAAATCTTCCATATTTGTCCACTTTCTATCAAATTCCAGGGCCTTGGGAACCAGCAGTTAGCGTAATGGCTATGTCACTGGACTCCCACGTAGTCGACCGCGGTTCGCATCCCGGACCCGGTGGCTTACAACTCACGCCGGGCGCGTGTGCGTGCGTGCCCAAGATCCCGAGAGGAGAATGGAGGAGAAGGGATTGTGGCGTGACCATCCCCCCTGGGGGGTGATTTCTCGCTTTCTATCTCTCTGTCTCTCTCTGTCTGTCTGGCGAGCACACGCGCCCTATAGTGAAAAATCTCTCAAAAAAAAAAAAAAAAATTCCAGGGCCTTGTTGTTTTTTGTGGCTGAGTAGTATTTGATGGAGTGTATGTGCCACACTTTTTCATTAATCTTTTTGTGGACATTTGGGTTGGTTCCATGTCTTAGCAATTGTGAATACTGCTTCAAGGAATATAGATATGCAAGCGCTTTTCTGAATGAGCATTCTCCTGTCCTTTGGGTAGATACCCAGGAGTGGAATAGCCAGATCATATAGTAATTCTATTTGAAGGTCTTTGAGGAGCCTACATATTGTTCTACACAGTGGCTGGGCTAATTTACATTCCCACCAACAGTGTAGGTGTGTTCCCCTTTCACCACATCCCCTTCAGCATATATCTTTTTTTCTTTTTTTTTTCTTATCTTCGCCATTCTGACTGAGATTAGGTGGCATCTCATTGTGGTTTTGATTTGCATCTCCCTTATGATGAGGGATGTTGAGCATTTCGTCATATGCTTTTTGACTGTTTATATGTCTTCCTTAGAGAGTTTTTTATTCAACTCATTTTCCTATCTTTTAATTGGGTTAATATTTCCCTTACAGGTAAGCCACTTGAGTTCCTTGTGTATTCTGGTTATCAGTCCATTATCTGAGGCATAGTTAACAAAAATTTTCTCCCATTCCAAGGGTTGTCGATTCACACTAATTATGGTGTCTTTTGCTGGGCAGGAACTTGTTAATCTGATTTAACGCCACATGTCTATTTTGGAGATTATTTCCTGTGCTTTGGGAGTCATACTTAAGAAGTCTTGCCCAGAGTTTCCCCAGTGTTTTGCACTAGTAGTTTTATAGTTTATGGTTGTAGGTTTAGATCTTTGATCCACTTTGAGTTGATTTTAGTTAATGGTGGCAGATAGGGGTTCAGGTTCATCTTTGTGCAGGTAGATACCAAGTTTTTCCAGCACCATTTGCTAAAGAGTCTTTCCTTTTCCCACTGAATTGACTGATGTGCTTTGACAAAGATGAGTTGGCTGTTTGCTTTGGGGTTTATTTCTGGGGGCTCTACTCTGTTCTACTGGTTCTCATGTCTGTTTTTGTGCCAACACCATGCTGTTTTGATTATCAAAGATTTGTAATATATTTTGGGGTCAGGAAATGAGATGCCGCTTACTCCACTCTTCTTGTGCAGAATGGCTTTGGCAATATGGGGTCTTTTATGATTCCAGATAAATTCTATGACTGTCTTTTCTGTATCTGTGAAAAATGTCTCCTGTGATTTGATAGGGAATGCATTAAATATGTAGATTCATTTGATTAGCATTACCGTATTGATTATATTAATTCTGCCAATCCAGGAACATGGGATATCCTTTATCTTTTTTGTGTCCTTTTTTATTTCCTTTTTAAGGTTTTCTTAGTTTTCCTTATAGAGATCTTGGACTTCTTTGGTTAGTATTATTTCTACATATCTTTTACTTCTTGTGGCTATGGTAAATGGGATTACTTTTTTCAGTTCTGTCTCTGCTTGTTGGTTGTATATGGAAATGTTATAGATTTTTGTAAGTTAATTGTGTATCCTGTCACGTTACTGCATGAATTTATATTTTGAGAAGTTTTTTCATGGATACTATTAGGTCTTCTATGTATACTATCATGTCATCTGCAGAGATAATTTCAGCTCTTCTTTTGCTATTGCAATGCCTTTTATTTCATTCACTTGTCTGATCGCATTGGCTAGGACTATATTAAATAGGAGTGGAGAAAGTGGGCAGACTTGTCTTGTACCAGTTTTTAGTGGAAAAGCTTTCAGCTTCTCCCCATCCATTATAATGTTAGCTATAGGTTTTTCATAGATGTCTTTTATTATGCTGAGAAATGATCCTTCTGTGCCAATTTTCCTGATAGTCTTAATCATGAAAGGATGTTGTATTTTGTCAAATGCTTTTTCCACATCATTTGAAATGATCATATGGTTTTTATCCTTCTTTCTGTTAATATGGTGTATTATATTTATGGTTT
The DNA here is from genome assembly GCA_026018925.1 of Tupaia tana. NCBI lineage: Eukaryota > Metazoa > Chordata > Mammalia > Scandentia > Tupaiidae > Tupaia > Tupaia tana. The sequence goes on from JAKSZU010000009.1 coordinate 95,643,428, forward strand.
TTCTTATGTTGAACCACCCTTGCATCCCAGAATAAAGCCTACCTGCTCATGATGAATAACCTTTTTTATATGCTGTTGAATACGTTTAGCAAGTATCTTGTTGAGAATTTTTGCATCTATATTCATCAGAGATACAGGTCTGTAGTTTTCTTTTTTTGTTGTATCCTTATCCATTTGGGGGATGAGGGTAATGGAGGCTTCATAGAATGAATTGGGAAGGGTTCCTTCCTTTTGGTTCTGTAGCAACAGTGTGAGTAGGATGAGGGTTACCTCTTCTTTAAATGTTTTGTAAAATTCAGCAGTGATGCCATTGGGACCTGGACTTTTCTTTGTTGGGAGGTTATTTATTACTGATTCAATCTCATTGCGTGTTATAGGTATATTCAGGCTTTCAATATCCTCTTTTTTATCTTGTTCTTTCTTCTTCTTCTTCTTCTTTATTTTTTCGTGAGGTTTTTGCTATAAGGCGCATGCGCTCACCAGAAAGACAGAGAGAGACAGAAAGCGAGAAATCACCCATCAGTGGGGATGGCCATGCCACTAACCCTTCTCCTCCATTCTCCTCTCGGGGTCTTGGGCACACATGCACACACGCCTGGTGTGAATTTTATCCACCAGGTCCGGGACTCCAACCGTGGTCGGCTACATGAAAGTTCAGTGACATAGCCATTACGCTAACTGCTGGTCCCTTAGTATCCTCTTGAGGCTATCTTGGTAGAATATACGTCTCCAAGCATTTATCCATCATGTCCAGGTTTTCTTGCTTGTTGGCACATAGTCACTCATAGTATACTCTAATGATGTTTTGTATTTCTGTTACGTCTATTGTAATGTTGCCTAATTCATTGTGAATTTGATTTATCTGGTTCCTTTCCTCTCTTCTTCTTAATTATTCTAGCCAATGGTGTGTCAATCTTGCTTATCTTTTCAAAGAACCAGCTTTTGCTTTCATTTATTTTCTGTATAGTTCACTTATTTTCCATTTCATTTATTTCTCCTTGAATCTTATTTCTTTTCTCCTGACGTTTTTTTCTTTTTTGGAGAGGTTTTTGCTATAGGGCATGTGCGCTCGCCAGACAGAGAGAGACAGAGAGACAGAAAACGAGAAATCACCCCCCAGGGGGGATGGCCACGCCACAATCCCATCTCCTCCATTCTCCTCTCGGGATCTTGGGCATGCACACACACGCGCCCGGCATGAGTTTAAGCCACCGGGTCCGGGACTTGAACTGTGGTCGACTACATGGGAGTCCAGCGACATAGCCATTACGCTAACTGCTGGTCCCTCTCCTGACATTTTTTGAATTTTCTGTTGTTGTTTGTCCAATTCCCTGAGGCATGATGCTAGCTCGTCCTTTTGCCACCTGTCCATCTTTCTATTGTGTGCACTACTTGATATGAACTTTTCTCTTATGACTGCTTTTGCAGTGTCCCATAAATTATGGAAACTTGTGTACTAATTATTACTTGTTTCCATGAATCTTTTGATTTCAATATTAATCTCTTTAGTAGCTATGAAGTCATTCAGAAGTGGGTTATTTAGTTTCCATGTATTTGTGTATTTTCAGGGTTTTTTCTTGAGATTAATATCAAGTTTAATTCCATTATAGTTGGAGAAGATGCTGGATATAGTTTCTATGCCTTTGAATGTGTAAAGACTGGTTTTGTGTACTATCATGTGGTCAAATACCATGTGAGGCAGAGAAAAATGTGTATTTTTTGAGGGTTTTCTTTTGGAGGGGGTGGTGGAAAGTTCTATAGATGTCTATCAAGTCTATCTGATTTATGGTATCATTTAGTTCTTGAATCTCTGCATATTTTTTGTCTCATTGACTTGTCTAAAGGAGATAATTGGGTCTTGAGATGTCCAACAATTATTGTGTTATAGTCTATATCTCCTTTTAGAATTTGCAGTCTTTCCTTTACATATTTGGGTACTCCTGAGTTCGGTGGATAGATGTTTATAAGCATTATATCTTCTTGGTCAATTAGCCTTTTTACTACTATGTAATGCTCTTCTTTGTCTCTTATTACCATTTTTGTCTTAAAGCCCATTTTGTCTGAAATCAGTATAGCGACTCCTGCTTTTTTGTTTGTTTGTTTCCATTTGGATGGAATGTCTTTTTCCAGCTCTTCACTTTTAGTCTATGTATGTCTTTATCCATGAGATGGGTTTCTTGTCGGCAGCAGATAGAGGGTTTCTGATTTTCAATGTATTCAGCCATTCTGTGTTTCTTGATTGGAGAATTTATTCTATTAACATTCAACATTATTAGCAATATGTACAGACTTGGGCCTACCATGAAGTTGGCCATATACTTTTTTTTTTCTCTTATTGCTGTCTGTCTGTCTTTAGTTTTCTTGGTATGGTACTCTTTTCAGAATTTCTTGAAGAGCTCGTCTGGTGTTGGCAAATTCTATCAGATTTTGTTTATCCAAGAACGTTTTTATTTTCTTTTCCCATATGAAGAATAATCTTGCTGGGTAAAGTACTCTTGGTTGAAATTGTTTTTCATTTAACTCTTTGAATATATTTTCCCATTTTTTCCTTGCTTGCATTGTATCTGATGAGAGGTCCAGTGTTAGTCGGATTGGATAGCCTTTGTAAGTGATTTAATATTTCTCTCTTTCCAATCTTAGTATCTTGTCTTTGTCATTTTGGTCAGTCTAGCTATAATGTGCCATGGAGAGGCTCTTCTTTGATTGATTCTTCTTGGGGTTCTTTGTATTTCTTGGGTCTGGATGTTTGAGTGCCTCTCTAGATTAGGAAAATTTTCTTCCAGGATTTCATGGAATAGATTATCCATGCCCTTATTAGCTTCTTCACCTTCAGAGATACCAATTATTCAGATATTTGGGCATTTCATACTATCTAGTATTTCCCATATAGTATCCTCAGTTTTCTTAGTATTTTTGATAATTTTTTCTAGGTCATTAGTTTTGTCTTCTATTTCTGATATTTGATCTTCTGCTTGGTCTCACCTGCTTTTAATACTTTCGAGGAAGGTTTTGATTTCATGTATTACGGTCTTCATATCTAACAGTTCCATTTGATTCTTTTTTTATGGTTCTCAATTTTTCTTTTAATTCATAGAAGGACTTCCTCATCCCTTGGAGCTCAATGTCTCTTTTCTCTTGCATCTCATAGAATTTTGTTACCATAAATATTCTAAATTCTTTTTCTGACATTTTGGTAATATCCTCTATTATTTCCCTAGTTGGAGACAAGTTACAGTGTTCCCTTGCTGGAGATGTATTACTTGATTCTCTCATCCTTGAGGCTCTTCTCTGATATTTAGTCATTTGGTAATGTATTCACTTCTGCCTAACTTGTTGGAGAAGGATTCTGTGACTGTGAGCTCATGTGTTTCCCTTACTGTGAAATAATTCAGTGCTATTTTCTCCCTTCTACTGTCTTCTACACTGCGGGAAAAACAGGAGGAGTTTTGCAATCTGTTTTATGAAGGGGAATTTCACTATTTTTTGCAACCACTACAGTGAGATGCACAGAATTCTCTACAACTCGCAATGTTCAGATATTTAGCTACTATGCACCTAGTCTTCTCTCGGCAGTGGGTAAGGGCTGGGCAGTACAACAGGAGAGTAAGGAAAAAGAAAAAGAAAGTAGGAAATAGAAAGAGGAAGAAATAGCAAAGAAAAAAGAAGGAAGGTACTACAAGAAAAATAGGAAAAAAATTAGAAATCATGTTGCAGAAAATGAAATGGGGTTGAAAATGGAAGGCCTAACATTAGGCAGAGGTGGAGAAGCCTGGAGGCTTACTGTCCTAGGTGAGGGAAGGAGAGACAAATTAATAAGAGAAAGAGAAAGGTCCAAACAAGACAGAAAGCTGTTAGCTTTTTTCTTTTCTTTCTTTCTTTCTTTTTTTTTTTAGAGAAAAAGTTAGAAGAGAAACTTGTGTACCTGACTAGCACTGGGGCCTGGGGGTGGGGTTCCCTAGTTGAGGAGCTTCACAGCCCTAAAGCTGAACCCAGAGGCCCACCACAGGCAGAGGTGGAGGAGCTTAGAGATCTTCTGTCCTGACTAGCACTGAAGTCTGGCAGGAAGCCCTCACTGGGAGGGAGGGGGCTTCAAAGCCCTAAAACTGAACCCAGAGCTCCTCTATGTTTTCTACCAGTAGTTTTATATTTGATATATTTCATTTAAACCTTTGGCCCATTTTCAGTTGATTTTGTTAACAGTGAGAGGTAGGGGTCCAGCTTCATTTTCTTGGCAGGTGGATATCCAGTTCTTCCAGTATCATTTACTGAAGAGACTTTATTTTCCACACTGAATTATCTTGTGCCCTTGTCAAAGATCAGTTGGCTATATGTTTGGGGTTTTTTTCTGGATTCTATGTTCTGCTCCATTGATTCATGTGTCTGTATTTTTGTGCCAGCACCATGCTGGTTTGGTTATCAAAGTTTTCTGATATATTTGTAGGTCAGGAAGTGAGATTTCTCTTACTTTACTCATTTTGCACAGTATTTCCTTGGCAATATGGGGTCTTTTATGATTCCAGATAAATTTTATGATCTTTCCTACCCTATTCTTGACGAATAATTTAGAATTGCACTGAACTTGTAAATCAATTTGGGTAGGATTGACATTTTTTTTTTCAGAGATTTTTACTATAGGGTGTGTGTTCTAGCCAGAAAGAGAGAGAGGCAGAAAGCAAGAAATCACCCCCCAGGGGGAATGGCCACGCCGAAATCCCTTCTCCTTCATTCTCCTCTCAGGATATTGGGCACACATGCACACGTGCCCAGTGTGAGTTTAAGCTACTGGGTCCAGGACCCTAACCGCGGTTGACTACATGGGAGTCCAGTGACATAGCCATTTTGCCAACTGCTGGTCCCAACATTTTGATTATAGTGATTCTTCCAACCCAAGAACTTGGATGTCTCTCTCTCTCTGTATATATACATACATATATATATATATATATATATATATATATATATATGTATGTATGTATCATACTCAAATTTGTTTCATTTTTTATAGTTCCCCTTGTAGAGATCTTTCATCTGTTTGGTTGTGTTTAATCCTAGTTATTTTATTTTTCTTTGGCTACTGTAAATGGGATTTCTTTCTTCAATTCAGCCTCAATGTGTTCACTGTGGATGTATAAAACATAAATTTTTGTATATTGATTTTGTATCCTACTGCTTTACATAATTCATTGTTAAACTGCTGTGAATTGTTTTTCTGTCAATATGTTGACTATGCATCCTACAAAATTGCTGAATTTATCACCTCTGAGAACTTTTTTGTGAATTCTTTAGGTTTTTCTATGTATATAATCATATAATTTACAAATAGCAAAATTTAACTTCTTCTTTTTTTATTTGGATATCTTTATTTCACTCTCTTGTCTTATGGCATTGGCCAGGCCTTCCAGTGCTATGTTGACAAGAAGTGGAGAAAGTGGATACACTTGTCTTGTTCCAGTTTGCTTTTTGTTCTTGCCTTTTTTTTTTGCTACAGGGTGCACATGCTCACCAGAGAGACAGAGAGACATAAAGTGAGAAATCACCCCTTAGTGGGGATGGTCACACACAATTTTTTCTCTAGTGATGAGTGCTGGGTATTTCTATTGGTCATATTTATACCTTCTGTAAATTGGTACACTTTTGGCCAGAAGTTTGACACTATCTGATAAAGTTGATGCTGTGTGCATCCTATGACCTAGCAATTCCACTATGGATATAGACCCAGATAAACTCTCCCATATGTTCACAAGAAGATAAGTATGGAAACATTTACTGCAGCATTGTTCGTAATACAAATGAGTGAAACCTCATTGTCTTCCTACAGGAGAATGAATAAATAACTCATAACATATTCATATAACAGTAAACTACATTTTTAAATGAACTAAATATATATATGTTTACCTGAATGAAAATCAAATGTCTCATTGTGTGAAAGAAGCAAACTGAAGAAACATAAAGACAATATGACATAATTTGTTAAAATTTAGAAAATATTTGTCAGGCTTCTACTTCTGGACAAGATAGCTCCTCCTCTCTAAGTACAACTAAGTACCCTGGAAATAATTAATCATAAAATGATAAGTTGAAAAGAGAAAGTGGATTGACTAGAGACCATCATGCCTTGAGGAACCACCTGGAGGTAAGTTCCTCAGCTTTTCTTTTTATCTCACATATATCCCAGGCTAGGTGTCAGAGAGGTTTGCATCTAGAATAGGCATAGATAAAAAGAAAAAAGAAAGTTTACTGTCTCTGCTCAAAGGATCAGAAAAGGAGAAACCCAACAAGGAACTCTTGGGAACCAGGGGAACTCTTACACAGTGGCAAGAGTTCTCAGTCTCAAAGTAACTAAAGAAGTTGATTTGGGCAGAATAATTGATCCACTGCCCACACCAGGGCATAGCCTCATGCCTCCCAAAACTCCACCCTGACTCAGTGGCTCCCCACTTTTGACTCTACAACAGAAGATAATCCAGGCTGGGCATTTGCCAGACTTCTACCTAATAGCAGAAGCCAACCCAGGTCTGGTGTTTCCAGGCCCTTTAATGAAGACAGAATGTGAACCAGACTTGGAGATTCCCGAACCTTTACCTAGTGGCAAATACTCAGAATCTGTGTATTCTGGCCCTCCACCCAGCAGCAGAATGCAGCTCAATTTGGGAATTCCTTTTTTTGTAGGCACCATTAGAGATGGAGTGGAAAGCTCACCAGCACAGGTTGGCTGGAGAATAACCAAGGGAAAAAGCTGTCTGTCCTGTAGATCTGACATTCCTGACCTTCTACCTAGTGACATTGGGTGGCCCATAGGAGCGCTTTATGTCTCCACCTGTAGTATCAGCAGGATTCAAGCAGGAGCTCAAGTACAGCCAGAGCATGAAGCAGATCAGGATAGTACAATAGTATTGCAAGGGCTCATAAAAACTAACTTGCCATTGAAATGAAAGTTCACAAAAGTAGAGTAGAACTGACAAAATACAGCTAAAAAGTGCTAAATTAGAAAATTTAACTAGGGTCAAGAATCTCTTAACATAATATTAACAATGTCCAGGATTTAATAAAATGAATCACTCGTCATACCAAGAACTGGGAAAATCACATGTGAATGAGAAAAAAAATAAACAGATGAAATCCTGGGATGAATCAGATCATTTAAACTATCTGACACAGGTTTTAACATGAGACAACACAATATTGCTTCAGCAATTAATTATGAATTCCCTCGAAGCAAAGTGAAAAGTAGAAAATGAACAGAAGTTATAAAAAAAGAAGTGGAGAATGTGTTAATGCTGAAAGAAGGAGCCAACCCCAGGAGAGTAAAGGAACCCAGAAAGCGTAATGATCGGCTCCCAGAGGAATATTCTGCAGGAAAGTCCCTGAGGATGTGAGAGGACCGGCCACTTGAGTGGAGAGACTAACTTTACCCCAAGGAGCTATCACTACAGAACGGCAATCCGATTCTAGAACACCTCTGTCTGCTTGCTCCTGAACATTGAGGCTTAACTTCAAGAATTTGAAAGAAACACGCCATTCATCAGATGACAAGAAATCACCGTCGGATCACGAGAAATATGGGAAAACGAGAAAATACCTCTCCTCCAATGGAAAAGAGTAACTCTCCTTCATCCACAAGCAGTTCGGTGAAAGTCATGGAAATGTCTGATAAGGAATTTAGAGCATTCGTAATGTCGAAGCTAACAGAGATGGAAGAAAAGAGAGATAATGAACTGCTAAAGAGAAAGGAGAAAGAAGTTGCCGAGTTCCAGGAGATGAGGAAATTCTTGCAAGATCTAAAAGAGGAATTACACACTTTACAAAAGACTCAAACGGAACTGCTAGAGATGAAGTCTATAATACAAGAAGTCAAAATCTCCCTTGAAAGTATTAAAAGCAGACTAGATCATTCAGAAAATAGAATCTCACATGTAGAAGAGAAAATGGCTGGCTTAGAAAAGTCCACCACGAAGACTGAGAAAATGGCTCAAAAATTTGAGAATGATATGCGAGAAGTACTGGATACCATCAAACGTCCAAATATCCGGATAATTGGCATTCCAGAAGGTGAAGAGACCCATAAGGGCATTGATAATCTATTCCATGAAATCCTGCAAGAAAACTTTGCAAACCTCGAGAGGCATTCGAAGATCCAGTCCCAGGAAATACAAAGGACCCCAAATAGAATCAACCCAAGAAGATCTTCTCCAAGACACATTATAGCCAGGTTGACCAAAACCGCAGACAAGGACAAGATACTAAGATTGGCAAGAGAGAAACATCAAGTTACCTACAAAGGACATCCCATCAGGCTAACAGCAGATCTCTCATCGGAAACAATGCGAGCGAGGAGAGAATGGGAAAATATATTCAAAGTGTTACGAGAGAAGCAATTTCAGCCAAGAATACTGTACCCGGCAAGATTATCTTTCAGGTGGGAAGAAAAGACAAGAACATTCTCAGATAAACAAAACCTGAAAGAATTTACCAGCACCAGACCAGATCTCCAAGAAGTTCTCAAGGGTGTGCTGTATCAAGAAAATCAAACACAGACACACGGAAATAAGAGTCCAAAAACTATGAAAGTGGCCAACTTAATCAGAGGGACAAGTCTGAATTTGAATATTATATCCCAGAATTTAATCAGGAAAATTGAACCAGAACAGAAGATAAAAGTACATGAGACTGATAGGTTCATGCACCTTCCATTTGAACAGAATCCTAACTTGTTTCCTGGCTTTAAGCAAAGTTCCTTGGCATTTCTTTGAGTTAAGTTATAACTGGTTTTCTTAGTAGTAATGAGTGAACTCACCATTGAAAGTAGTTAGATTATGTAGGAAATTGTGTGATCAATGCAACGTGGGTGGGAAGGGAATGAAGGACAATTGTAGACACCGGAGGTGGTGTGAGAGGAGAGTGGGAAGGGACAGAGGGTCAGAAAGAGGGGTGGAAGTAATTCTAGGAACTAGTAATGGAAAATTTTTTTGTAATGTTCATGACTGTATCACTATGCAGTGTGTACTGGATGGGAGATTGCATTTTGTATGCTGTGATGAAGCTTAGGGAAGGAATGTAAATTGAGTTACAAAAAAAAAGTTTCAGAAAAAAAAAAAATATATATATATATATTCAATGACTGCAGTAGGATATGTAGCCACAGCTAGGTGCTACTTTATAGGATGCGTAAAGTAAGACTTGTGTTCATGGAAATGTGGGTATCACCTGTGTTTGCTATGAGGGTATTTGGATTGATCAGGGTCTTTGGCGTTACAATAAAATGTGAGGAGAAAACAGTATAGAAAGCAAACATAGATACCAGAGACTGTGGGAGGAGAGTGGGAGATGGCAGAGGGTAAGAGATAGAGAATCTAGGATGGGGGGAAAAAAGCAAAACATACAGAAGACAAGAAATGGAAGATCATTTGCTGACAACAACATGCTTGTTGATGTGCTTGATTGAGACAATATATAGTGTAATTTGGATGGAAAATCTCATTTTGTATGCTGTAATGATGTTCAGAGAATGAATGCAAATAAATAAAAAAATTAAAAAATTAAAAAAAAAGAAGTGAAAATTGCATAACTAAATATTAAAATAGCCAAAATATAATAAAAACCTTGCTAAATAAACTCAAATGTAGAGTAGAAATGACAGAAGATAGAGACAGTGAACTTGACAGATGAATAAAATTTACTTAATCTAAACAGAGAGAAAGAAACTGGACTGACATGAAGAAAAACAGAGTGGTAAGTCCTTCAGGTTTTCTTTTTACCTTATATATATCAGACTTGGAACTGAAGGAGTCAGTAACCTCAAAACACCAACAGCATCAAATAAAAACAGAGACAAAAATCCCTAACAAACCTATGCTATCTTGAGCCAAAGAACCAGAAAAGGGGTGATCTGACATAAGAAAATAACTTCAGACAGTAATTTCTCTATTCCAGTAAAAAAATACAGAAAATAAACTTGTGTCCATACCTATCTATACCAACAAAAGCTGAGCAGGGGACCTAAAATTCCACTGTCATTAGGCCATAAAAAGGTGCCTCAACCCTCTGCTTATTTTGTGTCAGAGAATTCCAAGTAGAGAGCTGGGAGACTTTTATTCCCACCAGGTAGGTAACTATTCTAGTTACTGGTAGCTGGAATCAGTCTAGTTACCAGTAGCTATTTCTGGGTAGCTAGAATTCCCACCTCTAGTGGTAATGAGAAGCTTCTCTCCCTCAGGTGTCAAAGGAGATCAAGTGTTGAACCTCTACTTTTACCTTTACCTGTTGACAATCCCTTTTTTTCCTTAAAGGACTAGTACCATAAAAACCCAGTTAAAGCGGAAGGTTTAAATAAGATTCAAAACCTTAAAACAAAATACAACAATGTTGAGGTTTTAGTTTAAAAAATAATTGATCAGGGCCAGCAGGTGGCATGGTGGTTAAGGCAGTTGGATCCCACATGGCTGCCTGCATGGTTTGAGATCCACACCTTATGACTTGAAAAACATGCCAGGCATGTGTACTTGCATGTCCAAAATCCTATGATGAGAATGGGAGAGAAGGAATTGTTTCATGGCCATCCCCATGGAGGGTGATTTCTTACTCCTTTCCCACAATGTCTCCTCTCTCTCTCTGGTGAGCACATACATCTTATAGCAAAAACTATTTAAATATCGCCCTCCCCCCCGAGCCTTCATGCATCCCCACCGTTCCACCTCCTTGGACCCCAGGTTTGTTGTCTTGGACTTTAAGACAAACTCCCACCTCACCCCAATCGCAAACCGGATCGAGCTGACCAGTAGTTCGGGACACCAGGCGGACTGAGGTTGAAGGCCTGACCAGCCTGGTCCTGCACTCATCCTCTGGCCCTTTCCTACTAGTCCCTGGAATCTCTGGATATTGGTGATTTGAATAGCGCGCGGGTCACTTTGCGTGCTGTGCGTTTTTCTTTATTAATTTTTCTTTGCTCTTGAAGTGTTGCTTATTAGGTCAGTTGGAGGCTCACCACTCCTTAGAAACAGGGAGGACTTTGGGCCATCCAGGACTAGTTGCAACAGTTAATGGTAATTGTGAGCAACAGATAGGCTAACCATAATAGAAATCATCAAATTTCTAATCCTAAACAAGTTTTAACACTCAGAGTTACCTTAAATAAGTTAGGAAGCAACATATAGAGTACCTGATGACTAGGAACAATTGCAGAGGCTCAAGAAATATGAGCAACCAACAAAAGGCCTCTCCCTCAAGGGAAATCATCAAGCCTACATCACCCACTGTCAATACAGTGGACGTTGTGGACATGTCTGATAAGGAATTCAGAATATCTGTAGTGACCAAACTAACTGAGATGGAAGAGAAAAGAGACAAGGAGCTCCCGGAGATGATGAAGTCCTTTAATGACTTGAAAGAAGAAATTGATACCTTAAACAAGAACCAGACAGAACTTCTAGGATTGAAGAATGTGATACAGGAAATCAAAACCTCCCTTGAAAGTATTAAAAGTATGTTAGACCAGGCAGAAGATCGAATCTCTAATGTAGAAGACAAAACATCTGACCTAGGAAAAAGTATCAAGAAGATTGAGAAAACAACCATGAAAAGTGAGGATAATATTCGAGGAATACTGGATACCATCAAGCGCCCCAACATCCGGATAATTGGTATTCCAGAAGAGGAAGAAAATAATAAGGGCCTAGATAATTTATTCCATGAAATCCTGGAAGAAAACTTTCCAAACCTAGAAAGGCATTCAAATATTCAGACCCAAGAAATACATAGGACCCCGAGTAGAATCAACCCAAGAAGATGTTCTCCAAGGCACATCATAGCCAGACTATCAAAAACAACAGACAAAGACAAGATACTAATGTTGGCAAGAGGAAAACGTCAAGTTACTTACAAAGGTCATCCCATCAGGCTAACATCGGATCTCTCGGCAGAAACAATGCAGGCAAGGAAAGAATGGGGAAGCATAGTCAAAGTGTTGAGTGAAAAACAATTTCAACCAAGGATACTATATCGGGCAAAATTATCTTTCATATGGGAAAAAAAGATAAAAACATTCTCAAACAAACAAAATTTGAAGGAATTTACCAACTCCAGACCAGCTCTTCAAGAGGTTCTGAAGGGAGTACTATACCAGGAAAACTAAAGAATCAGACAAACAGTTATATGAGAACAAAAAGCAATGAAGAAAATGGCTCACTTAATGATAGGATCAGGTACTGAAATATCGATAATTACATTGAATGTCAATGGATTAAATTCTCCAGTTAAGAGACATAGACTGGCTGACTGGATAAGAAAACAGAAACCCTCTATCTGTTGCCTACAAGAAACTCACCTTATGGATAAAGACAGACATAGACTAAAAGTAAAGGGCTGGAAAAAGATACTCCATGCAAATAGAAATCAGAAAAGGGCTGGAGTAGTAATAGTGATCTCAGACAAAATAGATTTCAAGACAAAGACTGTAAGAAGAGACAAAGAAGGGTATTATATAATATTAAATGGGGTAATCCAGCAAGAAGACATAACCCTTATAAATATCTATGCACCCAACTCAGGTGCACCTAAATATGTAAAGAAAAGACTGCTGGAGATAAAAGGAAAGATAGGGAGAAATACTATAATTGTTGGAGATCTCAACACCCCATTATCTCCTTTAGACAGATATTCTAGACAGAAAATAAATAGATACAGGACTTAAATGATACTATAAATCGAATGAGCTTGACAGATATCTATAGGACTTTTCACCCTACATCCACAACATACGCATTTTTCTCACCCTGACATGGAACCTTTTCAAAGACTGATCATATGTTAGGACACAAATCAAGCCTTTACAGATTCAAAAGCATAGAAACTGTATCCAGCATCTTCTCTGACCATGATGGAATTAAACTCAAGATTAATTTCATGAAACAACCCCGAAAATACACAAACACATGGAAACTGAGCAACCTACTTCTGAATGACTTCTTCACTACTGAAGAAATTAAGGCTGAAATAAAAAAAATTATGGAAACAAATGATAATGAGTACACAAGTGTCCAGAATCTATGGGACACAGCAAAACCAGTCATAAGAGGGAAATTCATAGCAATTAGTGCGCATAAGAAAAGGATGGAAAGATGGCAAATAGATAACTTATCATCATGCCTCAGAGAATTGGAAAAACAACAACAAACAAACACCCAAAATGCCAGGTGAAAAGAAATAATAAAGGTTCGAGCACAAATAAACAAAATAGAAAATAAACGAACCATACAGAAAATAAATGAAAGAAAAAGCTGGTTCTTTGAAAAGAGTAACAAGATCGACACACCATTGGCTAGAATGATCAAGAAGAGGAAAGAAACAAACCAGATTAATCAAAGATATGACGAAACAGGCAATATTACTACGGACATGGCAGAAATACAAAATATCATTAGAGGATACTATGAGCGACTATATGCCAACAAACAAGATAACCTGGAGGAGATGGACAAATTCCTGGATGCATATAATATACCAAGATTGGATCAGGAGGACATAGAGAACCTCAATAGACACATAACAAGCCAGGGGATTGAATAAGTAATAAATAACCTCCCAACAAACAAAAGCTCAGGTCCAGATGGCTTCACTTCTGAATTCTACAAAACTTTTAAGGAAGAGTTAACCCCTATCCTACTAAAATTATTTCTAAAGATTCAAAAGGAAGGAAACCTTCCAAATTCATTTTATGAAGCCTCCATCATCCTCATCCCAAAAGCAGATAAGGACATGACAAAAAAGGAAAACTACAGACCAATATCATTGATGAATACAGATGCAAAAATTCACAACAAGATACTCGCAAATCGTATCCAACAACATATAACAAAGATCATTCATCACGACCAGGTAGGCTTTATACCAGGAATGCAAGGGTGGTTCAATATACGCAAGACCATAAATGTAATACACCACATTAACAGAAAGAAAGATAAAAACCATATGATCATCTCAATTGATGCAGAGAAAGCATTTGACAAAATACAACATCCATTTATGATTAAGACTCTCAGTAAGATTGGAATAGAAGAGTCATTTCTGAACACAATGAAAGCAATCTATGAAAAACCTACAGCTAGCATTATGTTGAATGGGGAAAAGCTGAAAGCTTTTCCTCTGAAAACAGGGACTAGGCAAGGCTGCCCGCTTTCTCCAATGCTCTTTAATATAGTACTGGAAGTCTTAGCTATTGCAATCAGAGAAGAGAACAATATTAAAGGCATTCGAATAGGCAAAGAAGTGTTGAAAATATCTTTATTTGCAGATGACATGATGGTATACTTAGAAGACCCAAAGGTCTCCATGAAAAAACTACTTGAAGTAATAAGTGAATACAGTAAAGTGGCAGGATACAAAATCTATATCCAAAAGTCTATAGCATTTCTAATTATGAACAACAAGTTGAATGAAGCAGAGCTGAAGAAAGGAATACCTTTGATACTGAGGGAGGGTCACCTCTGACCCCCACCCCACTTCCAGACCCCCAGGCCCCAGACTCCACCTTCTAGGTAGGTAGCCAGGATCTCTTTGAGGCGGTTTTATTTTTTTTTCTTTTCTCTTGAACCCACACCCCCTGCATTCTCTTGTTAACACCTAGCTCTCCTTCTCCCCCCAGACTTTCCTGGACTGCCAGCAGGCAATAGCGTCTCCTGCAAGCCTCTGGCCAGCAAGGGATACTGAGGGAGGGTCACCTCTGACCCCCACCCCACTTCCAGACACCCAGGCCCCAGACTCCACCTTCTAGGTAGGTAGCCAGGATCTCCTTGAGGCGGTTTTATTTATTTTTCTTTTCTCTTGAACCCACACCCCCTGCATTCTCTTGTTAACACCTAGCTCTCCTTCTCCCCCCAGACTTTCCTGGACTGCCAGCAGGCAATAGCATCTCCTGCAAGCCTCTGGCCAGCAAGGGATACTGAGGGAGGGTCACCTCTGACCCCCACCCCACTTCCAGACCCCCAGGCCCCAGACTCCACCTTCTAGGTAGGTAGCCAGGATCTCCTTGAGGCGGTTTTATTTATTTTTCTTTTCTCTTGAACCCATACCCCCTGCATTCTCTTGTTAACACCTAGCTCTCCTTCTCCCCCCAGACTTTCCTGGACTGCCAGCAGGCAATAGCATCTCCTGCAAGCCTCTGGCCAGCAAGGGATACTGAGGGAGGGTCACCTCTGACCCCCACCCCACTTCCAGACCCCCAGGCCCCAGACTCCACCTTCTAGGTAGGTAGCCAGGATCTCCTTGAAGCGGTTTTATTTATTTTTCTTTTTCTCTTGAACCCACACCCCCTGAATTCTCTTGTTAACACCTAGCTCTCCTTCTCCCCCAGACTTTCCTGGACTGCCAGCAGGCAATAGCGTCTCCTGCAAGCCTCTGGCCAGCAAGGGATACTGAGGGAGGGTCACCTCTGACCCCCACCCCACTTCCAGACCCCAGGCCCCAGACTCCACCTTCTAGGTAGGTAGCCAGGATCTCCTTGAGGCGGTTTTATTTATTTTTCTTTTCCCTTGAACCCCCACCCCCTGCATTCTCTTGTTAACACGTAGCTCTCCTTCACCCCCCAGACTTTCCTGGAATGCCAGCAGGCAATAGCGTCTCCTGCAAGCCTCTGGCCAGCAAGGGATACTGAGGGAGGGTCACCTCTGACCCCCACCCCACTTCCAGACCCCCAGGCCCCAGACTCCACCTTCTAGGTAGGTAGCCAGGATCTCCTTGAGGCGGTTTTATTTATTATTCTTTTCTCTTGAACCCATACCCCCTGCATTCTCTTGTTAACACCTAGCTCTCCTTCTTCCCCCAGACTTTCCTGGACTGCCAGCAGGCAATAGCATCTCCTGCAAGCCTCTGGCCAGCAAGGGATACTGAGGGAGGGTCACCTCTGACCCCCACCCCACTTCCAGACCCCCAGGCCCCAGACTCCACCTTCTAGGTAGGTAGCCAGGATCTCCTTGAGGCGGTTTTATTTATTTTTCTTTTCTCTTGAACCCACACCCCCTGCATTCTCTTGTTAACACGTAGCTCTCCTTCTCCCCCCAGAATTTCCTGGACTGCCAGCAGGCAATAGCGTCTCCTGCAAGCTTCTGGCCAATAAGGGATACTGAGGGAGGGTCACCTCTGACCCCCACCCCACTTCTAGACCCCCAGGCCCCAGACTCCACCTTCTAGGTAGGTAGCCAGGATCTCCTTGAGGCGGTTTTATTTATTTTTCTTTTCTCTTGAACCCACACCCCCTGCATTCTCTTGTTAACACGTAGCTCTCCTTCTCCCCCCAGACTTTCCTGGACTGCCAGCAGGCAATAGCGTCTCCTGCAAGCCTCTGGCCAGCAAGGGATACTGAGGGAGGGTCACCTCTGACCCCCACCCCACTTACAGACCCCCAGGCCCCAGACTCCACCTTCTAGGTAGGTAGCCAGGATCTCCTTGAGGCGGTTTTATTTTATTTTTCTTTTCTCTTGAACCCACATCCCCTGCATTCTCTTGTTAACACCTAGCTCTCCTTCTCCCCCCAGACTTTCCTGGACTGCCAGCAGGCAATAGCGTCTCCTGCAAGCCTCTGGTCAGCAAGGGATACTGAGGGAGGGTCACCTCTGACCCCCACCCCACTTCCAGACCCCCAGGCCCCAGACTCCACCTTCTAGATAGGTAGCCAGGATCTCCTTGAGGCGGTTTAATTTATTTTTCTTTTCTCTTGAACCCACACCCCCTGCATTCTCTTGTTAACACCTAGCTCTCCTTCTCCCCCCAGACTTTCCTGGACTGCCAGCAGGCAATAGCGTCTCCTGCAAGCCTCTGGCCAGCAAGGGATACTGAGGGAGGGTCACCTCTGACCCCCACCCCACTTCCAGACCCCCAGGCCCCAGACTCCACCTTCTAGGTAGGTAGCCAGGATCTCCTTGAGGCGGTTTTATTTTTTTTTCTTTTCTCTTGAACCCACACCCCTTGCATTCTCTTGTTAACACCTAGCTCTCCTTCTCCCCCCAGACTTTCCTGGACTGCCAGCAGGCAATAGCATCTCCTGCAAGCCTCTGGCCAGCAAGGGATACTGAGGGAGGGTCACCTCTGACCCCCACCCCACTTCCAGACCCCCAGGCCCCAGACTCCACCTTCTAGGTAGGTAGCCAGGATCTCCTTGAGGCGGTTTTATTTATTTCTCTTTTCTCTTGAACCCACACCCCCTGCATTCTCTTGTTAACACGTAGCTCTCCTTCTCCCCCCAGAATTTCCTGGACTGCCAGCAGGCAATAGCGTCTCCTGCAAGCCTCTGGCCAGCAAGGGATACTGAGGGAGGGTCACCTCTGACCCCCACCCCACTTCTAGACCCCCAGGCCCCAGACTCCACCTTCTAGGTAGGTAGCCATGATCTCCTTGAGGCGGTTTTATTTATTTTTCTTTTCTCTTGAACCCATACCTCCTGCATTCTCTTGTTAACACCTAGCTCTCCTTCTCCCCCCAGACTTTCCTGGACTGCCAGCAGGCAATAGCATCTCCTGCAAGCCTCGGGCCAGCAAGGGATACTGAGGGAGGGTCACCTCTGACCCCCACCCCACTTCCAGACCCCCAGGCCCCAGACTCCACCTTCTAGGTAGGTAGCCAGGATATCCTTGAGGCGGTTTTATTTATTTTTCTTTTCTCTTAAACCCACACCCCCTGAATTCTCTTGTTAACACCTAGCTCTCCTTCTCCCCCAGACTTTCCTGGACTGCCAGCAGGCAATAGCGTCTCCTGCAAGCCTCTGGCCAGCAAGGGATACTGAGGGAGGGTCACCTCTGACCCCCACCCCACTTCCAGACCCCCAGGCCCCAGACTCCACCTTCTAGGTAGGTAGTCAGGATCTCCTTGAGGTGGTTTTATTTATTTTTCTTTTCTCTTGAACCCACACCCCCTGCATTCTCTTGTTAACACCTAGCTCTCCTTCTCCCCCCAGACTTTCCTGGAGTGCCAGCAGGCAATAGCGTCTCCTGCAAGCCTCTGGCCAGCAAGGGATACTGAGGGAGGGTCACCTCTGACCCCCCACCCCACTTCCAGACCCCCAGGCCCCCAGACTCCACCTTCTAGGTAGGTAGCCAGGATCTCCTTGAGGCGGTTTTATTTATTTTTCTTTTCTCTTGAACCCACATCCCCTGCATTCTCTTGTTAACACCTAGCTCTCCTTCTCCCCCCAGACTTTCCTGGAGTGCCAGCAGGCAATAGCGTCTCCTGCAAGCCTCTGGCCAGCAAGGGATACTGAGGGAGGGTCACCTCTGACCTCCACCCCACTTCCAGACCCCCAGGCCCCAGACTCCACCTTCTAGGTAGGTAGCCAGGATCTCCTTGAGGCGGTTTTATTTATTTTTCTTTTCTCTTGAACCCACATCCCCTGCATTCTCTTGTTAACACCTAGCTCTCCTTCTCCCCCCAGACTTTCCTGGACTGCCAGCAGGCAATAGCGTCTCCTGCAAGCCTCTGGTCAGCAAGGGATACTGAGGGAGGGTCACCTCTGACCCCCACCCCACTTCCAGACCCCCAGGCCCCAGACTCCACCTTCTAGGTAGGTAGCCAGGATGTCCTTGAGGCGGTTTTATTTTTTTTTTCTTTTCTCTTGAACCCACACCCCTTGCATTCTCTTGTTAACACCAGCTCTCCTTCTCCCCCCAGACTTTCCTGGACTGCCAGCAGGCAATAGCATCTCCTGCAAGCCTCTGGCCAGCAAGGGATACTGAGGGAGGGTCACCTCTGACCCCCACCCCACTTCCAGACCCCCAGGCCCCAGACTCCACCTTCTAGGTAGGTAGCCAGGATCTCCTTGAGGCGGTTTTATTTATTTTTCTTTTCTCTTGAACCCACACCCCCTGCATTCTCTTGTTAACACGTAGCTCTCCTTCTCCCCCCAGAATTTCCTGGACTGCCAGCAGGCAATAGCATCTCCTGCAAGCCTCTGGCCAGCAAGGGATACTGAGGGAGGGTCACCTCTGACCCCCACCCCACTTCCAGACCCCCAGGCCCCAGACTCCACCTTCTAGGTAGGTAGCCAGGATCTCCTTGAGGCGGTTTTATTTATTTTTCTTTTCTCTTGAACCCATACCCCCTGAATTCTCTTGCTAACACCTAGCTCTCCTTCTCCCCCCAGACTTTCCTGGACTGCCAGCAGGCAATAGCATCTCCTGCAAGCCTCGGGCCAGCAAGGGATACTGAGGGAGGGTCACCTCTGACCCCCACCCCACTTCCAGACCACCAGGCCCCAGACTCCACCTTCTAGGTAGGTAGCCAGGATCTCCTTGAGGCGGTTTTATTTATTTTTCTTTTCTCTTGAACCCCCATCCCCTGCATTCTCTTGTTAACATGTAGCTCTCCTTCTCCCCCCAGACTTTCCTGGACTGCCAGCAGGCAATAGCGTCCCCTGCAAGCCTCTGGCCAGCAAGGGATACTGAGGGAGGGTCACCTCTGACCCCCACCCCACTTCCAGACCCCCAGGCCCCAGACTCCACCTTCTAGGTAGGTAGCCAGGATCTCCTTGAGGCGGTTTTATTTATTTTTCTTTTCTCTTGAACCCATACCCCCTGCATTCTCTTGTTAACACCTAGCTCTCCTTCTCCCCCCAGACTTTCCTGGACTGCCAGCAGGCAATAGCATCTCCTGCAAGCCTCTGGCCAGCAAGGGATACTGAGGGAGGGTCACCTCTGACCCCCACCCCATTTCCAGACCCCCAGGCCCCAGACTCCACCTTCTAGGTAGGTAGCCAGGATCTCCTTGAGGTGGTTTTATTTCTTTTTCTTTTCTCTTGAACCCACACCCCCTGCATTCTCTTGTTAACACCTAGCTCTCCTTCTCCTCCCAGACTTTCCTGGACTGCCAGCAGGCAATAGCATCTCCTGCAAGCCTCTGGCCAGCAAGGGATACTGAGGGAGGGTCACCTCTGACCCCCACCCCAGTTCCAGACCCCCAGGCCCCAGACTCCACCTTCTAGGTAGGTAGCCAGGATCTCCTTGAGGCGGTTTTATTTATTTTTCTTTTCTCTTGAACCCACACCCCCTGCATTCTCTTGTTAACACCTAGCTCTCCTTCTCCCCCCAGACTTTCCTGGACTGCCAGCAGGCAATAGCGTCTCCTGCAAGCCTCTGGCCAGCAAGGGATAATGAGGGAGGGTCACCTCTGACCCCCACCCCACTTCCAGACCCCCAGGCCCCAGATTCCACCTTCTAGGTAGGTAGCCAGGATCTCCTTGAGGCGGTTTTATTTTTTTTTCTTTTCTCTTGAACCCACACCCCCTGCATTCTCTTGTTAACACCTAGCTCTCCTTCTCCCCCCAGACTTTCCTGGACTGCCAGCAGGCAATAGCGTCTCCTGCAAGCCTCTGGCCAGCAAGGGATACTGAGGGAGGGTCACCTCTGACCCCCACCCCACTTCCAGACCCCCAGGCCCCAGACTCCACCTTCTAGGTAGGTAGCCAGGATATCCTTGAGGCGGTTTTATTTATTTTTCTTTTCTCTTAAACCCACACCCCCTGAATTCTCTTGTTAACACCTAGCTCTCCTTCTCCCCCAGACTTTCCTGGACTGCCAGCAGGCAATAGCGTCTCCTGCAAGCCTCTGGCCAGCAAGGGATACTGAGGGAGGGTCACCTCTGACCCCCACCCCACTTCCAGACCCCCAGGCCCCAGACTCCACCTTCTAGGTAGGTAGTCAGGATCTCCTTGAGGTGGTTTTATTTATTTTTCTTTTCTCTTGAACCCACACCCCCTGCATTCTCTTGTTAACACCTAGCTCTCCTTCTCCCCCCAGACTTTCCTGGAGTGCCAGCAGGCAATAGCGTCTCCTGCAAGCCTCTGGCCAGCAAGGGATACTGAGGGAGGGTCACCTCTGACCCCCCACCCCACTTCCAGACCCCCAGGCCCCAGACTCCACCTTCTAGGTAGGTAGCCAGGATCTCCTTGAGGCGGTTTTATTTATTTTTCTTTTCTCTTGAACCCACATCCCCTGCATTCTCTTGTTAACACCTAGCTCTCCTTCTCCCCCCAGACTTTCCTGGAGTGCCAGCAGGCAATAGCGTCTCCTGCAAGCCTCTGGCCAGCAAGGGATACTGAGGGAGGGTCACCTCTGACCTCCACCCCACTTCCAGACCCCCAGGCCCCAGACTCCACCTTCTAGGTAGGTAGCCAGGATCTCCTTGAGGCGGTTTTATTTATTTTTCTTTTCTCTTGAACCCACATCCCCTGCATTCTCTTGTTAACACCTAGCTCTCCTTCTCCCCCCAGACTTTCCTGGACTGCCAGCAGGCAATAGCGTCTCCTGCAAGCCTCTGGTCAGCAAGGGATACTGAGGGAGGGTCACCTCTGACCCCCACCCCACTTCCAGACCCCCAGGCCCCAGACTCCACCTTCTAGGTAGGTAGCCAGGATGTCCTTGAGGCGGTTTTATTTTTTTTTTCTTTTCTCTTGAACCCACACCCCTTGCATTCTCTTGTTAACACCAGCTCTCCTTCTCCCCCCAGACTTTCCTGGACTGCCAGCAGGCAATAGCATCTCCTGCAAGCCTCTGGCCAGCAAGGGATACTGAGGGAGGGTCACCTCTGACCCCCACCCCACTTCCAGACCCCCAGGCCCCAGACTCCACCTTCTAGGTAGGTAGCCAGGATCTCCTTGAGGCGGTTTTATTTATTTTTCTTTTCTCTTGAACCCACACCCCCTGCATTCTCTTGTTAACACGTAGCTCTCCTTCTCCCCCCAGAATTTCCTGGACTGCCAGCAGGCAATAGCATCTCCTGCAAGCCTCTGGCCAGCAAGGGATACTGAGGGAGGGTCACCTCTGACCCCCACCCCACTTCCAGACCCCCAGGCCCCAGACTCCACCTTCTAGGTAGGTAGCCAGGATCTCCTTGAGGCGGTTTTATTTATTTTTCTTTTCTCTTGAACCCATACCCCCTGAATTCTCTTGCTAACACCTAGCTCTCCTTCTCCCCCCAGACTTTCCTGGACTGCCAGCAGGCAATAGCATCTCCTGCAAGCCTCGGGCCAGCAAGGGATACTGAGGGAGGGTCACCTCTGACCCCCACCCCACTTCCAGACCACCAGGCCCCAGACTCCACCTTCTAGGTAGGTAGCCAGGATCTCCTTGAGGCGGTTTTATTTATTTTTCTTTTCTCTTGAACCCCCATCCCCTGCATTCTCTTGTTAACATGTAGCTCTCCTTCTCCCCCCAGACTTTCCTGGACTGCCAGCAGGCAATAGCGTCCCCTGCAAGCCTCTGGCCAGCAAGGGATACTGAGGGAGGGTCACCTCTGACCCCCACCCCACTTCCAGACCCCCAGGCCCCAGACTCCACCTTCTAGGTAGGTAGCCAGGATCTCCTTGAGGCGGTTTTATTTATTTTTCTTTTCTCTTGAACCCATACCCCCTGCATTCTCTTGTTAACACCTAGCTCTCCTTCTCCTCCCAGACTTTCCTGGACTGCCAGCAGGCAATAGCATCTCCTGCAAGCCTCTGGCCAGCAAGGGATACTGAGGGAGGGTCACCTCTGACCCCCACCCCATTTCCAGACCCCCAGGCCCCAGACTCCACCTTCTAGGTAGGTAGCCAGGATCTCCTTGAGGTGGTTTTATTTCTTTTTCTTTTCTCTTGAACCCACACCCCCTGCATTCTCTTGTTAACACCTAGCTCTCCTTCTCCTCCCAGACTTTCCTGGACTGCCAGCAGGCAATAGCATCTCCTGCAAGCCTCTGGCCAGCAAGGGATACTGAGGGAGGGTCACCTCTGACCCCCACCCCAGTTCCAGACCCCCAGGCCCCAGACTCCACCTTCTAGGTAGGTAGCCAGGATCTCCTTGAGGCGGTTTTATTTATTTTTCTTTTCTCTTGAACCCACACCCCCTGCATTCTCTTGTTAACACCTAGCTCTCCTTCTCCCCCCAGACTTTCCTGGACTGCCAGCAGGCAATAGCGTCTCCTGCAAGCCTCTGGCCAGCAAGGGATAATGAGGGAGGGTCACCTCTGACCCCCACCCCACTTCCAGACCCCCAGGCCCCAGATTCCACCTTCTAGGTAGGTAGCCAGGATCTCCTTGAGGCGGTTTTATTTATTTTTCTTTTCTCTTGAACCCACACCCCCTGCATTCTCTTGTTAACACCTAGCTCTCCTTCTCCCCCCAGACTTTCCTGGACTGCCAGCAGGCAATAGCGTCTCCTGCAAGCCTCTGGCCAGCAAGGGATACTGAGGGAGGGTCACCTCTGACCCCCACCCCACTTCCAGACCCCCAGGCCCCAGACTCCACCTTCTAGGTAGGTAGCCAGGATCTCCTTGAGGCGGTTTTATTTATTTTTCTTTTCTCTTGAACCCACAACCCCTGCATTCTCTTGTTAACACCTAGCTCTCCTTCTCCCCCCAGACTTTCCTGGACTGCCAGCAGGCAATAGCATCTCCTGCAAGCTTCGGGCCAGCAAGGGATACTGAGGGAGGGTCACCTCTGACCCCCACCCCACTTCCAGACCACCAGGCCCCAGACTCCACCTTCTAGGTAGGTAGCCAGGATCTCCTTGAGGCGGTTTTATTTATTTTTCTTTTCTCTTGAACCCCCATCCCTTGCATTCTCTTGTTAACATGTAGCTCTCCTTCTCCCCCCAGACTTTCCTGGACTGCCAGCAGGCAATAGCGTCCCCTGCAAGCCTCTGGCCAGCAAGGGATACTGAGGGAGGGTCACCGCTGACCCCCACCCCACTTCCAGACCCCCAGGCCCCAGACTCCACCTTCTAGGTAGGTAGCCAGGATCTCCTTGAGGCGGTTTTATTTATTTTTCTTTTCTCTTGAACCCATACCCCCTGCATTCTCTTGTTAACACCTAGCTCTCCTTCTCCCCCCAGACTTTCCTGGACTGCCAGCAGGCAATAGCATCTCCTGCAAGCCTCTGGCCAGCAAGGGATACTGAGGGAGGGTCACCTCTGACCCCCACCCCATTTCCAGACCCCCAGGCCCCAGACTCCACCTTCTAGGTAGGTAGCCAGGATCTCCTTGAGGTGGTTTTATTTCTTTTTCTTTTCTCTTGAACCCACACCCCCTGCATTCTCTTGTTAACACCTAGCTCTCCTTCTCCTCCCAGACTTTCCTGGACTGCCAGCAGGCAATAGCATCTCCTGCAAGCCTCTGGCCAGCAAGGGATACTGAGGGAGGGTCACCTCTGACCCCCACCCCATTTCCAGACCCCCAGGCCCCAGACTCCACCTTCTAGGTAGGTAGCCAGGATCTCCTTGAGGTGGTTTTATTTCTTTTTCTTTTCTCTTGAACCCACACCCCCCTGCATTCTCTTGTTAACACCTAGCTCTCCTTCTCCCCCCAGACTTTCCTGGAGTGCCAGCAGGCAATAGCGTCTCCTGCAAGCCTCTGGCCAGCAAGGGATACTGAGGGAGGGTCACCTCTGACCCCCCACCCCACTTCCAGACCCCCAGGCCCCAGACTCCACCTTCTAGGTAGGTAGCCAGGATCTCCTTGAGGCGGTTTTATTTATTTTTCTTTTCTCTTGAACCCACATCCCCTGCATTCTCTTGTTAACACCTAGCTCTCCTTCTCCCCCCAGACTTTCCTGGAGTGCCAGCAGGCAATAGCGTCTCCTGCAAGCCTCTGGCCAGCAAGGGATACTGAGGGAGGGTCACCTCTGACCTCCACCCCACTTCCAGACCCCCAGGCCCCAGACTCCACCTTCTAGGTAGGTAGCCAGGATCTCCTTGAGGCGGTTTTATTTATTTTTCTTTTCTCTTGAACCCACATCCCCTGCATTCTCTTGTTAACACCTAGCTCTCCTTCTCCCCCCAGACTTTCCTGGACTGCCAGCAGGCAATAGCGTCTCCTGCAAGCCTCTGGTCAGCAAGGGATACTGAGGGAGGGTCACCTCTGACCCCCACCCCACTTCCAGACCCCCAGGCCCCAGACTCCACCTTCTAGGTAGGTAGCCAGGATGTCCTTGAGGCGGTTTTATTTTTTTTTTCTTTTCTCTTGAACCCACACCCCTTGCATTCTCTTGTTAACACCAGCTCTCCTTCTCCCCCCAGACTTTCCTGGACTGCCAGCAGGCAATAGCATCTCCTGCAAGCCTCTGGCCAGCAAGGGATACTGAGGGAGGGTCACCTCTGACCCCCACCCCACTTCCAGACCCCCAGGCCCCAGACTCCACCTTCTAGGTAGGTAGCCAGGATCTCCTTGAGGCGGTTTTATTTATTTTTCTTTTCTCTTGAACCCACACCCCCTGCATTCTCTTGTTAACACGTAGCTCTCCTTCTCCCCCCAGAATTTCCTGGACTGCCAGCAGGCAATAGCATCTCCTGCAAGCCTCTGGCCAGCAAGGGATACTGAGGGAGGGTCACCTCTGACCCCCACCCCACTTCCAGACCCCCAGGCCCCAGACTCCACCTTCTAGGTAGGTAGCCAGGATCTCCTTGAGGCGGTTTTATTTATTTTTCTTTTCTCTTGAACCCATACCCCCTGAATTCTCTTGCTAACACCTAGCTCTCCTTCTCCCCCCAGACTTTCCTGGACTGCCAGCAGGCAATAGCATGTCCTGCAAGCCTCGGGCCAGCAAGGGATACTGAGGGAGGGTCACCTCTGACCCCCACCCCACTTCCAGACCACCAGGCCCCAGACTCCACCTTCTAGGTAGGTAGCCAGGATCTCCTTGAGGCGGTTTTATTTATTTTTCTTTTCTCTTGAACCCCCATCCCCTGCATTCTCTTGTTAACATGTAGCTCTCCTTCTCCCCCCAGACTTTCCTGGACTGCCAGCAGGCAATAGCGTCCCCTGCAAGCCTCTGGCCAGCAAGGGATACTGAGGGAGGGTCACCTCTGACCCCCACCCCACTTCCAGACCCCCAGGCCCCAGACTCCACCTTCTAGGTAGGTAGCCAGGATCTCCTTGAGGCGGTTTTATTTATTTTTCTTTTCTCTTGAACCCATACCCCCTGCATTCTCTTGTTAACACCTAGCTCTCCTTCTCCCCCCAGACTTTCCTGGACTGCCAGCAGGCAATAGCATCTCCTGCAAGCCTCTGGCCAGCAAGGGATACTGAGGGAGGGTCACCTCTGACCCCCACCCCATTTCCAGACCCCCAGGCCCCAGACTCCACCTTCTAGGTAGGTAGCCAGGATCTCCTTGAGGTGGTTTTATTTCTTTTTCTTTTCTCTTGAACCCACACCCCCTGCATTCTCTTGTTAACACCTAGCTCTCCTTCTCCTCCCAGACTTTCCTGGACTGCCAGCAGGCAATAGCATCTCCTGCAAGCCTCTGGCCAGCAAGGGATACTGAGGGAGGGTCACCTCTGACCCCCACCCCAGTTCCAGACCCCCAGGCCCCAGACTCCACCTTCTAGGTAGGTAGCCAGGATCTCCTTGAGGCGGTTTTATTTATTTTTCTTTTCTCTTGAACCCACACCCCCTGCATTCTCTTGTTAACACCTAGCTCTCCTTCTCCCCCCAGACTTTCCTGGACTGCCAGCAGGCAATAGCGTCTCCTGCAAGCCTCTGGCCAGCAAGGGATAATGAGGGAGGGTCACCTCTGACCCCCACCCCCACTTCCAGACCCCCAGGCCCCAGATTCCACCTTCTAGGTAGGTAGCCAGGATCTCCTTGAGGCGGTTTTATTTTTTTTTTCTTTTCTCTTGAACCCACACCCCCTGCATTCTCTTGTTAACACCTAGCTCTCCTTCTCCCCCCAGACTTTCCTGGACTGCCAGCAGGCAATAGCGTCTCCTGCAAGCCTCTGGCCAGCAAGGGATACTGAGGGAGGGTCACCTCTGACCCCCACCCCACTTCCAGACCCCCAGGCCCCAGACTCCACCTTCTAGGTAGGTAGCCAGGATCTCCTTGAGGCGGTTTTATTTATTTTTCTTTTCTCTTGAACCCACAACCCCTGCATTCTCTTGTTAACACCTAGCTCTCCTTCTCCCCCCAGACTTTCCTGGACTGCCAGCAGGCAATAGCATCTCCTGCAAGC